>JAWNNI010000156.1:0-238038 GCA_035043065.1 Hirtodrosophila confusa | reverse complement strand
TTCACATCTTTTTTGCAGTCCAAACGAGCGACGACAACTCGTTAGCACAAATTTGCTATGTGGGGTTTTTAATGTGGGGGTTGGGGCCGGGGGGTTTTTTGGGTGTGGGGTTGAGCACTCCTCACTGCTGTCAACGCCTTCTAAATGGGCAGCTACCAAAAAGCTTTTTACAATAGAACGAAAACCAAGCAAAACGCGTTCCCAAAAGCCGACGCCGCCAAAAAAAAACAGGAAAAGTCACTCCAGTTTGTTGTTATTGTTGTTGTTTTATTATTCTTGATGTTGGCTGTTGATATTTTGGCAAATTTTCATAAACTGTTATTTATTTTTATTGCACAAGGAAAATGTAAGCAGCAAAAGACGCAGCAAAGTTGCGAGCAATTTTCTGCTGCTTTTCGTTTTTTTCCTCATTTTTTTTGTGTGTTAATTTTTTCGATGTTGCCGTTTTGCTGGCAATAGTCTGTGGCGGAAGTGAATTTGCAAAAAAAAAGCGAAAAAAACAACAATTACACATTATACACACAAACACAAGTACTACAGGAAAAAAAGGAAAATGCTGTGCGCTTTTGACCAGCTTCAGCCAAAGGCGGCGCAACCAGAAAATGTTTGCAAAACACACAAAAACAGAAATAACAACTATACATACATATATATATATATATATATACACACATTTATTTTGTATAAAAAGAGTGTCAGACTGAGCGACTCGTTGAGTACAAGCAAATATGCATAAGCCAACAACAACAACATGAGCAATAACAACTTGGAAGCGCATTTTATTTACATAAAAACAAATGACCAGCATTTTGTGCGGATCTGCAAGTTGTTGGCATCGGATAGCCAAAGTCAAAGCCGGGAGTGAGTTGTACAAATGGAAAAAAGGTAAGACAGGGGTTGTAATTATCCAACATGAGAGATAGGGGCAGCAGTAACAGCAGCACAAGTTGAAACCCTCCAACAAAGTTGCACACGTTGGTAGGTCTATTAGTTGGATGCCTCCTCCTCATCCTCGTCCTTTTCCTCGTCCTCAAGCACTTTGGAATTCGCTGGGAAAGCTGCAATCGTCAGCCTCAGCATGAGCTGGCAAATACTTATACATATAGTAGTACATCTGCCAGCTTGGGGGGATTGTGAGAGCATGGTGACAGAAGAGTCTGTATATATGTGTGTTTAACTTAAAAGTAGCAAAAGTTACCAAAGGTAAAACAATAGAGCTTTAGATCCCAAGACTATATGAGCTTAAAAACAAGCTGCACTTTAAACCAAAGATTTGAAGTAATAACTATCAGAGTATGTGCGGAATCTTGAAAGATTAATAAAACCAAGAGTTCTGAGCATTTTTAAATATTCAAATCTATTCTAAGATCTCGGCAAATATCAGCTATGCTATCTACAAAATTGGATTTTGAGAATACAAACTTCAGCTAAGTATAAAGACTGAAATTAGATTGTATAAGAAAAGCAACAGACTGAACTTAAATAAAGATAATGTCATGGAACAATTTATGTTAAGATGTTAAGAACCTATTCAATTTAGAATTGAATTCTAGAGTTTGTAATAGTTTTTGGTCTATAAATAAGAATAATTGAAATGTAAAGAACTAAATTCTAAATTGTAGAATTGAACTCTTGAGTTTGCAATAGTTTTTGGTCTATAAGTAAGAACATTTATTCTTAAAATATTAATAGGTTTTATCTTGTACTTATATTTCTGATCTTGAAAAAATAAGAACATTTTATCTTCTTGTTAGAATTTGGTCTTATTTAAAATGTTTATAAAATTAAGACGACAATTTTTTAGAATTGAGCTACTTTTTAGACCAAAATACTTAGTTTTGAGACCTAAATCTTAATTTTTCACCCTTGTTTTTATCAGTGTAGAGAGCTGACTAAATTTACGATACTTAAAATATGTTTAAAATTTCGAAATTTTCAAAAAGTACTGTTTTAATCGAACTTTGGACAGCCTTTTTAAGTATATTTTAAATTAATCAAAGCTTTGTTTTATTATTTCTTTATGTTATTTATTTGTTTATTTAATGTTAACTTGCAGTTACAACTATAAGCTAACAACAACAATTAGCCATGGCTGCCAGGGGCTTCAGCTGGTTATAATGTTATTATTTGAATTTAAGCTACTCAAAAGGAGTTTTCTTTAATGAATAAAAAACATTTGAATACCTTTTGCAATGCCATATTCTAAGCATAATTAAGCACTGCAATAGAGCTACATAAGAGCTGAATATTATAGAAGCATTTTGGGCCAGTTCCAACTGGAGCATAGCTCCATTGCAAAGGCAATTGCGGTCAGCTGAAATCTTGTCTCCACATTCTGCTTTCAGTTTTGCAGGCAGTGGGCTGGGCTAACTACTTAGCTGCCGCTACCTCCCAGCTCCTGGTCGCCCCGCAACCTGTTCAACATAATTCGCAGCAATTTTTAATCAGAGCAAGTGGCTCACTGGACGAGTACTCATACTCATACTCATACTCGAACCCGAACTAGTACTCATACTCATACTCATAGCCGTGCTCGCAATCGCACTCCTGCTCTCGCCCCGTTGTCATACTTTTAGCAGCTGCTGTCCAGCGATTAGCCGTAGAGCTTAGCTCTCCGGCAGTTCAATGCACTGCGGCGTGGTTGCGTATAGCCCACATAGTCTGTGCAACTTTTAGACTTTTGGACCTATCAAAAGTATTATGGCAACACATTTTAGCAACGGCTTTAAGCCAAATCGGTGCTAAGCACAGCAATGAGCCAAGAGCCGAGGTTTTAGCTTTAATTCAATTTGCCTAGGTAAATCGCCGGGATTATATGGCCAAGTCGGACATTTCATGTACAGACACGTGCAAGCATGTATATATATATATATATACAGGTATATGTTCTATTCGCAGCGCATAAGCGCGCATAAACCTACATATTTGGCTTAAAGGCCTCCGCGTCTCACGTCTCTCCTCACTGCCCCGCTGCGTTTGCGTAGGCAAAAAAAAGAAGAGATTTGTAAATTGTACACTTTTTTCTTCTACTTCAATCTCTTGCCCGCTGTCTTTCGGGCTTAACCACATCCTCAATTTTTCTAGCAGTGCTAAAAAAGAGGAAAAACATAATCATAATTTGTGTGCCGCCTTTTGTAGGTTGGCCGCTTGTTACACATGTTGAAAATTTGACTGGCTTAAACCGTGTTGCCCCATTGCGGGTTCTGGGGCAGGTGTATTTCTGCTTAACAGCCTGCCTCGTGGTTTTTCTTAACATTCTTTTGTTGGTCTTAATTTTGTTTTGCTGCTTTTGCCTGGTTTTGCCAGCTTGCCAGTTAGCCAGTTAGCCAGCTTGCCAGTTTGGCTTGTTTGCCTTTTGCAGCTTGACTCGTATTCATTTTGAGCGCGTGCAAATGGAATTGGTACTGCGACCACATGCAGAGGCAGCTGCTCCTCCTGCCCCTGTCCGTGTACCTCTGGGCGTGCGCCAAACTCAGCATTGGAGCTGGACGAGCTGCAGCTGGAGCTGTCGCTGTCGCTGTCGCTGTCGCTGTTGCCATGATGATGGCCAACTGCTAGGCCCTTCGATGAGACAGAGACGGTGACGGGGAACGCAGACGCAGACGCAAACGGGGGCAGCAAATTAAGTATCTCTGCCACATTTATCAGCATTTTTTCGAAGTACATAAATTACTGATAATAAGTGCGTGCAAAATCGTTTATTTAAATTGTGCAGAACATTAAAGAAAAGTATATATTCAATTCAACTTAGTTGCTTATTTATGCACATACAGTGCACGCTCGATAGGGTGAACTAATTAGGGCCCAAGGCTTTGGCAATATGTCCAACATATTCGCTCTAATGATTGTCAAAGAAAGTCTGTTTATTAAATGAGTCTCGCATAATTATTATGAATATATTTATATTTATTTGTTTGTTTATTTATTTATGACTTGCTGGCAAAAAAGATATATACATATATATAAAAATATCTTTATGTAAAATAACTGACTCTAACAAAAAATGTGTTTACTTTTGCGGAATGTTCATGTAATCGAGTCTTCTCTAATTCAATAATAAACTGACCATTATAATTAACATAAATAATATACCTTAGCTGCAAATAATTGTAAATAAGCTTAAACTATAGCTTTAACTTTCAGAATGCAGAGGAACACATAATAAATAAATAATAAACTGCATTTGGCAAATAACAACATAAATAACATTAAATTTATTTAATTCACTTCTTGGCCAATTAATATTGTTAATTTATAGTTTAAACTGCTTGTTAAAATTATATATATATAAAATATAATTTTAATATTTCTTTACAAAAAAAATGAATAAATAAATAAAAATATGCTGCAAATTAAAAAAACAAAAATCACTACCATTTAATTTAATTAGTTTGCTTATAAAAAATTGTAAAATATACTATTTACCCAAAACAAAAAAAAGCAAAAAGCAAAGTCTGCTTGTCTGTAAAAAGACAAGTTTTCACAATCATTTAATTTATTTAATTTGATTTTTTTCATTTTTTTATTTGTTTACTTTATTTATTTTCTTTTTGTTTGTACCTTTTTGCATATTTATTTAACTTTATTTAACTGCCTTTTGAACTTGTTGTGCAGTTGAGTTTATAAAAACGTTAAGGAATTCAGAAATAGCTGCAATAATTTTAAAAACTACAATATTTCACTACAATTTAATTCACTTAGTTTGCTTTAGAAAAGAATCTTGTTCAATTTGCTTCCTTCAAAAAACAAAAATAAAACCAAAGTCAAATTTAGAAAACTCAAAATTACACTACCATTTAAATTACTTATTTTTGATTTTCTTTAAAAAACTTAAAAAGAAATTGTTAAAAATATTTCAATTTTCATTTTTCTAAAAAAATAAATAAAACCAAAGTAAAAATAATTAATTTAGAAAACTCAAAATCACACTACCATTTAATTTACTTTTTCTTTTTATTCCTATTAAAAATTATGGTTTCTTTAACTTTAAAAAAAAATTGTTAAAAATATTTTAATTTTTTCTTCCTAAAAAGAAAATAAATAAAACCAATGTCAAAAATCCTTAATTCAGAAAACTCAAAATTACACTACCATTTAATTTACTTATTTGTTATTTTCTTATCAAAAATTATGGTTTCCTTAACTTTAAAAACTTAAAAAGAAATTGTTAAAAAAAATATCAATTTTCTTCTTCCTAAAAAAAAAAATAAATAAAAACAAAGTCAAAAATCCTAATTTAGAAAACCCAAAATTACACTACCATTTAATTTAGTTATTTGTTGTTTATAATAAAAATTATGGTTTCTTTAACTTTAAAAAACTTAAAAACAAAAAAGAAATTGCTACAAAATTTAAAATTTTCTTCTTCCTAAAATAAAAATAAATAAAACCAAAGACAAAAATTATTAAATTTAATTTAAAACTCAAAATCACACTACCATTTAATTTACTATCTTTTTTTCCATTAAAAATGATTGTTTCTTTAACTTTAAAAAACTTTGTAAGAAACAAAAACAACTGCTACGAAATTTACTTTTATTTGTCTTTCTTATTAAAAATGATTGTTTGTTTAACTTTAAAAACTTATAAGCAAAAAAAGAAATTGCTACGTATTCCAAGATAAATCTACTAGAGTATCTCTGTAATGCAACCATAAACACAATTATAATTATATAAATATAAGAATTCTAGCCGAAGGCCCATCGCTTTATTATAGTTTCCTATAGTTTCTAAAAATGTATCCAACTCTAAATAAATAAACAAATAAATATAGTTTTCATTTAAAACACTCTTTCATATACTATTTGAATTCGATTAGCTGTTGCCGAAAATAGCACAGAAGGCATATTTATATTCTGTAATCCTTGGAGGCTTTGCGCCTTAAACCATTTGGAGTCTACTCTTTTATTTGTACTATTATTTAAGTATTGTTTGTGCGCCGCTTTTAATCGTGAATCCAAATAAACTCTATTGTGTGCCTATTAACAGCGTGTTAATTAAAGATTTTCAATGCTCACTAATAGATTCGTCATGTGGCATAAAATCATGAAGACTGTGCTAACTGGTAAAAGCCAACGAATATTCTTAATTTGATTTTGAAACATTTTCATGAGATTCTCATGTGTGTGTTTTTCATGTCGCGCTCAATTCATTAACAGATATCCAATAAATAAATCAAAACAGAACTGTTGTAATGCCACACAAATTTGATAGGCAAATTGTAGGAAAAAGTTGTTAAGCATTTTACATTTTTTATGCAAATAGTTTTCAATTAGCGGGCAAACAAATTGGCAAACAAAACTATGCAACAAAGGCGGCAAACTTTACAATGAAATGCAAAATGGCAAATAATTAAAAGGCAGCAGCAGGAGCAGGCTGCAGGCTGCAGGCTGGCAGAAGGATGGCCCAAAGGAGGCCAGGCTGCAGCCAATAACAACAACAAAGTGCGATGGCAAAAATTAAATTATGTGTGCCACAAAGTTCGCCTCGAATTATGTCGCATAAATCAAATAAACAGCAGCAGTGGCAAAAAAATATATATATAAGCAAAAATAAAAGTTAAGTTGAGGCTGCAGAAAATGTTGAGGAAAATTACTTAGAAAAAATTTATACGAAAAACTTTTGCATTTAAAGTGAGCCCGGCGGGCAACACAAGCGAGGGGGCTTGTGGTGGGGTGGGTGGGGTGTGCGCCGTGTGTTAGCGCAACACTTGGCTATGGCCAAAAAACATAAAGAAAAAAATACAGAAAAACAGCAATTTTTATACGTATTCGTGTTGTGAAGTTGAAACCGCAGTCGGCAGCGGCGGCAACAGGGGCAGCGGGGGCAGCAGCGGGGGCAAAAACAAGTGTTTAAATGTCAACAGCAAACAGAAGAAAAACCAGCAGCCGCAGCATCAACCGCCGCCGCCAGACAAAAGGAGTTATGTGGCAGAGTATCTGCAGAGTGTGCGGAGTATCTGCGGAGTCTGCTGCGGCACACAAAGTCATATGCAGAGAGATAAGCGCGTCTGCGTCTGGGACTCATCTTCTATTGGCCATGTACGTAAAGTTGTTGTTGGCTTTGTCTTTAGCCAGTCAAATGTCATGAACTTTCTGCTGCGCAGCGGTCAGAAGCAGCATCTATGAGATACATTTCGGTTGTGGTTGCTTAATAACTTACCCAAAAGCAATGCAAATGTCAAAGTTATCCAAAACTGCATCTTGATGTTTGTAAATTGTTGTTGTTTTGGTTGTTGTTGTAGTTGTTAAGTTTCGTTTGGTATTTTGTTTTCTTATAGGCAGTTTACAGTTGCAGATACTTTTGTATCTTATGTGTTTAATTGCAGGCCGCTGCCGCTTTTAGGCCTGGCCATGCATTTAAGCCATGCATTTGGGCAAACATTTTGCGCAATAAACACGAAACACACACCAACACATACACACACACAGAGAGACACACACAGGCACACAAGCTATCTTAGCTTGTCAGTTAATTCGAACTGTTGGCTTAAATTGATAAACTCATAAGGTTTATTGGCCAGCCAAATGCTTTTCAGCTGCTGTTATTATTCTGTAGCTATCAACTCGAGAGTTGCGACTCGACGGCAATTCGACGCACCGAAGATACGCGACGTGTGTAGTACATAAACAACGCGCAGACCGCTGAAGACTAAACGCAGATACAAATGCCGCCTCCGTAGATACACCCGGCCAGACAGGTTCAACTCCAAGCGCAGCTCGCAGCCAATTGAAGCGAACTCGAACCGGGCAACGGTTGGCTCGCAAGCCAGAAACAGCGGCCAGCTCGAACTTCGGCTCGAGCTCGAACTCGAACCTGCACTTATACGCCGAGTCGAGCTGTGGGCGCTGCTTTGTGGTTTGAGTCCTGGCTAAGTCAGTCAAGCGACTAGCAAGTAGAACTTGCATTTGTTTTGCTGCCACTATTTGTGCTGCAGTAAACATATTTTATTTATTTTTAATTTTTTTACTTAATTTCTTATTTTAACAATTTGTTTAGCTTTCAAAAAAAATGTTTATTTAAGCTAGCTCATGGTATATGGTTTTCTCTATGTATCTCTCAACATACGAGTATCTAAAAACGATTTGAATGCTGCTTGGTCGTCTTTAATTTTAGTACAGGCTCTTCGTTGGACACTTCGTGGCACTCTCGCACAGCAGCCACGGCGACTGCGCTGTGCCACATTCGAAGAGTGGCACAACTTAGCTTATAATTATGCCATGTGCAGACGCACTCTTATACAAAAGTCTGCTACGCTTGCAGCGGCAATAGCTGAATATAAATTCGAACTCGTTTAGCAGAGACAAAACTACAATATAAGAGTCGAGGCTCAGCGCGTATAAGCTGGCTTCGCAGAGTCGCGTGTAGAAGAGCGCGCATACAACATGTCTGAAGCACTTGGCCAGCTTTTGGTTAGGAAAGTAAGAGTGTAAGACCGTCTATGCGTCTACCATCTATCTGGCATTATAAGTGGCCAACAAACACGGCTAAAACTTCATCGAATATGCAGCCAAAGCGAGCGCCAACAACAACATCAGCTAAGGCTAAAGATTCTAAAAGTTTTCCACACAAGCGAAAGTGGCCGCCTTGCAAGTCAATTTGGTTGCAAATAATAATAAGAACATATATCAAGTTTTTTGAGTTTCTGGAGTTCAAGTGGAGCCTGAGCATGCTTCAGATCTCTTTGATATGCATGAGTTTTACGCAGGTGATGAGAGAATTTCAATATTTTTAAGACTGCTTTGAAGCACTTGGCAGGACTGAAAGACCAATAAATTTGTCAAAGGTTTCAGGTTCAGGGCTCAAACTAAAGTCTCACCTTGTAAACTGGTTCGACTCTTGCTTTGCCTCAGTGTTAACAAAAAATCGACCCTAAAGGGATTGGTTTAGATTTAGTTTAGGAATTTCATAACAAAAAATAACTTTAAAACCAGAAGGAAATTATATATTTGGTCTGCCGAACCTATATACCCTACCAGCAATGTTTTTTATACAAAAGTCAATTTTCATTAGATTGTTCCTATGGGAGCTATATAATAATGTAGTCCGATTTTGATCAAATTATAGGAAACTATATGCAGCATAATAAAACTCTCGATTGTTAAGTTTGAATGGAATATTTGTATAAACAAAAAGTCTTTCATAAAAACTCACTTTTTACCCGATTGTTCCTATGTCAGCTATATATTACAGTACGATTCTGACCAACTTTGATCAGATAGTTTAAACTTTCTAGTGACTTGGTTTGGGTGAGTTTGGTGAGGATAGCTTCATAAACAAAAAAGTTTTTCATACAAAAACATAATTCTCGTCCGATCATTCCTATGGCAACTATATGTTATATTGATCCGATCCGGCCGGTTCTAACATATGTACTGCCTGCCGCAAAAAGAAAGATCTGTGCCAAGTTTCATTACGATAACTTTAAAACTGAGGGACTAGTTTGCATAGAAACAGAGGGACAGACGGGCGGAGGCCGGTAAAGTCTCCTTCAAAATAATATACACTCTGTGACAAAATTTTAATACCCTTTGCTAGGGTATACAAAATCCAAATATAATAATAATGTCCTTTTCCGATTAAACACAAAACTGAACTGGGATCACAAATTAAGCTCTAGTGTCCTTTATATACTTTAAGACTTTGTTACAACCTATTTAAATTAGAATTTGATTGAATTTAAATAATTTACTGCAACTATTTCTAAAAATGTGGATAGAATAGACTTTGGGATAGAATAGACTTGTTGTCTTCCCACTGTCTTACTGTCTGAACCTGGAGAGAAAAGATTTGTTGTCTTCCCACTGTCTTACTGTCTGAACCTGCATCTAAATATCTTTATATACTATATATACTATAAATGGTCAATATTTGTTAATTCAATTCGCTGTTTTCTTAAGGTGAGCAATAATAATATTTCAAGTCATTTAATCATCACATAATAAACTATTCAAGCTGGAAAAGTTGCCTTATCGGGGTGGGATCAGTGTTAAGAAAACGAGAACACAAAACAAGCTACTGAAAACTGAATACTAAACAGTATTGCATACAAATAAATTAAAAACAACCCCAACCCTCTATAAAAAACTAACAGGAAAACTGCTTTCGTAATGTTTTATGGCATGAATACACACCAAAAAGAAATGAAATATAAAAACGCATTCAAAATGATATAAGAGTAGCATTCAAAAAACGCATCTTCATTTTACCTGCAAAATTGTATTTAAATATTCGTTAAATATTTTGCAAATGAATTTTTTGGCGATACAATAATAATACTACAAATCCGAAATCCACTTTATCATTTAGCACTAATAAATTTGTGTAAAAATGCACTGCAAAAGCCAAAAATAAAGCTGGGCCAAAAACTGCAACAAAAGCAAGCCGAAGAATCAATAAATATCTGTGTGAATCATAAAAAAGTGTTATTCGGCATATGTATCAGATATTTAAGCAGGCTCCACGTGTTTGATATGCACTGTGAAATAAATGAAGGTGTGTGGTATGGGGTGCAGGGTGCGGGATGCGGGGTGCGGGGTGTGGGTGCCACAGACAGATAGTTATACATTTATACCTATGTAAGCCAGTTGGCAGAGCCGGCTAGTCCGCAGCAGGCTTTATTAATGGCTCATAATGACTTAAGTGAAATTACTGAGGCATGTCGACCCATTCCCATTCCCGACACCCCAGTCTCAGTCTTTACCTTTGCTTCTGCCTCTGCGTCTGCCTCTGCCTCTGTCTGTGGCATTTCCCATTTTCCCCTTGTGGTTGCAAACTCAGTTGCAGCCATAAACAGCGAGAATTCCCACGCGGCATTTAATATTCTGTTGCCCAAGTAAATATTCGCTGCTCACATGTTGCCGTCCCTATAATATCTACAGGTTTCCTTCTTTCGATAGGGAAGGGGTATATTCACTATTCAGTAGAGTCGCTTTAATTATTATTAGTATGAAACCAAGAAGATCTATCTTAAAAGGGGATACTTCTGAAAGCCTTAAGCCTTAACCTCCTGCACAAATACCACAATTCATGTTGGATTGAGGGTTCCTAGGAAAGTTCCTAGGAAAGTGAATATCCTAGAAGCCCACTTGTTCTCCTAACCAGACAATGCATTTTCTTAGTATGTGCAATGAGGATTCAAATCTGCATGTCCTGCTACTGTAATTTCTAGTTTTGCTGCTACAATATCCCGCTTAGAGAACAGAGAGCCTCCTGAGTGCATTCTTTCCATTAGTATTTCTTGCTTGAACCTTTTCCAATTATAATTCCCGTAAAGTTACTTGGACTGTCTGAGACCCAGCTTGGCTGCCTCATATTGTCCTGGTCTAGCCTTGAGCGTTCTCGTATTGTGTGTCTTTCTCATCGTCTGCTTCGCTCCCAGCCTTATCCCTGAGTCCTGGTATGCTTTTAAGGACAAGCCTATAGTTGTTGCCCAGGTGATCTACTTTGATTCGTACTTCTTGAACCATCTGCAAGATAAACTGGCATGCATCTCACACATTTTGTAAAAAAAAGAAGACTTTCTCTCCATAAATTGCATTTATCTGCAAAAAAGAAAATTCTCTAAATGCCAAAATCACAGAATTTCACTATCGAGAAAATTTCACTGAAATATGTACAGCATTGTTTTAGGCTCCTTAAAACAGGATTTCAATTGTATCCTGCCGCAAAATGAATGCTACAAGCCTCTCCATGCAGTTGATTCGAAACTGCACTAAAGGTGCGTACACTGTTAAAAATAACTGTCTAAAATTAAGATTTTAGTCTCAAAACTAAGTGTTTCGATTTGCAAAATGTGTAGAGCACCAAAACAAAATAAAATAATATGATCAAATTTTGATAAAGAACATCAAAAGTTCTGATATTTTCAAGACCAAAACTTATTAATATTTTAAGAATAAATATTCTTATTTATTTATTGTTTTTTGTTTTTATTTAAAAGTTGTATAGATATTTATTAAACGGGTTTTCTGCTTCCTATCGTGGCAGCTTCAGCAAGTTGTACTTAGTGGGGAAAAAACAAACTAATTATGATACATACTCAAGGAAATTACAAATTATTTACATATTTGCAATGCACGCCTTATTTACAAGGGCATTTCTTCTTACATTTAACAAAAAAAAAGAGGAAAGAGAACATGGTCTAAGTGAGGGTTCGAGAAGACAGATCCTGGGTGTGTTCTCATTTATAGACCATAAAGTATTATAAGCTCAAGAATTCATCAGCAGCAATCGGAGAGATACAGGGAACGCCTAAAGAACCATCCCAATGCTCTTGCCAGACAATTATCTTCTGACACTACATTGACAAGATGTAAGAATACGAGTAGCAAAAAAGAGAGGACTCAAAAGATTGTACCCTCAGGACTTGCCACAACGTAATGTCTTCTAATTGTAATTTCTATAAGTCCAAATACGTATAAAATAATAACAATATTATACAGCTTATATAAGTATTTTAAAACTATGTACAACTAGTTAAAGCTGCCAAAATGGTACAAAAAAGTGGTAAAAAAAAAGAATTCATCCTGCCCCAAAAAGTATGCTACAATTGATGCGAAGGGCCTGTCTAGCCCACTTCTTGACTTACAGCTACAGGGTATCTCATAGTCGAACACATGTTGGCATTCAACTCTCACTTGTTCTAGTTACTTATGCGTTGTTGTTGTTGTTGTGTGCAAGTTGTTAAGGTCAGTTCATATATTATGCTTTGCCTGGCAAAAGGTGCCATAAGTCGCAGCGTGTGTGTGAGTGTGAGTGTGCGTGTGTATGTGTGTGTGTGGGTAAGTGTGCATGTAGTTTTTTGCCAACAGCAGCTCTCTTATTTATTTTGCCTGTCTACTCGAGTCGGCAACTGTTGCCTACTTCTGTGCGTCTCTGAAGTCTGCGTGCTAATTAAGCGAAATTTTGCGTAATAAGCTTGTCTGTAATTTGCGCTATCTTCTTGCCTTTTGTTTCTGCCAACGTGCGCTGTTATATATACTATATACACATATATATATCTATATATATAGATATATATGCATGTATTTGTAGTTGCCTTTGTTCTGTGCTTTGGCCCTGTTGCCTTTGTGTTGACTTTGTTAACTGTCATCAAGGTGTTCATTGGCTTTGTTATTACGCCTCAATGAATTTTGGGGTGTGTGTATGTGTGTGTGTGTGTGTGTATCTATCTGCACAAATTGTGCGCCATTCAAGTGATATATGCGTGTAATTTTTCATATGCGGCAGCAGCTCGAAACGATAGTTAAGGATACGCTGCTGGTTACAGTTGAGAGCCTCTGTAAATCATGCTGAGACATGAACTGAGAAACTGACGCACACGCACACGCACACACGCACACACACACATACACACACGCAGACTGTCCGGAGGTCAGCCATGGGAAAATGAGAGCACATTTAATGGAGTAGCTTAATTTATAGTCTTTAATTTGTTTTATCCACAATTCGCTCGAAAATGCAATAGTTAATCGAATTAAGCAGATTCTCGGATTAGTTTATTGCATAATTTAGTTGAGAGCAGCAATAAAAATTGATATTAATTACAATTAAGCCAATTTAAGAAATGTTAAAAGCTCTCTGACGGCTTATTAGCCCGTTAAAAGCGAGGAAATATTAATAATCATATAGAAAATATAATATATAAATATTAAATATATTATTGAAAATATAATTATCTATTTGCGAATTTTCACGCCTAATTTCATGCCCAACAAATACATTTTTTATTTTTAATATCTATTTGTAGTTAAATTTGTTTATTGCTATCTTTTTATTAGGACAGCTTGATCAAATTGGTTAAATATACAAGAAAAAATAAATAAATTAAAAGTAGCTTACACTATAATTAGGAGAAAAATAAAAGGGAAATTATATTTACAATATTTAAATGGTAAGATAAATATTCGGCTGGGAAGGACCTACGAGGACGTCTACTCCAAGGACTGTTTCGAAACTAAATATAAAAGAACAACATTCAACACGTTTTGACTGTAATTAGAGTTGAATAGCATAACATTTTTGCACAATTATATTAAATGAATGTATTCTTCTGTTGAAACACAAATTTCCTACGTTCCCCCCTGTGTATAATTCAGAACCAATGCCATTTCCAGCAATTGCATCAATCAAGGGGTCAATAGTCAACAATGTTCCCGCTCACGCCCAAACTGAACTTTGGCTGGATTTGTGTGGGCCACCAGATATGTTTTGACTGATAAGCCACATTATTAACGCTACGTCAAACTCAGCACACACACATAACACACACACATCATTCACACGCAGACACACTCGAAAGCATATCAGAAAGTGTAAGTCGACCTCATCATGGCGTATTTTTGCACCTGCTGCTCATGGTTTATTTTTGTTTATACATATTTATTTTAACCAACAGATATCCGGCAGCATAATAACAACATTATTTACACAGTCGCCGCGTATAACAGCAACAACAATAACAACACACACACACACAGAGAGAGAGAGAGAGAGAGAGAGAGAGAGCTTGCTGGCATTTTAAACACATGTAAACAAAACCGTTGAATTAAACCGAAAATTAGCATCGATTAAAGCCAAGAAGCAGCGAGAGTGAACCTTGCACCCACCTTATCAGCCAACACACACACACACACACACACACACTCGCCCACACCCACGCACACACATTTTAACATAATTTAAACATGTGTTGAAGGCGCACACATTGCGTACGGTTAATCCCGTTTAATCCGTTTTTAGGCGCCCCGCTACATAACCTCAACGACAAGAGCGAGGACTAACCTAACCTAATCTAACCTGCACAACAACAGCAGCAACAACAACAACAACATTAAGCGACAACAACAACAACCACGAAGTGCAGCCTCTGATAAGGCAGGCAGCGCCAACGCGCTCTTGATGTCCTTGGCGGGTCCATTGAGGCTGCCAGCATAAATAAATAATAGCGTGTATAAGTAACTGTCTGTGTGTGCGTGTGTATGTGTGTTCAGGTGTACGTGTATGTGTGTTGAGGTGTTTGCAAAACTGCAAAAATATTAGTGCGCTGGCGGCCCTTAACTTAGTTGCTGTTCAGTTGTTGTTTTTATACCCTCAACAAATGGAATATATGTAGCTTAAAGGGTATATTTAAGTTAGTCGGCAAAAGTTGGTCCTATAAAGTGTATGCAATATATATTCTAAATCAGCATTAACAGACAATTTTATCTAGCCATATTCCGTCTCTCTTTAAACGCGTCAATCTCAGTGTCTATAAGATCTAGCCACAGTAAATTTGGTATGTACTTTGATATCTGTATAGCATACGTGTATATCCGTGTATACTCCCAGCCAGTTGCCGCACCATCTTGAATCGATCAAATTAGCCACCATTTTTAAGAAACTAATTAACGTCCTTCCTTTGACTAATTCGAACTGTTTTCTAGTATGTACTTAGCTTTAAAACAGTTAAGATTATATTTGGCACTGCCTCTCAACTCAACCTTTCCAAAACAAAAACCTTTTTTTTTGGTTATGCATAATTATCTGAAGAATGGTATCGGACGAGCCTTCTGCTTCTATAAGGCCTTGCTTGGCGACTTGCCAAGGTGTTGGGCCAGAATCCTTGATCTCTACCTTTCTGCGAGACACCAAGATCAGAGGTTTTTTTATTTATTTAGTACGAGTTCCTATGCATTATAAAAACTACATACGATCTAAAAAAGAAGCTATGGCGAGGCCTTAAGCTTGGTTACAATTATTTACAGCTTAAGCATCAGAGGTTAACGATAGTCATATAGAGGATTAAAGTAGATTTTTGCAGCCAGAGAAAGCACACTTCCAGTTCTAAGTAGACAGTCCATCCGTTTAGCCTTCACAAGCACCATTTCACAGCCAGGAAGAATATAAAAAAAACATCTAGCGAAAATCTTGTGTTTAAATCTTAAATAATACTAAAGTGTTTTGGATACGCCTAGTTACACTACATATAGATGTTTTTGTTTGTGTACTGTGTAAATTTCATGAACAACACATAATAAACACCAAAGTATTTCAAACCCAGTTACAGGGTATCGCGTAGTCGCAACTGTAACACACCTGCGTGTTCTTATTAGACAGTTGCGGCCTTGCACTATAAGCTCATGTAGTATGGTGTAGGGTTGTCTTAGGGGTGTTTACTTTTGGTGTTAGGGTTGCCGCCTGCCACTTATCATATGCAAATGTTTGAAAATGTTTGTGCTCGTAAAGTCAAACAAGATGCGCCTACAAAAAGTTGTTTCTCAGCGCCTACAAGCCCCTCAGAATTATCCATAAGTTTGAGATTGTTTGTCGGCAATGTCATAAATTCATTAGGGCGCTTTTATGACGCTTGACGGCTATCGAGGCTATTGCCTCAAAGTAAGTATCTGGCGAAAAGCAAAAGTAACTTCCGCCTGGTTTTTATGTGGCTCATAAAAACATATAATACAGCAAAGGTTGACAGCCAACTGATCTGTGGAATGGCGTAGGCCCAGTATACCATATTTTACATACTACCATCATATAACTATATTTTATAGTTAAACAAGGCTCGAGTAACGACAAACTTATGGCCCAAATACAGACTAGTATTTCTGTGAAGAGCGAGTAATGTTTTAATTAAAAATTCACATTAAATTATTGTTTTGTACTGTGCATTTTCAATAATTTTACTAATTTATAATTTGTTGAAATTCCCGATGAAATTCCTTTTAAGAAATTATGAGTTAAGCTTAAGTTCAATGCATTTGCCAAAGTTACATATTCCAAGAGCAAGAAAATTGTACAAAATATGCAACAAATTTCATATTGTGCGCCCACAAAAATAGCTTAAATAATTCTGAAATAATTTTAAATAAATATTATAAGAACACACTACAATGGCTAGAAGTAGAAGTAGGCTTCGGGTAAAGTGAAAATCCTTTTATTTGTGCAGGATAACGTGCTTTTACTCAGAAGTATAGATAGATGTTATATACATATCTATAGGTTGGATAGGTCTCAATCACAATAAATAGTTCTAAATAGCATAATAAGCCCAGATAGCTACAAGTGTCTTGAAGTTTTCTATTAGCTCAGTGCATTTTCAATTCATTTTCCCACTCCCCCAGCCTCATTACTGGAATTGGGTTTCTCAGATATTTGTAGCAATTTGCCATCTAGATAAACATTTAATTATCTACTGATTGACCATCTTCTATCTCTTTTGGCCACTTTTCACTTTGGTTATTCTCCAGTTGCTCATGCAGCCTGCAGCCTTGGCCTGGTTTCAACATGTCCATCTTGAATTGGCCAGATATTTGAGCCATTTGTCGGCTTGTACTTCGGCCTGGCTCACTTTTTATACAGCTATCCATCGTTGGCTTGAGTCTTAGCTTCTTTTTGCATGCAAAATGTAATTTATACAAAATTAATTTACGTCATAAAAGGGCTTTTGTGCCTGGCAGGCGCCAGGGCAGCGGGGCGTGCCGGGGAAGGCAATGCTGACTGCGACTGTAAACTGTTGATGTCATAAATGTTGCATGGCACAAACACAAAATAAAAGCACACACTAACACACACACAAACCGACAAGAGCAACAAATATGCATCGAAATAAAATAAAATATAAGCCCAAAAGTAGTAAAACCCAAAGCCCTGGCCAAAAGGCCCAAAAGCTGTGCACAATTTATGCATGAACACGCCCCTTTAGCGCCTCCAAGGCAGGCAACATTTTGTTGCACTCGCCGCCATATAGAACGGGTTCTTGCCTATTGTAAATGCAGCTTAGAATTTGTTGCAAATAAAGTGAAATGGCAACGGGCTGCTTCGAAATTCCACACACACACAAAGCGAGAAGAAACAGTTGGCGGGGCAGGGCAGTCCAGGGAAAGGGTAGTGGCAGTGAGAGAAAAGCCAGTAAGGCAGGACCAACAAAAAAAAAAAAAAAAAAATTGGCAATTTAACATTTGACGTTTTCTACGAGACTTGTTCAAACAATATACTTGGGAATTTGTTTTAATGCTCAGGCGAGGCAAGAGAGTTTGGCGGAGTTGACGGGCGGCGGCTGCCCTAAGCTCCATGCGAGGCATAAGGAGCAGGATTGCGACTAGGACCAGGACGGGGTAAAGGGGCGGGCGCATGGCAAAAAGGGCAACTGGCAATAATGGCTTTAAATTTTTATTAGATGACGACGCTTATGCGCCTTAGTTGCCTTCTATTCTGCCCCGGCACGTTGCAGCTGCTTGAAATGTTGAAATGTTGTTGAAAATGCGATGCAGTTCATGTTGTTCCTGTTGCAACGTTATACACTCCTTTCCTGAGGACTTATATATATATATGTTTGTGTGTGTGTGTGTGTTCGTATGTGCAGAAGTGAGGTAAAAATGCTGCCAGTTAGTTGTACTGTGCACACGGCTAGCTACATTTGTTGCTATCAAGCTGCTCATGTGGAAATTAGTATAAGCACTAATTACCAAAAATAAAACAAACACTGGCAAGAGCTAACCAAAATTGTACGGTAACTAAGCAAAGTCGAAGCTTAGATACGCTTTCCGTTAAGTATTTGCTAAGAAATACAGCTTGCAGCGAGCTTGAAATCAATATTCTTTAGGTTGTGATTCAGTTCTTTCTTGTTGCCATCAAGTGCTTTTTGATGTTCTAACAAGAGACTCAGCACGTATTGGAGCTGTGATGCTGAAATGTGGTGTAGTTGCTTAACTGTCCTTTATCAAGGACCTCTAATGACCTGGCATTTTACTGCCAAAACTAGCTTACAGTTTGAAACGTACTCTCTCTCTCTCACTTACTTGCTATGAACTCTCACTGTGCTTACATTTACAAATGTACACAATCATAACAACAATATACATCAGCATGTGTGTGTGTGTGCGTGTGTGTGTGTGTGTGTGTGTGCTTAGCCAGTTGCCCCTGAGCGTATGCTACACTTTATATTATGCGGCTGCTGCCGCCTAATTCGCATAATTACGCGCTTATTATTTTTGCAAACTGTCTCTGCTGGCAGTGCTCGTGTAGCTGTGTCCTGTAACTACACAGACACGGGCATTTATGTGTAATTGTATTTGTATCTAGGATTGTGTATGCGTAATTGTATTTCGCTTTGCGTGCATTCAGTAATTGTATTATTTGCTTGATTTTATTATTATTTTCTGCGCTGTTGCGACGTAAAACGACGCGACGCGACGCGCAACAGCCGTAATTAACCAAATAAATAAAACAGTGGAAAGCTGTCCAGCAGATATAACGGCATTCTAGCACCGCCTAAGGGGAAACGGAAGCGGTTCGAGCCAAAAACAAATGCGGCACAGATAGCGCCACAATACCCGTACATACTAACACATATTATTGAGTATTGTCTGTGCCCCGTGGGTTAGATTTGGGCTTTTTGTTCATTGCCGCCATGGCAACAGCAAATTAAATGGCTGTCAATTCATTTTTATACCCTAGACAAGCCAGGGACGCGAGTGAGGCGGCCTCAAACCACATCAGCTCAAATTATATCAGTTATTCAATTTTCAAATGGAAATTGGATAATGCCCACCGGTTAGCATATTTATACTCTGTTTCCAATAAAATTCCTTGAATAAATGAGTATATTGTGCTTGTATAATGTTTCTCTGCATATCTGTCTGTCTGTCCATCATGATGAACACTTTTCATCCCACACTCCTGATGTTAGAGCAACCAGGCTTGCTGAACATGTTGGTAAATATATTCGCGATTGATCGAAGCGCATGTCTTCCTATTTCTTATACCTAGAATGATGAAATTTGGTATGGGAACTACTGATGTCCTGCTTGACTCATTTGACCAAAAAAACTATTGCCAGCTCCACCTCCGCTGCCGCAATTGAGCAAAATTCATATCCCCTTCACCTTTATAGTTAGAGTGTTCACATTTCTGATAAGCTCTACTGATGATCTTTTTGAATGATTAGAGCAAACATTTTATTGTCCAATAGCCAGAGTATATCGCAGTCGGGTACTTCCAACTGATATGGTCTAGTGTATTTAATTAATAACCAAATATTTTGAATAGTAATTTAAGACATTCAAATATGCATAAATATTTAAAAAATGTAGCTTTAAAATATTAATTTTGATCAAAATATTTGGATTTTTATAAAAAGCGTGGAAGGTTTTATTATGTATGGAAATATTATTTTGATTTGATTTGAATTATCGACTTATCCTAGCGCTGCAAGTTGAAAATTTCTACGTTACAGCGCTTGTCATGAATACATAATGTCAATCTTAATATTAAATAGTTTATAATTATTAAGATTGTTAAGACAATTCAGATATGGGTTTGCTATAGAGGATAACAATTTTTACTTACACTAATTAATTTTTTAATTATTCTGTTTATATTATTTATTTACTTATTTATTGATTTATTCATTTATTGATTGTGTGTCTTGTTGCCTTTCAGATCTTGCAATTGTTGTTCTAAGACTAACAATGTTATTTGTTCTTTCAGGTTGTCTTGTAATTACAATTTTATGTAAGAAAATCAATATCCTGAAATCAATCCAGGATGTAGACATTTAAAGCCTGCTTTAAAACGCTTTGAGTCCCTAAAGATACGGTTGAATTGAGATAATAATAGTACTGTACTGGGTATTTATGCGTCGAGCAGTCTGAGCTGCAACACTGCCAGCATTTTTTCTGTTGTGCGAAGAGCATAGTTTGTTTGTTGGATTACTTATTGGCCGGTTTGCAAATTCGGTATTAGTGTTTGTCTGTTTAGCTTTGCGTTATGAAGTTGTGAGCACAACTAATTGAAAAGTTTTTGTCGCATTTGGCGCTTTGGTCTGCTTGGTTAGCGGATTTTCAACTTGCAACGGGAGACAATGAATTTATCAGAAATTTATGTTGCCGATTAGCGATTGTTCAACTTATGATCAGAGTAAAAACTGTGTAAAGAGCTTAGCCAAGTCGAGAACAAGAAAAATGATTGGCAACACGAGAAATGGGCCACGAACTAAATATACTTAATAGATATCATAAATTAACAGCAAGGAAATTTAATCCATTTATTTTTCAATTCAAGTTTGATACAATTTTTAGGAAACTATTGTGGAAAATTATTCATCAAAAGGAAAATCACAAATTCTTGCCCACTTGGCCATTTTCAAGAATTCTGTTGTTCAGCCAGTTTGAAGTTTCTTTGAAAGTATTTGTGTGTTCCTGGAATGTTTTCTATTTCTATGTAATACATACATACATATTAGTTCTAATGTGAGCAATGAATTTTGTCTGTCTTTATCATTGAATTTGTATTGTTTTGCATACTATTCAGAGATGCTTGCGGACATTGATGTTTTTGCCAGGGATCGCAAATAAGAGTTATGAGTTAATAAGTATAACCAAATCAGAGAATAATATGACTGGGAAAATGTTACATATAGTTTTTCGGGACGCAGTATAAACTTTTCTTTTAATTTTTATTGTAATATAAAAGTTAATTTTAACTCTTATTGAAAAAAAGAATTATGAAATATTAATTCAATTTAAATTTTTACTTAACAATCATAACGTATCCTTATCTTATTGTCGAATATTTTTATTAAAATTCAAAAATATAAGTTAATTTTATTTTTATTATAAAAATCATTTTTTTTAGTTTTTCAAAAATTCACTTGAACTCTTATCGATAAAAAATATATCATAATAATTATTATATTACAATTATATTACATATTGATTCAAAAAAGAATAATGCAATATTAATTCAATTTCAATTTTTATTTAAAAATCATAATGCAACTCTTATTTTAAATTTTTATTATAAAATTCAAAAATAAAAGGCAATTTTATTTTTATTAAAATAAATAATTTTTTTTAGTTTTTGTAAAAATTAATTTGAACTCTTATCGATAAAAAAATATAATTTAATAATAATTTTTATTATTATAAGTATATTTTGATTTTTCTAAGAAAAATTGAAAATAGGCGTTACATTAAAAATTTTAAATAAAAATGTAAAATTAATTATTATTTCATAATTTGTATTCGATAGGAGTCAAAACTAATTATAGTCATTACGCTTCCTGGGTTTTGCAGCTTTATTGTGAGGCATAAAATTGAGTTTCTTTAGAGGGACTCAACATATTATGGTCATATCCCAAGTTAAGGCCGTCAAGAGTTTGATCTTATGTTATCTTATTACTTAACTTTAACTTAACTTTTTTGTAGAAAGACAATTAGATTGTTTATCAAATGCCCATACGAAATTTGTAACTTGAGCATCCTTACAAGGCTCATCCGGTTCCGCTCTGACTAACACACACACACACACACACACACACAAACACAACTGCCTCCCTCTTCTGGGAATACAGCCCACCCAAACGAAGGCGCTGCGAGGAATTCTATAGCCTTTTTCAGGCAGTCTGTAACGTTATGTTCTCTCCTGGCTCACCGCCGTCAATAACCACACAAATTACATTTATTTAAGTTCCGTCACATCAAACGTTTACGGCCCTTGGCCACACACACACACACACACACACAGAGAGCGAGAGAGAGAGAGAGAGAGATACACCTGCAACCCCCGCTCATAACTTAGAGCCTCCATGCAACAATTGCCCATCTAATTCACTCAGCAGCTCACCTGTTGGCCCACCTCCCTCAGCCTGGCTCGCTTCTGTTTTGGTGTCTCCAATGTTGGCATCGTCATCCTCGTTCTGTTGGCTGCCGACGGCGCAGTTAATGTTGTCTGATTTCATTAGCGCTCTTTCCAAAACTGCCCCCACCCGCGCCCACACTCGCACCCGCACCCACACCCTGCCGCGTAGGCCTGGCCCAAACGTAAATGCGTATTGACAGTTTTCGTTAGATGCCAACCTTAAAGATACACGCGTAATTTATCTTTTCACGTTTCTCGACTGCTTCGCACGCCAATTAGACGCCAGCCGGGCCAAGAAGCCCCCGCACCGCTGCCCGCCCCGCCCCGCAGCACCCACAAGTCAGTAAAGCATTTTACATGAACTTGAATGAGCTTATTATTGGTTTCGCTTTTGTCGATGGCTGTCAATATTATTGATACCCATACTAAGCGCATTTATATATGTATTTATATGTTGGCCCTGTTTATAGGCCTGCTTCTTTTCCCACCAGGCTAAGCCGCTGCCAAGCTCGACCCACTGCACCACCAATGAGCCGCTTGTTGTGGCTAATTTGCTTTTATTATTCGCATTAAATTTTATGCTTATGTTTATGTTTTTTTTCTAATAAAAGTCGAGGGCCGATAGAAATTGAGACATTGTTGCCAGTGCGAATTAGCCGGAAGTGTTTCGTCCTTATCCGCTTCGTTGCCGTGCATTTTAATGGCCAGTTTAGACCAACAGTTGCAGCAGCAACAGCAGCACCGCCAGATGGGGCTGGCCATGATTAGGAATTGCCGCCAACGATGAAGCGTGGCCAAGTGTGTTCGCATTAACATGGCTGACATGTGATGCCCACACAGTGACACTTAAGGATGTCATAAACGGGACGAAACAGGACCTGCTACGCCTGGCATTCCTACTCCCATAACTTGATCAAATTAGGCCGATTTGCATAAGGTAGCCTTTTTATGGCCCTAAAAAGTACAGTAAACACGCGATAGAGTCAACTAATAAAAATCTAATTTAAGCCGATTATCAAAGAAAGCAAGTTTTTTAAATGAGTCTCGCAATAAATTATTTATTTTGTAAGAAATATCTCTTCACTACCCCAGAGTTGCCCGGCTAAATATTTAAATTAAAATGCATTGACTACTTTCATCAATCGTTAGACCAAAATAACGTATCACAATTTTCCCGCCTGTGGGGATAGATTTTTCTGATTCTTCTGAGCACCGCGAAAATTAGTTTGAAGGTAATCGCATGAAAATTAAAATATTGAATGCCAAAGCTTTCCATCAATTTTCCGAACCTTGGGGACCATTTTCCAATATTGGTGGGACACGTGGAACTATTTAATGTGAAGAATTCCGAACCTTAGGTTGAAGTTGTTGGGACTAAAATTAGACTTTAGCCCATACAACTTGGAGACTCCCATTTTTCGCCCATGGGGGTGGACTTTCCCAAATCGGTGAATTATGTGTCGAATGGCTATTCTTATAGATCTTGGAAAATGAGTTATGAGTTTCATGGACGTTGATGTACTAAAACGGGCAGTACATTCAAGTGGCCCAAACGACACCAAGCACGGGCTTGTTAACGCGCGGACCCAGGAAAAATGTAACATACCTCCCGCCCAACCGATCCAGGGGTGCGCCGCATAACGTGCGGTAGCGAAGATCGCGGACAGATTAATAAATACAGACTAAAAACAGATTCTACGAAAACAATAATAAACAATAAACCAAAAGTGTCTATAGATTAACAGATACAGATACAGATACAGATACAGATTACAGATAACTTAAAAGTGCAGTTCTAACTGAAGAAATAGAAGTAGCATTTCATATTAGATGATAAAGATTGTTATAATTAGAACATAAGATACGAAAAGGGTTATGAATAGCATAATTAGTATTACAGGTTTGAAGAGAAAGGGGGAGAAAGTTTCTAAAACTTCTGATCGGAACTGCAAAACTAATTTGGTTGATTAATTCGGAAAAATCAATTTCCCCATTTATTAGTTTGTGTAAGAAAATTACACCAAGCATGGTTATACGATCAGAAAGAGAAGGAAGATTTATGTAAAAGTATACTACGATATATACAAGAGTGTTATGCAAACACGCTTGTAAATGCAATTTTCCCAAAATCCTGTCTTAGTGTACACTTCCATCATAGATGAAAACTACTGTGAAAATTTCGGCATCCAAGCTCTTACGGTTTGGGCTGTGCGATGATTGCCAATCAGTCACCAGTCAGTCAGTCAGGACGAACTATTGTAGATATATAGATAAAGTCTCTCAAAGTAACGTAAAATGTGTCTTTCACATAATCAAGTGTTCACTCAGCTATTCCAATTAAACTTGGAACAGATGCTCCCTTCTTACTACATGAAGTACACTGGTAGAACAAGTAAGAATGCTTTAGTCGAGTATACCCGACTACAAATCTCCCTGTACCCAGGTCAAAAATTTCCGATCACATCTACGTACACTTACACATACACAAGCACATACACAAAAGACGCACACACACGAGCGACAGCTCGAGAGCAGCGCAAGCGAGGCATTTAAAGTTGTGGCTGTGCTTCTTCTTCCCTTCCCCGTGCTGCACACTGAACCTTGTTTGTTGAATAACTTCCGTGTTTGTTATCCGATCGACTTGAAATTTTAACAGTAGATTAAGAGTGACTAAAGTATTGTACATGCCAAATCCCAAAGCTATATCTTGAAAATTGTTACTGTAAAACGGTTTTTATCGAATAGCGGGCGAACGGGGGGAGATATCTCAAATCTAAAATAAACTTGACCTGCTCCCGCTATACACGAACCTACATTCCAAATTTGGTGTCTCTAGCTCTTATAGTTGCTAAGATCCTTGCGTTCATATATACGGACGGACAGACGGACAGACGGACGGACGGACAGACGGACAGACGGACAGACAGACGGACATGGCCAAATCAAAATCTCTTTCGATACTGATCAAGAATATATATACTTTATAGGGTCGGAGATGTCTCCTTCTGCCTGTTACATACATTTGCACAGATTTAGTATGTGCATGTGTATGTGTAAGTGTACGTAGATGTGATCGGAAATTTTTGACCTGGGTACAGGGAGTTTTGTAGTCGGGTATACTCGACTAAAGAATTCTTACTTGTTTTGTACTTGAAATTTCAAGTACGAATTTCGTCCAAAAATCTTGAACTGAGTACAAAATACTTGAAATCAAGCACAACCAACTTTAACAGGGCTCATTCGAACTTGATTCAAGTATGCAATTCTTAAAGCAAATTTTGAGAGCTTCATTTTTGCTGAGAGCGAAACCAAATTTACTCTCCTGGCTATGAGAGCAACCAAGAGAGTAAATTTGGTGGTTGAGTTGAATAAGTCGCACTTGAACAGTGGACCCGAGTTCGAATAGATAAGATCAGATCTCTTGGGCATATAACTGTCAAAGGATTGATAGGACTATATTCGGTTGTTGTATGAAATACTTTTTTGCATTAAAACACATCCCGATCAAACTCATCCATTCTGAGTCATATAATGCTCTTTAGATGTTAACTGAAATTGATCGAAAGCGGATCACTATATCTATAGTCGCATAGTAACAATCGGTAGAAAGATAAGTTCTTGTATCGCGTAGTTTGCATAAATTTAATCAAAATCTGGTCACTATATAGCAGTCATAGGAACAATCGGTCGACTATTGAATTGTGATATAAATAAACTATCTGCAATGGTATATTGGGTAGATATCTTTGACACTACAAAGATACCTGCTTTATATTTGAACTTTCGATAATTTCTTTATGACATTGCATACCTTAAGCTTCAAAATTGTTGACTCTGAACAGAAGTTATTTATTTCATTTATTACAATCTTGAAAAAGTTAATATTAACTGCGCTTTCGGAAAATACAAAATGTGAAAGCAAAATACTTTTAAGCAAAGGTAATATTTCAAATTTGGTAAAACAAAGTGTGGCTTGTCCTTTGACGCAGCTAACTCATTCTCTAGCTGCATTTTAAGTGCCACCCCCGCCCGATCACCTCACCTACATATACCCCTGCGCCTGCCTCTTTGTTGACACTTTTAACGTATTTCGCAGCTAACCCACCTTAATTAAAATCTCGCTGGCTGGCAAATTTCAATTATATTTTGTGACCTATCAGTGACAACAATAAACAAGGCGAACCGGTCGACAACAACAACAAGCAGACGCCCCCAAACAAGGCCCTGCCCTCTGAGCCTGCCTCCTGCCTCCTGTCCCCTGCCCGGGGACAGACGTTTCGCTTGTTTTGTTATGATATTCGCATATAGGTAAAGGTCTCGCCCAGCCCTCCCCCAACCAGCCAGAGCAGCCCATATGTGTCATAAAAGCAGGCAGCGCATAACTCTGCCCCACCACATCCCACCACCCCAGCCTCACTTACCGAACGCAACAGCTGCCCCCTCCCCCTTGCCGCGCTCTTGTTTTGTTTTTTATGCCACACCTCGATGCAAATCATTGCCACATCTGACGCACATGTGGCACGTAACAGACACAGAGACAAGCTCGTGTACATCGCCTGGCAGCGACGTCGTCGTTGCAGGATTTGTCTGTTTTGTGATTGTCGTCGTCGTCGTCGACGGCAGCAGCAGCCGCAGCAGCAGCAGCGGCTCTTCCTGCTGCCCCTGCAACTCCTGCGTCTGACGTCTGCTCCTTCCCGCCGTCTACTGTGACATTTGGTAGGCGCTATGGCGTGCGAAATTGTAAATTTTTGTGTCTCCTGCTCTCGTTGCTGCTTCTCCTCCTACAGCTCCTTCTCCCCCAGCTGCTATCCCTGCTCCAGCATCTCCTCCTGATGCTGCTCGTGTATGTTTTGTTGCTGTTTTTGGGGCATATGCATTATTAAGAATATACTCAGCTGTCAACAAGTCAGCGTCTGGTGCCCAACGCAACCTCTGTTGCCGTTGTCCCTGTCTGGGCTTTGATTCACCCACCACCACGCCGAGCAGCTCCAATGCCCCAACATTTGAATCTCTGATGCCTTTTTGCGTGTACTGGGCTTTTGGTTGGTGGGGCTGCCTGTCTGGAGTGACCCGCAGTTGCCTTTAGTCAAGGTCGCAAAATGTCTAAATTTCTGGCCCCCATTGTTGAGCAGGGGCTATAATGCACTCCAGTGTTCGTTCGTTAACTGGGCTAATACTTGGCTAGCCACATGGAACTGCTTTAATGGCTGTAACTGGAACTGTCGCTGTTGCCCCCTGCTGCTAATGATCGCAGTTATTGAACTCACAAACGACAGCCAGCTTCAGTTCCTCTTGTGCCCCCCTCTGAATGTGGCCTTAACTGGCCCGTCAATGAATCATGAGTACGTGCCCCAAAGTTTCTACCCTGCTTGTTTTTTTTCCCTCGACTTTTGCTGCATGAGCTGAAAAAGTTAACACTGCTTGACCTGCACCAACAGGACGCGCCTTTTGCGAAGTTCTGCTCAAAAATTTATTTCATATTTCTGCTGACAGTACGCGGGGATGGGGGCGGGAGCGGGGGCTGAGCTGGCCGCTTTCCTATTTGCTTTTCATTTATTAGATAAAAGCGCGGCTGTTGCAGTTACATGCAGCAGCTCTAGCTGCCCCTTCGCATCCCCGCCTCCCCCATCTCGCCAGACATTTAGCGCTCGTCACTTTTGCTCATTGGACACGTGTTCCCAAATATTTGTGCTACGTGGCTGCACACCTGTCCGCACTCCCACTCTCCATGCATTTGCACCTTTGTATACCCTGGATGTTTCAGTGGTGAAGCGGGCATGCTGGTTTGGCTTGCTAGTGGGTTTTAAACAAGCTCGAACCAGAATTCCAGCTTGTTTTCTTACTCCAAACCTAAGCCCAAGCCGAACCGGTTAGTTTTCTCAGAAAACCTTCGGTTCAAAATAAAATTAAAGTGTTTTATTTTTAACTAGCTGGTAAAACACCAGCGTTGCCCGGCTAAGTGCTTAGATTGAAATTCCGCATTCATTGCTTTCTATCTTTCTTACTTTCTAATAGTGCGGTTGAATTTTCCAAACTGAATGTGCGTCATGTCCAATTATATTTGTGGAGACACCTTCGAAAATCAGTTTGAACCCGATCGAACGAAAAACCAAATTAACTTTTTTTTTAACTTTCGTATAGAGCTTAGAGTTTTCAAAACTCGGTGAACGCCAACTTCAATTATTTTCAGTGTAGAGCTGAAACTGTGTGTAAGGCCAATTTACGAAAGGCAAAAAGAGGCTTGCCAGAATACTCTGAAGGATGAATTTTCAAGCTAGATGACCGTCACTTTGAATTATTTTGATTTTGTAAAAAACTTGCATTTGTTTTCCACCCATTTTAGGACGTGGAAGTGAATCTTTGAAAATGAACTTTGAGATCCTCATTATCCGCCCATAGCGGTGGATTTTCCAAAATCGGTGAAAAATGTGTCGAATGATTTTTCGCACAGATCTTGGAAAGTTAGCTTGAAACATATTGGTTGGTGAGCAAAAAAGTTTTTCGCGATTTTCCACGCTTACGGGTGGAATTTTACTAAATTCCGTCTAAGTGTTCACTTTCATCATAGATGGAACCTACTGGGAAAATTTCATTTCATTGCATTCTAGGTCTTACGGTTTGGGCTGTGCAATGATTGCCCCTCAGTCATTCAGGCAGGACAAACTTTTTATATACATAGCTTTAACTTTTTTCATTATTTCCTTGTATAACTTTTCTACTATATTTATTTATTTACGATGGCAAAACAATGCGGCCTGGAATCAACCTGGAAAAATATAATATATGACATAGATTTATGGAAAATTTTTGAAAACCTACACGAAATTACATTTGAATCTAATTTGGGAGAGTTTTAATTGCCAAAACCCATTTCTCTATAAAAAATTCTTTTTTGTTTAAGTCCTCAGGTTTGACTTTATTTTTAATAAAATCAAGCCAGTTCCGAATTGCATTTCCGAATCAATACCCTCGAAGCATGCAAGTAATACTTTTTGAAGCCTCTATAAAAATAAAAAAACCTGAAAAAAAGCCAATAGTTTTTTAAATTCCATCCATACTTCAGGCTTATTTGTGGATCTAATATATATATTTATAAATTAAGGGATTTTGTATTAAAATTGTAAAAACTCAAGTATGATTGATAGAAATTCGGCCATGAATGGTGCATTGTTTATGCATAATAACACATAAAATAAAAAACTATAGCGCATGTTTTAGTGAATACATTGAGTCTTACATGAGTTTTTTGGGTTGTGGGCATGGGAAATGATTTCATGCTATGGTTTTAATAATCCAGCGGTTTTATTTTTGAAGCCCGCTTATTTACAGAGCATATAAAAAGCGGAAAACGGAAGCAAAGAAACCCGAAAATCGACAAATTTACCGGACGCACATATTTCCATGTTGTTTCCCCCTGTCCAATCGTTTTTATTTCAGACTCTGATTTTCAATAAACACGAGACGCGAACACGAGACTCACAATTGCGATGGGTTGGAAAACCATTTGCCGGTCGCTTGGCAGCTGGTAATTCAACAATTTTTCCATTTTTATTTGTGGCCGTTGCAATTTAATTTTTGTTTAGCGCCATTTTAGGCGCCAACGCACAAAGTGTGCTCCAAAATGTGTGTGTGTGTGTGTGTGTGTGTGTGTGAGTGTCCTGGACAATAGCGAAATTTAATTTCGAGGCGAGTCTGCAAACCGTCGACGTGGCTTGCACTTTAAGCTTAAACTGTGCGCTGAGGTTGGCAATGTTTGCTAAATGCACGAATATGTTTATGTTTATATTTCGATTGTATTGGAATTGTTGTCGCTTTTGGCGGGCTGCCGTTTATTGTTGCTCACTTTGAGGCTAAATATTTGCTGGAGCCTGCTCTTGGGCCCCTCCCCATGGCTGATTACATTCTGGCCGTGTTTGCAACTGTGGATGCCACTGTGGTTGCCTTACTGTGGCATACTCTTTGATCAGTTATTGGCCAAAGCGTTAATTATTTTTCGAATATCGAAAATAGTCTTTTTTTGCAGCGAAGACCTTGCACACATTCTGTTGTATTATTTTTGTTTTGATATCTTTGCATATTGAACATATTTGCCTTGCACAAATTCCAGTTTATTTGTTGCTCACAATTCAACACTTTTGGGGCCTGTGCATATTGATTAAAGCCCGGCCGAGAGGCTCGAACCATTTGTAATTCACATTTACAGCCATTCAACAGCTGCCAATTTGCCTTCGTTGTTCTGCTGCACACTTTTAAGCTGTCAATTTATTATAGCCCAGTTTTAAGCCCATCTATTTAATATTTTCCCATGTTTTAAGCACCAAATGCTGTTGCATACCATCGGCTCTGGGTCATTTATTATTGATATGGACTCGAGCGCCTTTAAGCGCACTGTTTATGCCCCAAATGTTATCTGTGCGGGCAGTCGAGTTACCTTTTGGCCTTGGCATAAACAGCACTGGCAGGGGACGTTGCAAGAGATACAGATACACAGATAGGGGGCAGAGATACACACGTATGTGTGTGTGTGTGTGGTGTGTGTGTGTGTGTGTGAGAGCTGGCCGATTTTCAATTGCATAATGTCGAAGACGTTCTACTCCAACTGGCAAAACTTACCCGCTGTAACTTTTTGACTATTTGCACTGACATGCAAAGTAGCAGAAAAATTGTCTGGCAAAAGTTGCCAGTCAGACAGACAGCTATGCATATGCCCCCCCTTTCCCTGTGCCCCATTCCCCATTGCTGCTCAAGCCAACATCTTTCCCAGACGCATAAAGTAGCTCAGGCTGCAGCTGCTGCTGCTGTATCTGTATCTCGTAGATTGTTGAAGTTGCAGTTGCAGTTTGTAGCTGGCTGTTGCTAAAGCTTTCCTTTTTGGGAGCGCATCTTAAAGATTTTGAGCAGCACACAGTGCAAACTTGTCGAAAATACTCATATATATACGAAAATTGTTTAACAAGTTGAATGCTGCCAACGTTGAGTTGGCAAAAAATAAAAGAAATATATATAAAAAACCTAAACTTTTCACCTGCTTGCCGGGTCCGGGGTTGGGGCCGGGGCCGGCAAAGTTTTCACACCGGCCATAAGTTTGCCGCTCTGTCGTTGCTTTTTAGCAAACTTCAAATTCCAACAGACGCTTCGGCTTTAGTTTCAGTTTCAGCTTGCAGCTTCAGCTTCAACTTCAGTTTCAGTTTCAGTTTCAGTTGCTCGGCTTTTAATTAAATAATTTCTGCTAACAATGGCAGCAGGCGGCAATAACTGAAATGCTCTGCAGGCTTTTGACAAGAACATTTCATATTTGATTTGGCTTTACGTTTTGTGCAATTATTTCGGCTGGCAAAATATTTAACTGCATTTCCTATTGATTTTAGTGCTTTGTAATCAACTTGCCAACCTGCAGGCAGCCAGGAAATTGTCGATCTCCTGCAATTGTTGTGCCTTACCAAAGCCGGAGCTGGATCCAAACCCAAACCCAAAGCTAAATCCAAATCCATAGCCAGAGCCAGAGCCAGAGCCAGAGCCAGAGCCAGAACCAAAGTCAAAGCCAAAAAGGCATTGCCATAGCCAGCAGTCGTCCAGGAAGTAAGCGCAGCTGCATTGCTCTATTTTTCTTTAGTCTTCTTTATACATACACACACTCAAACACACCCACACACACACACCCCCACACACATCCACACACATCCACACACATGTGCATTAAAAGTAGAAAGGTATTGGGCAACATTTATAGCAATTTTACTTGACTTTGCTGCTTTATTTGGTCTTGGTCAATAAATGAATGTAATATTAAGACATTGATTCGAATGGATAAAGCATTAGTCAGGTGGAGCAGAAAAGTGCATGTTTTCCGTTAACTTTGATTCGAATGGTCAGAAGAGTCCGTCTGGCCTAAAGGCAATCCTTCTCATTATGCTTCTGTTCCACAACTACCAAAGCGATTACACAACTCAACCAAATAAGTCAAATGTGTACTAATTGAAATGTATATTCATATATTTATATATACTATATCTTGATATATTCATATTTAAACAATATCAAAGGTATAAGCCAAGCGTATTTATTGAACAATCTTTAGCATCTTAATCACTCGCAAGCTGACTAGTTAATGCTGTCTGTAAAAGTATATTTATTAACTTTAACAGAACTGTGCCGCTTTAAGAATTAAATATAAATTTACTAACCTTAAGTATAGTTAAGTTACGTATTTAGATAATCTTAACAAGTAAGAATGCTTTAGTCGAGTTTACCCGACTACAAAACTCCCTGTACCTAGGTCAAATATTTCCAATCGCATCTTCGTAAACTTACACACACACACATACATACACAAAGATGAACACACACGAGCCATAGCGCAAGCGACAGCGCAAGCGAGGCATTTTACGCTGTGGCTGTGCTTCTTCTTCCCCTCGCTGCAGCACTGAATCTTCTTTCGTGAATAATTTCCGTGTTTATTATCCGATCGACTTGGACAGTAGATTAAAAGTGACTAAAGTATTGTACATGCCAAATCTGAAAGCTATATCTTGAATATTGTTACTGTAAAACGGCGTTTTTATCGATTTGCGGGGGAACGGGGAAAGATATCTAAAGATATCTTGATCTGCGTATGGTATACAGGAACCTACATTCCAAATTTGGTGTCTCTAACTCTTGTAGTTGCGAGATAGACGAGTTCATACGGACAGACGGTTAGACGGACATGGCCAAATCGAAATCTCTTTTGATTGAATGATCAATAATATAAATACTTTATAGGGTCGGAGATGTCTCCTACTGCCAGTTACATACATTTGCACAGATGTAGTTACCCCCTTTTACCCATTTTATGGGTACAGGGAGTAAAAATGAAATATCTAGCAGGCTCGACGTCACAGAAACATAGAAACATTTATATGAAAAGTATTGCTTGCGCATGTTTCGGTTGCTGCCCAGCATCCCCATTGACCTTATGACCTTATTCTTCGAATTTCTGTCCAAACTTGTCCGTATATGAGTAGCAGTCGGCTAGATTCGAACCCGAGTGCTGCAGTCTGTAAGGCGGATGCCTTAACCTCTGCTCCACTTGCTGGCCGATTTCAGCTTGAACTAACTACTTTCATCAACATGTCAATTTGAAATTCTTAATCCCTTTATCAAAGTTTCTAACCCTTACAGTTCTATTTTTAAAACTGCTTGTTGAAACCACATTCGGACAATCTTAAAATACATATATTCTTCTCAGATATTTGGATAATGCAAGCAGTAATATTTATTTCTTAATTTTACCTGAAACGTGCTGAAGGTCCTGTTCCCTTTTGCCTAAGCACTTGGTTGATTATTATTTATTTTAATCTATAAATATACCCTAGCGACGGTATTATAATTTTGTCACGAAATGTGTAACGCATTGAAGCAGACGTTTCCGACAACATATAGTATATATATTCTTGATCAGCATCAATAGCCGAGTCGGTATAGCGATGTCGGTCTGTTAACTGGTAACTGCTCTCAGTTTTAGAGCTATCGTCATGAAAGTTGGCACAGACCCTTCTTTTTGTTGCAATCAGTGCTTATGTTGGCACCGGCTGGATCGGACCACTAGAACATATAGCTGCCATATGAATGATCGGTCGACAAATATGTTTTCTATGAAAAACTTATTTGTTTATAAAGATATCCCCACCAAACTCAACCAAACCAAGTCTCTAGAGAGTTTATACAATCTGACCAAATTTTGTTAAAATCTAACCATTATATCATATAGCTGCCATAGGAACAATCGGGGGTTCATCACTTTAAATGCCTCGCTTGCGCTGTCGCATGTGTGTGTGTATGTATATGTGTAAGTGTACGAAGGTGCGATCGGAAATTTTTGACCTAGGTACAGGGAGTGTTGTAGTCGGGTATACTCGACTATAGCATTCTTACTTGTTCTCTATACAAATATTACTTCCAACCTCAACTTTTACTTATACCTTATACTTCATTTAATTTAATAATTTTATCACAATCGGACCACATTATTATATAGCTCCCATTGGCAAAAATCAAACGAGAATGGAGTGTTTGTATAAAAAACATTGCTGCTAGGGTATATAGCCTCGGCACACTTAAGATAGCCGTTCTTTCTAGATATAAATTAATATTTATTTTGTGTGAGACAAAATGAATAAATTGTCCGTTTTGTGACTTTAATGAGAATCGTTTTTCAATAAATTTCATTTAAAAATGTTGATGAAATAAGTTTTATTTCTCAATTGCTTAAATCATAAGAAGGCTGTAAGTTAAATTTAATTCCAATATTCCAATTAACGTTCGCAAAATCTAAGAAGTATAAATTGTAGTACATATTGTTCTACATCTTAAATATTTAGCTTAGAGAGATCCTAAACTGTTTACTTTTTTTTGGTAAGATTCTTCGATGACTGGATAATGTTGCCAGTGAAAATAAGTCAACTAACTGTTGCAGGACGTCTCCCCCAGCAGCTCGGTAGCTGCTGTTATGAAAGTTTCATACCTTAAATTGACATTATTGCATAGCGCTTACCTTGAAGTAGGCAACAATATTTTGAAGCTCAGCTTGAAGATGCTCGGCTAAATGACAGGACAAGTGCCTGCTATGGTTTTTAAAAGTCAACTAACTTGCTAGACCCTTGACGCACACACACACACACATACACTCACGTGCACACACAGAGAGAATTTGTGACAAAGCTGCAAGCATGCAGCACTTTGACAGAGATGGGCTTTAGGTCTCTCCGTGTGTATGTGTGTGTGTGTGTGTGTGTGGCCAACGTGAATCGCACCTAGCTAAAGGCTAATTCAAAGTCAGAGCGCGCACAAAACAGAAACACAATGTCGCGTCGCCCCCACCCCAGCCCGCGTCCAGTATTGTATTGTATTATGACAGCTGCTGCACCTGAAAGTATGCACTGATTTTTTTCTACATGCGCCTTGCTCGGAATTCAGTTAACAACAAAACGAAAGGAAAAAAACATAGTTGCTGCAACAATGGGTAGGTGGCAATAGTTGACAACGACGCTGTGGCATTCCAAGTGTTCATTGTCCAGGGCTTTAGCTGTTCGTAGCTAGCACACGGAACACGCAGCAGTTAGAGTGTGTGTGTGTGTGCGTGTGTGTGTGCCAGAGCAGTTGGTACATCAACTGGTCGGACATGGTGTAAACACGTTTAATGTTGTTGTCCCTTCAGTGCATGGGTGCAGTTCCTTCAGCGTTGGCTGCAGTTGCACTGTTGCTACGTTTAATTTAATCTACTAGTCGAGCTGCTACCTTGACATGGACTAGCCCAGTCACTTCACACACACACAAACACACACACAGGCAGAGAAACTGTGTGGGCTGCTTGAGTGCACCACAAGTCCATTTAACTTAACTTTGGCTGTGCATGCTTGGGTCTGGCTTTGCTTCCTGGCTGGCTCCTGCCTCTTCCTCTCTCTAGCTGCCTCTGTTGCCTGTCTCGCTGCATCACTCAAACGCACGGCCAAATGGTGACAGCGCTGCGTTTCCATATCCATATGTGTGCTAGTGCGTGTTTCAGTGCCTGTGCCTGTGTCTGTGTGTGTGTGTGTGTGTGTCTGTATCTGTGGGCAACGTAATTTGCATGGTCAGCATGCATCGGCATCGACAACGGCAACAGCAACAGCAACGGCAACGGCAACAGATGGGCAAGTGAATATGGTTTGGGGAGACAGTGGGGCTCAGGTCGAGCGTCCTTTGCTTAATTGCATGGCAGAGCATTGGCAACTTCATGCTACCGAAAATCCAATTGGTGCTGCCAAAAAGTGTTGCCTACTTTCGGCCCTGTTACGTTGGCAACATCGTTTTCTTAGTGTCAATCCTTAAACATGCATATCAGCTATTGTTATTGTACAGTTTTTAAGCATTAAAACCAACAAAAAGCAAGCAACAACTTTTAAGCCTAAATGGTCAGGTGATTATAGTGGGTACGTATGTTGCAGAGGTGTGCGTGTGTGCGTGTGTGTGTTCAGGTGATACGACACATGTGCAGCTCGTTTTACGGGTAACAGCAACGATGAACAAAAAATACATTGCACAAGTGCCGCGACACGCAAAACATTAAAAGTGCATTTTTTTCTTCTTTTTTGTGTGTGTGTGTGTTTTTGTCGTACAGCGTCAGAGTCAGGGAATCAAAATCAGACCATGTATGTATACATTTGTGTGTATGTACGACAAGAGCTGAGTAAAAAATTGCAAACAAATGGTGCGGCATTTGCGGACGTTTTTGTTTATTTTTTATGTTCGACTATAAAGCGTTCGAATCATTTGCGAGCGATTTAATTTCAATTGCATGGGCGTTAATCAATCGCAACAAAAGCCAAATGGCATTTAACCAAAAAAAGATCCATAGAAAAAAACAGAAATGCAAACCAAACAATAAAACCAACAAAAGTAAACCAAACAAAATTCAATTCGATTACCACCGCATGAATACCAATTTGAATGCGCGCCGAACGGGCATCGATACTAGCTGATTGCCAACACTAGTTTTGGACAATTATCAACACTATCCGACTTGCCAGCTCAAACTATCAGCCTGCCACCACAAATTTTATACAGTGCGCAAAATTCAAAATATAAATAATAAAAAAATAACTGAGAAGCGTAGAAATATATAAAATAAAATTTGTTCCGCATTTCATTATTATTTATGTTCTTCTACATAGTAAAATACCAATTCAGATTACATATAACAAATTTATTGTCAGAGTCGAATAGACGAATAATATTCTTAGGCCAACCAAATCTAAGGAATCAAAAAGACATTTCGCGTGTATATAAATAAGAAAAAGACCATATATCTATAAAGCTTGTGGACATATGGACAGCCTGCAGCAAAAAGCAGCATATTTACCTTCCCTTATTATATATTAGATTCCATAGACGGACAATCAAGCGAATATGGATAGACTCTATTCATCATCTAGGAATGTCTCCTTCAATGTACTTTCGAGAGAACAATTTTATAGTACAGACTTTTAAATGGACAAGTTATTAAACCAATTGATTAAAATTGTATGCAGAATTTTGGGCGTAAGTTCCAATTTGAGCTGTTAATCAAATTTGAGTACTCCGATTATTTAACGAACTATCGAATACTGAACAGCTGTACGATATTCGTTTTCCGTGCTACGATAGTGCACAGGATTTTGTTTGAAGATTCGGTCACACTGCGGTATGAATTGATGTGCGCATGGTTGAATTATACTAGGTTAGTTCACGATTAAGAGAGTCATCTGGTTAAGCGAAGGCTGACTTTGCAAGCTAACGCCATGCTTGTTAGAATAAATGGAAGTATTCGAAAATATTCTCTGAAACCATTAATGGCTTTAAACTAATGATTTTTTTTTAAATATGTTAAGGAAACCCACATGTTGCTGTGCATTTTAAAGTTGAGCAATTGCTCTTTCGCAGTATAGTTTATTTCACGATAAGAAAATAATGTCGCCTTTCTAATCAAAACAAATGTATCTGTGCCAAGTTTCATAAATATTCAGCGATTACTGTGAATGCAAACAGACTGATTGAGTAATTTTAAATTTTTTGCTATTAAATACACTTTTTAAATATATATTTTAAAAATGAACAATGCGCGCTTCCAACAGGGTGGCTCACTTACCATCACTGCGTCTGTTATCAGTAATCGGCACATGCTACCCTGCTCTGTTATAGGCTATTCTCACTGACATTCAACATCCCCCATCATCTGTCATGATGTTCGCGAAATCTTACCCGTGCCGAAATTTGACCATCCGACCCACCATCTTCTCTTTTGGATGTTTCTATCCCACACGTTCCCTTTCGATACTAAGGCAATAGTTTTCGAATGTAACGCTGAATATGATCGTATGTGTCAGTGGTGCCCAACCGCTGCATATGGAAGAGCAAACTTCAATTCTAATGTATTAGTAATAATACATCTAAAGCAAATAGAAAAGGAATGCGCAAGATTGTTGTTTATGCATTGGCTTATAAAATGAGGCTGGGTACTATGGGTATATACATACATATACATATGTATGTACATATGTATGTAAATCTGTAAACAAGACATGCAAAATGGTCGAAATGTGGCGTCAAGAAAGCGTCGTCGTCTGCCTGCTGCTCTAAAAACTACATTTCGTTTGTTTTGTCGAGTGCCGTCATCAGTTTCGTGGTTACCTCATTGTCATGCTGCACAACAGCAGCAACAATAGCCACCGTCTTATTTAAATCCATTCTTATCATTTTTATAATAATTTATAAAATTTTCCTCTCTGCTGACGACAAAGGTTCAATTGATACTGGATTTTGATGTTGTCAGTGTGAATCGGTGTTTCACATCCAACATCATTCCCATGCGTTCCCCGATGAACGATGTGAATAGCCTATTAGCACGGTTGCCTCTTAAAACAAGTAAGAATGCTATAGTCGAGTATACCCGACTACAAAACTCCATGTAACCAGGCCAAATATTTCCGATCGCTTCTTCGTACACTTTCACATTCACATACACATACACACACATACAAAAAGACGCACACACACGAGCCACAGCGTAAGCGACAGCGCAAGCGAGGCATTTTAAGTGGTGGCTGTGCTGCTTCTTCTGAATCTGAATCTTCTTTTGTGAATAACTTCCGTGTTTATTATCCGATCGACTTGAAATTTGGACAGTAGATTAAAAGTGACTTAAGTATTGTACTTGCCAGCTATGTACATATATCTTTAAAGATGTTGGTATAAAACGTTTTTATCGAATTGCAGGGCAACGGGGGGAGATATCTGAAATCTGAAGCATACATGATCTGCGTATGGTATACAGGAACCTACATTCAGGAACGTCTAAATTACGTTTTAAATTATTATCAAACCCTTCTGTTCATGCATTAAGAAAACAAAAAATAGAGTTGCCAGCCGTTGGGAACGTTTTGCCCCAAAAATTTTCATCTAAGTTCATCTACTCAGAACATCAGAACAGCTATCGGTATTCGCTTGTATGGGACGTCTTTTAATTATTATTTTATTAGTTAATTGTGCAAAAAGATAACCTTTCCCACCTGAAATCGCATCCTAATTTTTTTTCGCGTGTTTTAAGTTTAAAACCAACATTCTAAAAGCTTTCTTTCTGTGGGTTACCTTAACGCTATAATTACCAAAAAAACCATGCAACTTCCTTCCATAAAACACTCAGTAGAATAATCAAATTTCATTATGATTTACTTTGAATAATTATCTTTAAAACTACTATCCAATAAATTTAAATGATTTTAATAAATGTTTGGTGATGAGAATAGCGCTTATATATTTCAATATTGTTTATTTGTTGTCAATCAACTGATTAATAAGAACTAAAGAATATGGAACCACTAAGAACCGCTCCGTTCAGTTCACGGAGCACCGCGAATACTTTCCAACACTAGTTTGTTACGAGCGCTGAGAAATGCAGCAACTGCGGCAGTGCCTGATCCGGGGACTGGCAAGAAGCCGATTTAATTCTACCCAGGCACACGCAATACCCTATGATGTAGTTGTCATTGGTGGCGGGCATGCCGGCACAGAGGCCTGTGCAGCCGCAGCTCGCATGGGCGCGCGCACATTGCTGCTGACCCATAAACTGGAGACAATTGGCGAGATGTCCTGCAATCCGTCGTTTGGTGGTATTGGCAAGGGACATCTGATGCGCGAGGTGGACGCACTGGATGGTGTTTGTGCCCGCTGCTGCGACGTATCCGGCGTGCACTACAAGGTGCTAAACAAGCGCCGCGGTCCAGCTGTATGGGGACCCAGGGCACAGATCGACCGTCAGCTGTACAAGCGGGCGGTGCAGCATGAGTTGTTTGACAAAGCCAATCTGCAAATACGTGCTGTGGCCGTGGACAACCTGCTGATCGAGGCTGATGAGACCACCTGCAGCGGCACACGCTGTGGCGGTGTGATACTAGCCAATGGAGAGCTGGTGCGCAGTCACTCGGTGGTGCTCACCACTGGCACCTTTCTGCGCGCACACATTAATATTGGGCTGGAGGTGAGAGCGGCGGGTCGCATTGGGGACGCACCTGCCAAGGCACTTGGCGAGGCTATCAACAGGCTGGGCTTTCGCATGGGACGCCTGAAGACTGGCACTCCGCCGCGCATTGCCAAAAGCAGCGTAGACTTTACACAGCTGGAGAAGCACGATGCTGACAATCCGCCCGTGCCGTTCTCGTTTCTGAATCGCAATGTCTGGCTGCCCACTGCGGAGCAGCTGCCTTGTTATCTGACCCATACGACGCCACGCGTCAATGACATTGTCCGGGACAATCTGCATGTCAATCGCCACGTCACCGAGGAGGTGACCGGGCCGCGCTACTGTCCTTCAATTGAATCAAAGGTGCTGCGATTCGGCGAAAGAATCCATCAGGTTTGGCTCGAGCCAGAGGGCATGGACAGCCCTTTAATTTATCCACAGGGCATCTCGTGTACACTACCTCATGCCCAGCAGGTCGATCTGGTGCGTGCAATCAAGGGCCTGGAGCATGCCGAGGTGGTGCAACCCGGCTATGGCGTGGAATATGATTTTATCGATCCCCGCGAGCTGTATCCCACGCTGGAAACGAAGCGCGTGTCGGGCTTATTCTTTGCAGGCCAGATAAACGGAACCACTGGCTACGAGGAGGCTGCAGCACAAGGAATTGTAGCTGGTGCCAATGCGGCGGGCAAAACGGTGCATCCGGATGGTCGCCAGCTAAATATTAGCCGCACTGAGGGATACATTGGTGTGTTAATCGACGACCTCACTTCGCTGGGCACCAACGAGCCCTACCGCATGTTTACCAGTCGAGCTGAGTTCCGCTTGTCACTGCGGCCGGATAACGCCGACGTGCGTCTCACCCGGAAGGGCTACGAATTTGGACTGGTCAGTGAGCAGCGTTACCAGCACTTTCAGCAGACGGAGCACAAGCTCAAGGCGGGCATCGAAGCGCTCAGGGGTCTGCAGAACCATAGCAATTACTGGCGTCAAGCTCTGGACCTGCCTCTGTCCAAGACCTCAATACAGAGATCAGCCTTTGACATGCTCGCCGTACCGGCGGACAACATTTCAGTGGACCAGCTGATAGATCTGTGCCCAGGCGAGCTAAGCTGGCTGCGTGGGGACGGTAACATGGCAACTAGGCTCAAAATAGAGGCACTATATTCCTTCTTTGTGGATGAGCAGCAACGCGACGTGGACGATGTTAGACGCGAGGAGCGCCTGTGTATTCCCGCCGACATTGACTATTTCTCCAAATCCTTGAGCTTGTCCAATGAGGAGCGCCAAAAACTGGCTCTTATACAACCACAAACAATTGCCGCTGCCAGCCGCATTCAGGGCGTAACGCCGTCGACAATCCTGCGGATATTAAAGTACGTGAAAAAGTCGGATGTCTTACAGGTTATGCCTGCATAATTCCTAGACCTATGATAACTAGCTTTTTGTGTTATTTTTCCTAGATTTGTAAATGTGTATGTAAAGATAGTTCGAATATACTGAATGTACTCCAGTTTTTAAAACTGGACAAGGATTGAAAACTAAATTAGTTGTTTTATTCATTATTTTCTAAACTATCCATTATAATGCCTGGAGACTAACTTAAATAATAATGATTGAAGTGGTTTCTAAGATCAACTTAAACTAACTGATACAGGAACTAAATTTACTTGTTTATTTCCAAATCGACCTGTTCTAAAGGTTCCGATTAATAGATGTGATAAAATAAAAGCTGAAATAATTGGAATAAGCAGAATTTCTGTTTGATAAAAAAAAAACACGCACAAGTTGAATCTCTTACGTACAGTTTATTTAATAAAATCATAAATGCCTTAAGTAATGTTGCACAAGATTGCTTTAATGTTTTGTTTGTGTCACGCCCATTTAGCTTGTCACATGTTTGACATATTTGTTATTTATTGGGATGTGTTGGTTTATTGTTATAATAATATCCTTCAACTTTTACGGTTGCTGTTGATCAAAATATGCTGCTCAATGACCTCTATTTGTATTTGTTGGTTAGCTTAAAAATTATGTCTTACACATTTTGTATTCTGTTTTACACACACAACGAAGATTGAGGGAGAAATACGTTTTATTTATGTATTTTGTTAAGGTTTTGTATTTGAAACTATTATGCATTATTTATTAGCCATCGCATTTTTGTGGATTAAGTTTATATGCGCACCAATTAGTATTCGTATGTATTTATTATTCAAGAAACTATTACGATTATTAGTAAAAATATATTCACTTTCAGTTTAACTGTTACATACCCACATCTTATGTTTTTATCAAAGTGTTGTTTCAATAAGGAAAAAACATGGATTTGCATGTGGTGAATTGGCATAGAAATGTACTTATTCGGAACAAGTTTTGCATGTACTCGTAAAATCCAATCCATCATGATACGACAATGAGTTTCATTTTATTTGTAGATATTAGCACTCGATATTTTTTTAGATTGAGGCTCGTACGCAATAATTTGTTGAGTTTTCCTTTTGGTTTTCTTTTTATAATATCACAGATTGCTCGAGATTTTTATGCATTAAAAAATAAAAGAAATCTTTATTTTAGGCAATCTCAAACATAGTAAGTACGTTTGGGTGCGATTCATTTGTGAGTAAATAGCAGAGAATAAATTAAAATTGGAGAAATTAGTGTGTCTGTAATGTCCAGGAGATTTCAGTGTTTGGTTGAGTTGTATGGTATTTTAGCTACTTACTATGTATGTATGTATTTATGTATCAATTATAAACATCAATTATAATGATAATAAGCTTAGTTACAATACAATCTTGCTTGTTGATTTCGAATATTTGCTAAATAATTATTGCGTAGTCTGCATCTGCATCAATTTTATTTCAAATGCTCTATGGCACTATAAATATTGTATAAAAACTGAATAAAAGTAATAGAAACTCGTTTTGTAAGGGCCAAAAAGTTGCTCACATAATTGTACAAAAAATTCGACAATTTCGAAAAATAATTTAAGCCTTTCGCGATTTAGCTAATCCATTCCAGATTATCCCTTTTGATTTGTTTTTGTTTTGTTTTACCTAAATTTCAGTTCCGTTTTATCCACTTTGTATTTGAGTTACATTTACATAATACAAACATTATCTTTTCTCATTTCGTACTCTCCAAATCACAATTATTAGCAATTTAAGATTAAAATATAACTATTCAGTATGAATGTAATTTTTTTTGATTTCCTTTGTATATATATAAATTTCTTACGAGCTTTTTAATCTAAATTTTACAATCTATCATTAAATCGCACGGGTTGTGTTTTTAATGGGCGACTTTCCATATATTTATATTGCAAAACTGCGTCAGAGTTCTTTAAATTAGTCAAATGCCTAATATTATTGTAATTTATTTTAATGCTTTCTAATCCACTTGAATATCTCACAATATTTATATTTATACAACATGAACTTTACATTTTATGCAATTATAGTTGACTTTTACACGAATTCAAAATTTTACATACTCGTTTTCATGCATATATTTATTCGTATTTTGGAATTTTATTCAACTTTTGGGTAAACATTAGATTGTAACACCGAGAACAAACAAATATCTGATATCTGCTAAGGGGATTTACATAGTAAGTTTGTTTTTGTTTTTTGTTTTCTTTTTGTTATTTATGTTTATTGGGCGGCGATGGTAATTGCCAATTGTTAAAATTTTAAGTTTTTCAGCTCCTGAGTCACCGTTCCTCTAATAGTAGGGCGGGTGTGGCTGCGGGGGGCCCTAAAGCTTTAGAAACTCGTCGAGCATCCGCTTGCGCTGCTGATGTAGCGCCCGTTCCGACAGCAGATACATCCCAATGTCGCCGAAGTTTTTCATTAGTTAGTTGTTCGAATTGCTGAAGAGTTGATGTCATAAGGCTGTGGCCTCCACTGAAGTTTTGTTGTCCTCTAAAAAAAATCAAGGATATATGAAAATAAATTACATCTGCAATAATAGAAATATAAAATATGACAAGGAAATTTAGAATATAAATGCAAGGAAAGTTGCTCAAAATAGGGAATCCAGAAATACTATTCCAATATGGAATCTGCCAACGTAGCATTAGGGCACTTACATTATTTGTTTCTTCTTTGAATCACGTTGAAAAATGTGTGCAAGTAAAAAAGTATAAAAGCAAATATACATACATATTTTCTCATTTTAATTTAAAAAACAAGAAATTGCTGTCCCTCTTACCAATTCATGTATAGTATACGAAAAGAAAACGCCTGTGACAAGTTCAAAATTAATCTATCCTTGACCGATTTTTTTTACAATCTGCTATAGTACATATTTTATCGTATATTATAAATTTGATTGTGCAATTTTCATTCAATATTTGTTAAATCTGTCGAACATCCATTTAATACAATGATACATCATTCGTTGGGAAATGTGTAGAATGTACTATTTTCCAGGCACAGTTATAATATTTTTAGTATATATAAAAGTGTTCTATCCATTGTTTCTTTTTAAAAATATCTGTCTTCATATTGTATTAAAATTTTTTTTTTAATTTAAAAAAGAAGAAGTGATATTCAGACATCTCAGGGTACAATTAGACAACATTTATTGAATTGAATTGAATTGTAAACTGAAATAATATATCATATAGAAAATAAAGCTGAAAAGAATTTGGTAAGCGCAGCAAAATGAAATAAAAAGAAATTGAATTGTAAACAAAGTGATTTATTTGGGCAACACTAGAGTAAACTTTTCACAATTAAATAAAGGGAAATCATAATATATAATAAGTATGTAATAATAATAATAATTATAATAATAATGTGCATTAGATAAAACACTGCAAAATTGTGTCTTCCTAGGCGATGAGGATGATGCAATACGTTACAGATTATCATATGTATACTCGTTTATAAATAAACATTTGGATTAACGGCTAAGTTGAAGGTAGATGTTAACTAGTTTCGATTTCACGAATTACAAACTACAATCGGAGAAAGCCGGGGGACTTTCCACAATTAGTTATAGTACATAGTATGTAACTAGTAGGCTTATGAAGACACTTTCTGTTGCTCTATCATCTGGATGCCTCGGCAAGGGGTGTGGCACTTGTGGCACTCGTAGACACCTCATCCGCTGGCCCAGCTGCCGAAAGATTCGTGCTGATGCTGTTCGTGCTGCTGCTGACCACAGGCGGCGAGTTGCTGCCACTTGTGGTGGACGTGACTGCGCTGCCAGCCGTCAGACCAGCCGTATCCGGCGAGAGTTTGACACGCTCCGGCTGCTCGGTCGGCTCCTCCTTAATGCCGGGCGGTGTGTGTGCGGTTGCTAGAATCTTTGGACAGAGCTCCGCTGCGGTATTACCTTGTGTGTTGCTGCCACCAGTTGGTGCGCCAACGGCTGTTGTGTTGCTTGAATTGTTGGTATTGGTGTTGGTATTGCTGCTGCTGTTGTTGTTGTCCGAGTTGGGCGGACTGGCGCTGCGGCGCGACGAGTTCTCCGGCGAGCTGTCCGGTAGCAGTGTCTTCTCCTGATTGCCGGCCGCATTTGGCGTTGCTGGCTTCTTATCGAGTGCCACGGGCGGCGTGGCGCTCTGCAAAGTATCCTCCTTGACGGAGGCTTGTGGATTCGCCTCCTTGGAGTCCGTGGGCCCGTTGGACTCGATACCGTTCAGCTCATGGGCAGCGGCTGTGCTGTTGCTGGCATTGGACTGTGCCTGGTTGCTTGAGTTCGAGTTGGAGCCGGTTAGGTCCAGTGTGGCAGGCTCATGCGTCACTGGAGTCGTGGCGCTGCCGCTCTTCTCCAAGAGCACAGACTGCTGCTGCTGTTGCTGTTGTTGCTGCTGTTGCTGTTGCTGCTGGGCGGCAGCGGCAACGGCTGCTGCAATATGATGCCGCATGGCGTGCGGGCTGCTGGCGGTGCGTGAGCCGCCATTGGGCGCCGAGCCGAGCGGTGGCGTTATCTTGGGCGATGTTGGATGCGAAGCGGCACTGAGCGGCTGTTGATGGGCGGCGACGGGCGTTAGGCCGCTGGCGGCAGCCGCTGCAGCATGCATAGCCGCCAGATGGCCGTGGTGGTAATAGTGGCTCATGGTCGGAATGTGCGAGCTGGGCGTGGACGTTGTCTGGGCCATGCTGCTGGTCGCCACCGTCAGATTAAGGCTGCTGTGCGGCGAAGCCGACGTGGCCGTGGTGCTGCTGCTGACCGCCGAACCGGGACTGGGCCCGGCCGACGAGCTGGCCACAGAGTGCGGCGGCATCTGATGCACGGCATGATGCGGCGACAGGTGTGCATGACTCAGATTGAGGCTGTGCGGATGCGGGCCCAGGCCCAGCGCCGCCGCGGCCGAGAAGCCCGGATGTGTCAGGCCGGCGGCACCTTGATGTGCAGCCAGACCCATTGCCGCCTGCTGCAAATGATGCTGCAGATTGCTGGGCCCGTGTCCTGGCAGCGACGGCATGCCGGGCATGCCCAGATTGAGGCCCATGGGGCTCTGCCGTTGCGCATTGGCCGCCGCCGCATGGTAGTGCGACATACTGGCGAGGCCGTGCAGGCCAGCGGGCGGTCCGCGCAGACCCAGATTGATGTGCGGCATCATGGAGCCGAGCAGGTTGCGATTCAGCGGCGCATACAGCTGGTTGGAGTAGTGATGCGTCGCATTGAGCAGCTGCTGCCGCTCGCGCTCCCTGGCCTCGCGCTCTTCCTCGCGCATCTTACGCTCGCGCGCCTCCTTCTCCTTGAGCTCCTTCTCGCGTTGCTCCTTCTCACGCTGCTCGCGTTCCCGCTCGCGCTGTTCACGCTCCCGCTCCCGCTGCTCCTTTTCGCGCTGCTCGCGCAGCTCCCGCTCCTTCTCACGCTGCATTTCACGCTCGCGCTCCTCCTCGCGCGCCAACCGGGCCCGATGCTCCTCCTCCAGCTTGATGCGATCATGCATGGCCGGCGAAATGCCCAGCGGGCCGCTCGGCATCATCGAGTACAGATGCGAATAGGGCGAGGCAATCTGTGGATACAGTGCCGCCGCATGGGGATGCGTGTGGTGTCCCCCAGTAGCGCGGAACAGCTGATATCGATGCTCCAAGTACAGCGGATCCGAGTAGGGCATTCCCGCCGGATTCAGAAATGCTGTGAAAACAAATGCCGATTAGTGATCAGGTTCCACTGGGTGTACTATACACTTGATAAGCATAATTTGGCCTATTCACAAATCGAGCTCTGAAGAAGTATCGATACTATCGAACCTATTCAGTGGTTATCGATAGTTTCTCAAAAGAACTCGAATTTGTATGAACCAACGAATGGTTGGTTTCCTTACCTGCTGGAGGAATGCCGGGCAGGCCGGCAAAGTGCGAATAGGCCTCCAAGGGGAAGGCGCCGGCGGGATGCATGAGCCGCTCATCGGATCTGTAGGGCTGGAAGCCGCTGCGGGCAAGCAGCTCCGGCTGCAGGGCCACCGCCTGTGGCGTGTGACTGAGTCGCGCCATCTTCTCCGGCGGCTGCGGTGAGTGCGGCGAGCGCTTTTTGTTGCCAGCGGAACGATCATCGACCGCGCCGCCTCCGGACGAGACAACGCCGCGGCCGGCCACCGAGTTGAGGGGCACAGGTACGGGTCCGGCGTTGGGTTGTGTCTGGGCAACTGATGTTGGCACGCTGTTGCGCTCTCGGGCCACCGTGGCCGCCTCATCCTCCTCCTTGATGTCCGCTTGCTTGGCCAGCGTGCGCAGCGCGGCTGCAAAGGATCCGCGTCCGCTGGCTGCTGCTGAGGCAGCATTGATGGCGCCGGGAGGCACCCCAACGCCCACGCCCGCCAGCTGCTGCTGCACAGCCGCGGCGACCGCCTGCTGGTGCGCCTGATGCTGCTGCTGTTGCTGTTGCTGCTGCTGCTGCTGGGGCGACTGGGCGCCAATGTGGTTGGTGGGCAGGGCGTGGTTCAGCAGTCCACCACCCGACGTTGGCGGCGCCGGGCTATTCGGAACGGAGGCGCCTGGCACGCTGCTCGAGTTCGGCGGTGTCTGCAGATGGTGCGGCACGGGTATGTGGGGTGCGGGGCTGGTTGCCGGTCGCTTCTGTCCAGCCTTGGGCGGCACTGCAAGCAGAGAAAAGAATAAGAAAAGTTTTAGTTAGTTAAACATATTTCAGCTCAATTGGCAATACGCGATGCTTGCTCCGATTATCAAGCCGAAATATCACTCTTATTCCTCGTATTTATACCCTGTAATTAAGCTGAATGAATGCCAATATTTGTAAATTTAAGTGTTGACTTTATGGATACTATTTAGAATCGAATATGGTATCTCAAATATACTACTTGGTATCTCAAATATATTACTTTGAGGATCCAATGTTTGATTAATCTGTCCCTAATCTACAGCTCTTAAGTTCTTAAAGTCATTAAGCAACCTTAATTGTCTAAATCTGAATATAGTATAAGAACGCCCGTTCGATGATAGAGATTCTAAAACTCGAGAAAGACTGTACCAAATCTCAGTACATTTTTAACTTATGTTAAGTTGGTGGTGAGGATGGTTTCTCTTTAGTTTGCATCCGGTAGGTGGCGCTGCGGTGGTGTTATTTGTGACAAACGGGCTTGAGCCCGGGACTTTGGAAAATCTACCCCCACGGGCGGAAAATTGTTGTATGAATTTGAAAAATCTACTCCCAGCCGTCACCACGGACAGGAAATGAGATAAAGGTCAAATATGTGTTAGATATTTGTTAGATCGGTATCTAAGTTCTTCAGACCCTATACAATAAATCATAAGGCATGGGAGGGAAAAGAGTGGTGAGTTATATTTGTTTATTTCTGACTTTCTCATCTATGCAACCACAATGAGCCACTGGGAAACGTAGCTGGGTACAGCTAGTATAGCTATACAGCTACTCCTGGAAGCAAACATATCCGATTCATTGTAGGGTCTATATTTATGTATACACGTTTTTAGACTTTATTACAAGATATTTGATCTTGAGAATTTCTGATTAAACCCGACTCTTTTCAGGAATACTGACAACAAAATCTAAAATGTCAAGCTGCCGAACCTAACTTAGTCAGGTATAACAAGGGCTTCCCAAGAGCTGCAGGAACTGTTGCGGAATATCCTCGAATATCCTGTACTAATAACTGATTGATGTCGCTCCTCTCGCGCGAGGGGGAGGTGGCTGCCCGGGAAAGGCAGCATAGCCATTTTGGTAAAAATGCAAATGCAAGGGACGGGTTGGGGTTGGGTTGCCTGATAGTTGAATTTCGGACACGGCACCTATACCGTACATGGCACCTATCGAATCCATTTGGCAGTGTCCACATCGTCCTTTTAAGGGCTTCAGCTCAGGGCGCAAATTGCACGCCCAACGAGTTTATCGATTCCTGTTTCTCGTTTCACTCGGGCCAAATTGCTTTCAGATATGACAGCCCCGCCCCGTTGGTCCGCCCCTTTCAGGTCACCTGCAGCACAGGTAGGTGCTCAGTGGGCCTCGACTCGCATTCAATGCCGGAATGGAATTTGCAATGATGACGACGCTGACGACGAACACTATTTTGCGGGGCTCTTTGTGCGAGACAACGGTAGCTGGATTTGAAAGTATCGCTATTTGCATTCACATCCGCATCCCCATCGCTATGCACAATCTAATTGTCATCACAATTTGAGGCCGCCTCTGGTAACCCCAGCGAGATTTGGCCTGCCTCAAATGAAGATTTGCGGAACATCCGTTTATGCGCTGTACTATCCGCATTTTAAACATCTGTATATATATGCGGATATGTACGTTCAAATAAATAATACAAATAACTGCGGAGCTTCATAATTTACAGTTGGTGTGCTCACGTCAAGGATTACGAAATTCAATTAAATGATTGGGCTGATTGATACTTTTACAAAGTGTGCCCGCCTATCTAATTTTCAAAGAGAAATACTATCAAAATACCGTGTTGCATAAATTCTTAATTTACACAACATTTTTCGTACAGTTAAAAAAAATTCCAAAAACTGTAAGTTCAATACAAAAAGCATTCCGCATAGAAATCGATTCGGTTTTGTGAAAGTTATGAAGTTTGGACGAAGAACATTTAATATGAACTTGAGAAAACTTTACAGGTCGAAAATGATTTGGCAGTTTGGCAGTTTTATAAGGGGGTACTTTATCTGTGCAAATGTATGTAACAGGCAGAAGGAGACATCTCCGAACCTATAAAGTATATATATTCTTGATCTGTATCAAAAGATTTCGATTTGGCCATGTCCGTCTGTCCGTCTGTCCGTCCGTATGTATGAACGCAAGGATCTCAGCAACTATAAGAGCTAGAGACACCAAATTTGGAATGTAGGTTCGTGTATAGCGGGAGCAGGTCAAGTTTATTTTAGATTTAAGATATCTCTCCCCGTTCCCCGCTATTCGATAAAAACCGTTTTACAGTAACAATTTTCAAGATATAGATTTGGGATTTGGCATGTACAATACTTTAGTTACTCCTAATCTACTGTCCAAATTTCAAGTCGATCGGATAACAAACACGGAAGTTATTCAAGATTCAGTGCTGGAGCGCGGGGGGGGGGGGGGGGTGGGGAAGAAGCAGAACAGCCACCACTTAAAATGCTTCGATTGCGCTGTCTCTCGTGCGTGTGCGTCTTTGTGTATGTGTTGGTGTACGAAGATGCGATCGGAAATTGTTGACATGGGTACAGGTTGGGTATACTCAACTATAGCATTCTTACTTGTTGATATACGCAATTGATTAGAGATACAATTTTCAGATTTTATATTTTCCAACTTCATTTTGTTGTCCAAATTCCATTTTGCGTAAAAATTGGATATATATTTATTGTCAGAAATGAATAAAATGCAAACTACAAGCCAAAATCATAATCAAATTTATAATAATAACAATCAAATTCGAGAAATTTTATATTTAAAATAATTCAATTTTAAAATCGAAATCAATCCAGAAATCAAATCATGACCAAAAATGCATTTCGCCTTAAAGTTCGTTTGGTTTTGACAAAGCTTTGCCAGTTTTGATATTTCCCTTGAAAGAACTTAATAATGGAAATGAGTTTTTGTAACAATAAATGCTCATGTGAGACTTCAGAAGCCCAAGGCAAACTGAGTAGCAGCTGCTGGTCAAATCTTTACCCATCAGCAGGCGAGAATTCGATTGGCTGGAACACTCGGTTTTAGCCGTATTTATTTAGGACATTTTGTACTGGGAACGACAACAAAAGTCGAGTTGCCAAATCGTTGCAAGTTTTCATTAAATGCACGAAATGCATTCAAGAATTTTTATGTGCGTGCCTCGCAAATGCAAATGCAAAGCTTCCTCTTCCTGACAGCCTGCCACCAAATGCAGATGTTGTTGTTGGTATTGTTGTTGTTTTTGTTGCAGTTGCTGCCACCCAACATCATGACAACAAGAGCAGTTGCCTAAGCTCCTGGTTGGATTGGTTGCGTTGGTTGCCAGTCCACGCTGCTGGGATTGTGTAGGAGTCGGGGGCAGGGCTGGCTGCTGTTGCATAGGCAAATGTTGCAGGGGGCAGGCTGCATGTGTATTTACCAAACTAAACCGAAATAATGCCTGAAACTGCAGCAGCAGCAGCAGCAGCGGCAGCAACAACAAAATGCCAAACGACTGCGACTGAGTCCCTATCCTGTGTCCATGTCCGTGTCCGGGGCTCACAAACCAAACAAAGGCGCCTCCAATGCCGACACCGTATTTGCCAGTTTGCCTAACTGCGTGTGGGTCCAACAGGGAGTGGGGATTAGGTAGTCAGGAGTGGGGAGTGGGTAGTGGGGGACTTGGGGAGTTGGGAGCTACAAGCTGGCATCTGATGTTGGAACTGGGCTTGCTCGGCTCTTGGCGCTCTTGTTTGCCATGAAATGCCGTTTGTTTGCACGGGTTTTGTGTACTTCAACATGGCCGCCGTATCCGCATACCTCCAGCGCATTCCGCACTACCCCTTATACCCGCCACCAACCCGCTGGCAGTCCTGTTTCTGCATTGAGCGCGCGATTTGCAAGCATCAGCGATATTTGCCGAATTTAATCAGAGCTTGCAACGCGAGAGTGCCACAACGCGACTCGATGCGACTCGCCACGCCTCGCCTCGCCTCACCTCACCTCGCCCCGCACCGCACCGCCTCGAATCAATTCGACTCTTAAAGGCTGCCATTCCATCAATATTTTTGTAAAATGTTTTGTCAGTTGGTTCGAGGTCCCATTTTAATACCCTGTACCGCTTAATAGTTCCCAAAAAGGGTATACAAAAGTTATGTAACAGGCAGAAGAGTACAACCTTGATCCTTTAAAATATATAAACACTATATATTTTGGTATGTAGCTTTCCGTATACCATAAAATGTTTAATCTTTGATTTTTTTCTCTCGCAATAGCAAAAATTCATAAATTCGATTAAATACCACAATTTTGAATATATATCTTTGATTTTTGAAGCACATATATTTAAGCATGCTTGCGATCGATGCTTAAAATTTCATAGCGATTGGATAATAAATATTGAAGATATTCAATATTTAAGAAATGCCGCTTAAAATGCTTCAAGTGCAAGCAGTGAACTGCTTAAAGCGTGTGTATGCATTATAGTACAATTTAGCTATAATATACATATGTATGTCTGATGGTACTACCTGGGTATAGGGTATCTTCCAGTCAAGCACACTCCACTAGAACATTCCGACATGTTTTGTGTAAATTCCGAGTCAGTATATAAACCGTTCGGTATTCTACATATACATAAATACGTTGGAAGTCCGTGAGCTGGGTTCAAACGAGAGGTGAATGCAACTATTGTTTAGGATTTGCAATTTTTCTGGGGCTTAAGCAATCATTTATATTGCCAGGCTAAAAATCACATTTCAATGGTTTTATTCGAGCTATAATCTTTTGAGTTTTTATCATTCTATTTTTTGCTTTTTACTTACTTTTATAGGAACATATTTCTACGAGAATTTAAAGAAAGGATATTTCGAAATAAATAGGAAAATATAAAAAAGTGGGAATGATTTATGGGTTAGGGGGGAAAAAAATAGTTTTAAATGCTTCTAAACTTAGTTATTGGCTTTCAAAACATCAATACAACTACAACAAATCGATGTCAGAATAGGCAGATGAGTTGCTTAAAAGATTTAAGGCAAACAAAAAGGTTACGATTTGATCGATCGACAAAAATTAAGTTTTGTATAAACATTAATTCCTGCTAGCATATATAGCTTCGGCGCTCCAAAGATAGCCGTTCTTTCTTGTTTTAATTTTAGCATTAACCTGCACTTTTAGTTTTCTGATATAATATATAATATAAAATAGACCATCAGGAGGAATCAGAGCTCTATTTCGTTATCATTTTAATATTCTCAACCGTTGGGAACATTGTTCTGAAAAAATAACTTCAGGAGGAATCATAGTTCTATTTCGTTATCATTTTCATTCTTAAACGTTGGAAACAATGAGCTCGTTCAGCAGAACTAATCGCTGACTGATTTCTGCTTTGTTTTGTATTTCTAATTGCACTCAAAACTTTGTGATTGCGCATTTGTCAAAAGAGCTAAACTAAGCTGAACTTCGGAAGTGTGTTTATTATTAGATCGACCAGAAAAGCAGCGGAAATCAGTCAGCGATAAGTTCTGCTGAATGTTAAGTACTTGGCTTGTTTCAAATTCCAATTAAAGCTAAAAGACAATGATTTGTTTATACAACTCTTTAGTCATCTTCTACTTGACTCCTGTTGCAGGTTGGTTAATTTGCCAATGCAAATGCAATTTTCAGAGTCAATTAAATGGACTCTTTGCCACAGAGCAGAAAACAAATCATAAATGTCAATAAATAAATGTTGAATAAATTAGGTAGTGTCGAATTTGTTGTTAATTTTGTTATTGTTGATGTTATTGTGGCATTTGTCACATTTTGCATTTGGTTGCATGCTGCAAAATTGGTTTTCTCGCTTGGGTAAATTAAAATGTCACCACTCGAATGGCCAAAATGCAAGCAGCAGCTACCAACCAGACAGCCAACTAACCCACCAACAATTCACATTTGCCCAACCACATACACACACACACACACACACACACACACACACACACACACACAGAAGCATTGTACGGTCGAAACCCGCTCTGGTCCCCGACCCGGCCCGCCTCAGGCTCACCCGCACACATTTAAATAGTAGTTACCAGCATCGAATTCCTTTGTGCCAGGAGAGGAACAGGTCTGGATGGAGGTATTGGGGGGTGGGTGGGGGTGTGTGCAGTCGCCGGTTGCATGCGATTATTCCACCACAACTAATTACAGTCGCTCCTCGTTTCGCATTCCGGCTCCTGTGCTCCTGTGGCCAGGACATGTTTAGGTCAGCCGCAGCACATTCACAAGGAGTGCAATCGAGCAGCGGAGCATGAATAATTTATTTAATAAATACATTCACAATTAAATCAATTGCGAAATTGTGAGCCCAGTCATGCCATACAATTGTCCAAGTGGCATGCGTGGCATGTGTGGCATGCGGCATGTGGCAAGTGCCAAGTGGGCAGCTGAACATTATCGAGTGGCAGGTCAATATGATCTAAAATTCAAATGACGCCCAGGGGCAGACAGCCATACACGAGTACACCAAAACAATCCAATTCGAGAGAGCTCGACTAGGCAATACCCTCTACAGAGGCTTAAAATTCAAACTTGAAGCAGTAAGTAAATATTTTAACCTCCTTTTTTTACATTTTTCTATAAGGAGGGATATAGAGATCAAGAAACCTCTAGAGACTGGAAAAATATTGATACTTTTGCTAGTTAACGTTTAAACTAACATGTTAATATAATTTTCAAAAGCTTACTTACTGTGTACAGTTTGTATCCTTAAAATTATTTTTCGAATTCATATTTTTCCTTAAACCTCTAAGATTGGAAAAATAGGGATTGGAAAAATATTGATACTTTTGCTAGGTAAGGTTTAAACTAACAATACTATCGACAAATTTAATATTAGAAAAATTAGAGTATTATTTTTCCTTAAAAAATAAAATATCGATCAATAATTTTTTTCAACTTTCGAAAAGTGAACTCTTCTTTGATTTTATTGTGTAAAATAACCCAAATCAATCAAATCTGTTAAGAAATTGTTGGAAGCTATGGAACATTCTTAACTTGATTTGCGATCTGTATAGACTAGATAGAGGAACATGTTTATTTGTGTATTTGTACAAAGGGGCCTAGGAAATGCAAAGGGGTAACCTGAGGAGGGGCCCTAAATTAATTATTAATTGAGTTTGATTTGGTGTGTGTGTGTGTGTGTGTGTGTGTATTGGGTTCGTCCTGTGAGCCCTGCGGCAGTTGCTAACAAAGCGTCAACTGCTTCAAACTGGCTGCGACTGCGGTTTCATATGCAATTATTTGCCGTAACGACAACGGAGGAGTCTGTGGCAGCCACGTCGCCAGCAGCCGGAACCTGGCCACCACACTGTTGCCCAAGTCCAGCTCAGTGGGAGTGCAACAGCAAACTAGTGCCCTTTCCCCACCAGACGGCGTCTCCATCTCCGTTTCCGTCTCTAGTGTGTTGAGGAGCAACTTGGCCGGGTCCGGAGCATGGTTAGTTTGCAGCTCATGCATTAATTATTGCTGGGCTGTTGCGGTCAACATGGTCAGATGGCCACATGGCCACATGGCACTGCAATCGAACGAACAGGCAGACGCAGACGCCAGAGCAAGCCGCTCAGATGCTGAACAGGGCCAATAGATGACCTAACTGGTCCGTAGGGGTGGGGTTGGGGTTGGGGTTGGCTGTGGGGATGCTTGTTGGACTGGAGACCGCAGAAACCGAAGCCCGTCTAAAGCATCGCAGCAACGGGCGCACAAATGCTGCCATCAATTTTGGCTGGCATCCCCAGCGGCTGCTGGGCAAGGGGGTAAGCAATTGGGGAACGGGCTGTAGGCACGCCTTCATTTAACTAACTGAAATTGGCAAAATTTCATATGCACCAGCCTCGAATTGTAATATGATTGCCAGGCTCACACACAAACACAGTGTACACTCGATAATTGGCACTACTTCGTTTCAAATAGCAATTTTAATTATCGAGAGTTCTTCCTGGACGTGGTTTGCTTCCATAATTTCAAATCAGACCTTAATAACAATGAAAAGTATTTAAAGAATGTATTATTTATTGTTATTTCAATAGAAATATCTAATAAATACAGTTTGGTTCCAATTCAATTGATATATCTGATAAATTTAGTTCGGTTCTTAATTTCACTCTCGAATTAATTTCACAAAAAATAGTGTGGCATACTTTCCAGAGCATCACAGATTTGAAAACCTTCAGCTGGATCTTCTACGATGAAGTTTTCTTCTTCACCTCTTTTCTAAGAACAACAACTTCACGAAGTAAATTTATGTTGCAAACTTGATCATCTAAATCTGGGCTGACTTTTTACATTCCATCCCATACCTTCAATTCCTTAGAGAGTATATCGAGGACACCACTGAACCAACTCTTAAAATTCTCGAAAATGATCTTCAAAGAATCCTAGACGTCGCAAGGTTCAAATATGAGGTACCACAAATATGAGGTCTCAACCTAACCTAACACAATCCTGACAATCCTGAAACTATTTCCTACACATTTCTATAAAATGATTACGAAAGTATTATTCAGAACGTGTCTTATAAATTGTATTCATAATAACAATATCTTATCTAGCAACCTGATATAATTAAGAGTTCTATCCTTTTTCTATCCTTCCATATCGTTTTAAATTATTTTAATATCTCGAATTTTAAAATTTGAAGGTCTCATTTAAGATATAAAAAGATATAAATATTTAATTTGATGATATTTAGCAATTAAAATAAAATAAACAAGTGTTGAGAAAAAACTATTTCGATATTTTCAACTATCAGCTCTAGTGCTGAGCTAAAATTTCTAATTATAGAGAGTTTTATTTATCCAGCGTACACTGTACACACTCACACATACACACACACCCACACACCCACACACATACACACTCACATATTCGATATAAGCAAGCAAACATAACTGTTATGCAAACAAAACAACAATAAATATGCATAATAATTTCATACATTAAATTTTCCTCTTGCACTGTTTTGTGGCTATTGCAACATACCACCGCACCCCGCTCCCCATCGCCCCTGTTACCTGTGCAGACCGCGGGGCGGCAGAAAAGACGACAGAGAGAGTCCTTGCATATCATTTACCGCATATGCTCGTTACAAGGACCCTGAAGTTTTGGGGCCAAATTGCATAAAATAATCGAACCCAAATGCAATTATCATTAAAATTTCACGAATTATGCAGAGTCCCCCCCCCCCCTCCCCGCCAGGCAACCCTAAAAGTTGGCGGGCATATTGACTCTGACGTGCAGTTCAACACTCTGATTACTGTTTGCCAAATCTGTGTGTTATACAGGGTATTGTTTAGTTCATAATTGTGGAATCTTTGACTGCTGCACCGCTAATTACAACAAGAATTTGTTCAACTTTGACTTCATCACATACTGCCTAAATATGCAAAAGCGCTGTTCCCGCAACATTATTCAAAATGCATGCTGATTTTCCAATTAATTGGAAACTTTTCATTATGGAAGCTAAATTAAAAAGTTATTACTAACATGCCATAATTTAAATGTTTTATTTTAATACCGGAAAAGTAAAATATAAACTTGAATATATTTTTACTCCCTGTACCCATAAAATGGGTAAAAAGGGGTATTGGATTTGTGCAAAAGTATGTAACAGGCAGAAGGAGACATCTCCGACCCTATAAAGTATATATATTCTTGATCAGTATCAAAAGAGATTTCGATTTGGCCATGTCCGTCTGTCTGTCCGTCTGTCTGTCCGTCTGTCTGTCTGCCCGGATGAACGCGTCGATCTCAGCAACTATAATAGCTAGAGACACCAAATTTGGAATGTAGGTTCCTGTATAGCATACGCAGATCAAGTTTGTTTCATATTTCAGATATCTCCCCCCGTTCCCCCGCAAATCGATTAAAACCGTTTTACAGTAACAATTTTCAAGATATAGCTTTAAGATTTGGCATGTACAATACTTTAGTCTCTCTTAATCTACTGTCCAAATTTCAAGTCGATCGGATAATAAACACGGAAGTTATTCACGAAAGAAGATTCAGTAATGCAGCGAGAGGGGGAAGAAGAAGCACAGCCACTTTTGCCGCCTGTGTGCGTGCGTCTTTGTGTATGTGTGTGTGTATGGGTAAGTGGACTTAGATGTGATTGGATGTTTTAGACCTGGGTACAGGGAGTTTCGTAGTCGGGTATACTCGACTATAGCATTCTTACTTGTTAAATATAGAATTCTTAAAAGTTTCCTTACATGCATTAGCAGAGTTGCCACACATTTAAAGGACCTACATAGTTGTCTGCGCCTCAATATTTCATAAAATGTCGTAAATTTGAATTCATCAAATGTTTCTCATCAAATTCTTCTCTCATTTTCAAATGTAAGATGATTTTCTTAAAAAAACAATTTGAAAATAACAATCTAAAATTCATAATTTTTTAGAATGCACGAATTGAACAATTAAATTTGTTAATTTATATATATATAAGTGTATATAAGTGTACAAACGTACCATGTAAATCTATAATTAATGTGCCAGAATGCAAATTTCCCAAGCGAATTGGCAAAACAAATGTTCGTTTTGCTTTTCCAGTTAGTAATTAATAGAAGTTCTGTGAAAAGCGTACAAACATTCCGCCCTTTTTAAAAAAGCCTCGACAGAAATTAAATACAAAAGTGGCAATTAAAAGTCGCGTGTTTTAGTTTACAGTAAAAGCAAAAGGCAAATGCGCTTTTGGCCAGCTATTAGGTTAATATCATAGAATTAGTTGGGCTTACAATAGTTTGCAGTACAAAAATAACTACAAAGAAGTCCAGGCGACAGGGAACTCATTTTAATTAATTGGGAAAACTAAAAGCATTTTAGCAAATATTCCTTGAATGCCTGCCATAGCACACAGAGGAATACGTTGTAAGAAAAATGTTTTCAAACTTTTGTTTCGCATTCGTACACAATTTAAATACGTTCAGACTGAGGCAGCTGAAGCTGGAGCCAAAGGAGCAGCTCTCCATAAACAAGTGCCTGGCAGGAGACAAATATAAACCGAGTGCGTGGGAGCAGCAGCAGGAGCAGAGTGAGGGGGCTTGCCGCAGTGTCCTGACAAACACTGCTAGGAAATTGTCTTGCACAAGCACAGAATTCCTGTCTAGGTGGCTGCTGTTTTCAGCATGTCCTTGTTGCCATTGCCATTGCTCGACAATGTCTGCGGCATGTCCAGAATGCTGGAATTCCGCACTGAAATTCCCCGCACGCGCGCTAAGAAATGCACAACTTCATAGCATTCCAAGTGCAGAACGCATTCATGGCGAGCATAAATGAAATTCCAGCTAGGACCAAACAAATGACTCCCTGGCCCGATACCATAAAAGCCAACCCCTCGCACCGCCCGCTGCTGCCGACGAACGCCACTGTTAGGTGTGAACATGCACAAAGCTGGTGGGTGTCGAATTCCAGAAGTGATACTCGGCATTTGGCAACTTATTCGACAGGTTTCCCAAGCGAAATACTGCTAGAAAAGCAAAGCAATGGGATTAGGCGAGACTTTAGAGCGCTAGCTAGATGATCAATTCTGGCGCAAGCCTGTGTAACCACGAACTAATCTGGCGCGCCATTTTCCTTGCAAACACTTACGAATAGATACGTTTCCGTTCATGTAAGACCTTCCGACTTTAAGAATTTATTATTATTTATTCAAATAATAAGTGTGGATTATATAGAATTTTTAATTTACGCTGTTGCGTATTTTTATTTAGTATTTAGCTTTAGGTTTTTAATATTCTATACGTATCTTCCCATTATCACTATTCTAATTATTTGCTGGAAATTCTCAAACTGTCAATATGTTAGAGTCTTGTTTTCTTTGTAAGCACCCCGGGATTTAGATTGTAATCCCTGTGTGCCTTGACTCGAGTAAAACACATTGTACAATCGAGAATTGTACAACTATGAAACTGTCAAGAGTGTCTGTCCTTAAACGAACAAAGGAAAATAAAAGCAAATGGAAGAACTAGTTAAATTGGTTAAAACGCGTACATGATTAACTAATCGGAAAGGCTAGCCTAGAAGATACCCCGTACTTAGGTAAGTAGTACCCTAACTGTCCGACCTTATGGATATTTTTAGATATGAAGATCTCGTAGGCAATACAAATAAAACCCTTTTAAATACGTTTTTAATTTGGAGGGAATACAAAAAATACATATTATAATAAACTTGATAAGCCTATGTTGTATTTAAGTATTACCATCCCTCTCTTCCTATGGATATACTTTACAGGATCAGAGCTGCCTCCTTCTCTGCCTGCTTTATATACCTTTTTACTCATTTTCTGTTTACAGGGTATAAAAGGCAGCTCAAGTGCTAAAATGCAACCATATGCTGAGGACATTGACGAGCTGCTCGCCGCAGGGCTGCCGAGAAGGATGTGCCCATGTGTGTCCTGTGACTATCAAGCACAGTGCAGGAACGTGCATGAGGCTCGACTTGGTCTTCAACTTCAACTTTGACATCGTGTGTCCGTATGTGTGTGTGTGTGGGTGTGTGTTACACGCTGTGACTAGCTTGTGTCCTTCAATTCGTTCTGCAGAGCTCAAAGACTCAGCTGGGAGTCGGCTCGCATACTTGAGTTCTTAACGCGCCTCGCTTGTCTACTGCCCTGCAAGAGCATCTGCATCTCTACAGTTCTCTTTGTATATTGTATCCGCTAGTGTGTATGGGTTATGGAGGTAGAGTTTAAGTTGAAGTTTGAGTCTCTGTATAAAGTGCAACGCCTCTTGTTAAGCTTTTGTTTTGACTTGCCCCAACGCACAGTGGCTCGTTTGGCCGGGTCACGTGGCAAAAAACAAAAAGGTCATGATAAGAAAGGGTAAATCGACTAATGCAGTTCGATAGACAACTGTTTATAGTTTATAAAAGTGGCTACTTTTTAAAATTTTGGTAGTTCGTTTCGGCTGTAGAGGTCATGAAACTTGAAAAATATTTTTAAAATGGTTTTTGCGATGGAATTATATCCAAGCGAGTCGCTCCATTTTTAGTGTCTTTATTTCAATTGAAAGATGTGGCAATTCCAAAGCAAATGAAGTATAATATTGTAATTATTTCATTTTATAGCATTTTAGATAAATAATTTACTGAAGTACTATTTTTAAAATAGTTTTTAAACATTATATAGACTTTTCAAATAGATTCCCAGTGATTTCCGGCATTTGACTTTAACCACGTGATTCTGTGGATACTTTTAAGCAATTTTAGAAAATATTAGCTGCAAGAAAGTGCAAACATTTTTTACTAAATCTGTGCAAATGTATGTAACAGGCAGAAGGAGACATCTCCGACCCTATAAAGTATATATATTCTTGATCAGTATCAAAAGAGATTTAGATTTGGCCATGTCCGTCTGTCTGTCCGTCTGTCCGTCCGTCCGTTTGACCGTCTGTCCATCCGTATGTATGAACGCAAGGATCTCAGCAACTAGAAGAGCTAGAGACACCAAATTTGGAATGTACATTCGTGTATAGCGGGAGCAGGTCAAGTTTGTTTTAGATTTGAGATATCTCCCCCCATTCCCCCGCAATTCGATAAAAACCGTTTTAAAGTGACAATTTTCAAGATATAGATTTGGGATTTCGCATGTACAATACTTTAGTCTCTCTTAATCTACTGTCCAAATTTCAAGTCGATCGGATAATAAACACGGCAGTTATTAACGAAAAAAGATTCAGTGCTTCAGCGCGGGGGGAAGAAGCACAGCCACAACTTAAAATGTCTCGCTTGCGCTGCGCTTGAGCTGTGCTCGTGTGAGTGCGTCTTTTGTGTATGTGTGTGTGTATGTGTAAGTGTACGTAGATGCGATCGCAAATTTTTGCCCTGGGTACAGGGAGTTTCGTAGTCGGGTATACTCGACTATAGCATTCTTACTTGTTTATATTTAAGATACACTGCCGCACCTAACCTCAAAAACTGAGATACAGTAGGGGCAATTTTGCGCTAACTGTACCACAGTGCGGTGCGGAGTGCGCTGCATGGTTGTAGTCGGCAAGAACCGTGTAGGTCAGAACCCTATTATTTCCAAATACGACTTTTTATTTAAAAAAAATCATGTCCTTTGATCCAAATACGATAACGCCAAAATAAAAAAAAAATTATATATATATGTATATATATATGATATTGACATTTACAAAGCAGGTAACAGTAAAATTCCTTAGCTTTAAAATGAGTGACAGTTCTTCAAAATCGAAATAGTAATTACACTTAAAAATATCATATTTCCTATGCATTTTAACTATGCTGTAAATTGAAATGAAAACAATATTTTAACTTTGATCACCTGTTAACAGGAATTCTTCTACCCGATTTTGAAGATCTGACATTTATTTCAAAGCTAAGGAAATTTACTGTAACCAGCTTTGTAAATGTCAATATCTTATTTTGTTCAGAAGATATGAAATTTGTCAAACCGAGCCACTGTGCTACGTCGGCTTGCTTAGACTTGCTTCTGTTGTCCTGATCGGCTTATGGTTCAGCTCTTTATGCCACTCACAATACCCGAGTGCCGGAGATTTGCACATTGGGTTAATAGCACGTAACGTTCACAGTAAAGCTGAGTAAGGACTAACGATTGGGCCATTAATAGTTCTTATTGTCACCTTTTGGCCTGGATCAGGTCATGCAATTCCTTTAGCATCATTTCTCGTTTAATTGCTAATACTTACAGTAGCTGCCATAATTTATGGTGTCTTTCAACCGAATTCAAATGAAAAGATCTATGTTAAACTCACCTGAAATGACAAAAAAGGTTGCAAATTTCATTAGTAAAAGTGTTATGAAAAATATTTAGTCTAAAATACATTAAATGGATACAGAATATGTTTAATATGCGAGCTCTGTACCAAGAATTTTATGTAGATCATTTTTAAATAGTATCAAGTTAAAGGTAACAAATATTTGTTTCGTAGATGGGTATATATTATTTATTGTAACTAGTATAATACTTTGAACTAATTTTGAATGCTCTGTAGCCTGATCATAAAATTCTTTTTTATGACATTTGAAGAAGACAGTTGAAAGTTTACTAAATATCAAGTTGGAAAGAAGTCTAAAAAAATGCACATAATATAAGGTTTTCTACTTGGAATTTGTACTGATTATTCCTTCTATTTTGCGCATTTGACACACAAGTTAAGCGTTGCTTATTAAGGACACATACTTATGGGATAGACAACTTATTTGTGTCGCACTCAGGAACACTAAAAGCACAATTGTCCGGCAGAAATCTGTTTAAGCCTGTCTGGGTATAATTTGTGATGGATTGCGATTAGAGAGCCTGCACGCAATTCACCCCTAATAGGCCCAATGAGCCCCGTAACTAAATCCGTATCCGTATATAACTCTAATACTGAATTTTGTGCGCGGCTAATTCCGCAAATCCTTGCAAATGTTTCACAGGGTTTTCGGGCAACGAATTGGTTTCCCTTTTATGACCACACACACACACAAACACACACCCAAGCTGATGCCAACGGTAGCCAGCCCTTTTGTGCACATTTTAATGCCTAATTTTCTTGCGAATCCAGAAGCCAGCATGTAGAGTTGTCCCAACAGGAAAAAAAAAGAAGAAAAAGCAAACCAAATCAAACTAAAGGCAAAGCCAAAGGCGACAACCAACAACAAGGACGAGCACTTTGTTAATCCCGTATTTATGCGCAATTACGTATTTTTCGCATTAGTCAGCCAAGCAGTCAGCAAGACGAGCACGAAAACGAGAACGAGAACAAGATGAGTACAGCGCGACCCTCGTCCTGGTTGTCCGGGTTGTCGTCCTTTGACGCCAGCCCTGCTAGCCAGCACCCCTCGGCACCCCTGCTGCCTCTGACTGTTTATCCTTTCTGCACTCTCCAGGCAGAGCCATTGCCACGCTGCGGCTCCGGCTTTCGTCCTGGCTGCCTTTTCTTTGGCTTAGCGCAGTCGCCTTTGTTGCCGCTGCTCTTTATCTTTTCGCCGTGAAAGGCGTTTCTGTTTCGCCTCCGCCATTGACTGCCATCCAGCCAGCTGCCGTGTGCTGACACCATCCTCCATCCTCCATTCTACATCCTCAATCTTTTCTATATGCCATCCTCCAGCTCTGTCTGCGCCTTTGTTCCTGTCCCCGCCCACTTTCTTCTGCCGGCGTAGCTTGTCTTGTCTTGAGTCATTTACTTTTTACTGCCGCATAATATTGTCCCGATTAGCACAAACACAACGTTTTACCACAAAATCATCATCATTAGTGACGCTAACGCAAACGCCTGGGCTTAGCCCGGACACAGAGACCCGTACCCGGACTTATAACCAGACCCAGACCCAGACCAGCTCAGGTACAGTGGTGCCAATATTATGGTTCAAATGGCAAATTATATTTGAAACAAATTCTTTAAGGAAATTTATTTTCATTTTTATGCAATTAGTAATAGATAATGAATTCTTAATTTATTTGTCAGTAATTTCTGGAAATTTGTATTGGCTATATATTATTTATTGTATTAGTATCTAATAGTATAAAATTTCTAAGGAAATGTAAGAAGACTTTGACAAATCGGTGCTTATCCCTATTGTATGAATTACCCTATAATAAGAAATTATGAGGATTCATGATAATAAAACTTTCCCCTTTTAACATCTTGAAACCTAACCTAACATTTAAACAAATATTCTTGCAATATATTTGTAAACTTTCTGAAATATCTGATAATTTCCCTATATATGCCTATTCCTATTCGTTTTCTGTTGTATGAAATATCCTATGAAGAGAAATTATGAGGATTCATGATAATAAAACTTTCCCCTTTTAACATCTTGAAACCTAACCTAACATTTAAACAAATATTCTTGCAATATATTTGTAAACTGTAAACTGAAATATCTGATAATTTCAAATGAAAGCTAGTTTTATTTTCATACTAAATTGAAAAGGATTTTAATGAATTGAAATACTTGTTATCATAATAAATGTAAATAAACACTTCCAATTTTTGAAATATTATTTAATAATAAATGTATTTCTTTACATATTTATACATTTATTTTTTGTAGTTTTTCTAGCACCAACACGAAAATGTAATTTAGCCCACTGTTTCAAGGGCGCAACAAAGCAGAAACTCGGCACGAATTGGCAAGGACGACGACAGCGAGGACCGGGCACGAACAAGGCGATGAAGACGACATCGGCGGAGGCGGGGGCAGAGGCAGCGGCAGCGGCAGTAAAATAAGCAGCAGGCGTCTATTATGCGAAGGCATCATTTAAGGGGATTATTTTATTTGGGCTCTAAACAATAAAGTGGGTTTATTAAAGGCAGCCGTCATTGCCACCGCCAGGATCGAGGCAGGGCAGGGCAGGGCAGGGCAGGGCAGAGGAACGGGACGACTGTCTGCTTTTGTGTGTGTATGTGTGTGTGTGAGTCCTGTGGCTGGGACTTTGTTTGGCATGCGAATGGGTAGAACGAGTGGACGCCGTGTACAAAAGATGTTGCGCTATAAAAGTGCAAAAATGTGTTTTTCTCTCTTAAAAGTGCCCTTCTCAAGCAAATAACCCGCCACAACACACCGCCCCAGTCCTGGCCTCCCTTTCCCCTTTCCCATTCCACCCCCTACCCCACTGCAGGGCGCTCTTTATAATTTGTGCAACTGTTTGTACAGTTGCGTAAAGTGACGCCTTGCAGCTCCGTGTGCAGCTACCCGACAGGACTTCATTCTTATCCTTTGCAGCGCATTCTCAAATTGTTTTCTTTTTATCCTTCTTTTTCCTTTGTCTCGCATGCAAATATCATGCAATGGTTTTTAAATTAAGTTTTAATACTCGCATCCTTGCCCCCCGACTATGATACTTATTATGCAAATACCCTCCCCTTCCCTACCCACCCGCACACAACAAAAAGTTTCCATTGCAAATTTCTGGAGCACTGTGCAACATGGTGACGCATTTGCAGAGCCCTGCGGGGGCGGAGGCGGTTCCAGGAAATCACATTAGGCATTACACACGAAAGCTGATTAGCTGCATTGACGTCAAAACTTCAGTAAAGAGAATTTATGGGCTACATTGCGGTAAAAGGATGGAATCATCTCAAGTGTTGCTGAGTTTAATGAAATTCATGATTTATTGTACTTCACAAAATTCATATCACAAAATTAAGTTCGCTGCGCTTCGCTGTATCACGAGAGTAGTATATCGCAAAAGTAAAGTGAAAACGAGAACATGGCTGAATATCACTTAACCACTCTCTCACTTTCCTAATGACTGCGAACGCGCCAATCTATACAAGTTTATGATTGGTTTAACAACGCCAAATATCCTACCGGTCCTACAATTCCTCTCGAGTTCTGGGCAATATATAATGTGATTTCTACCTGGTGAATGCGAAAGAATTTGAAACGACCCAGTGTTGGGTGCTACAGAATAGTAGTCAGTTTTTCGGGACCTAATATTCCTAATATTCTACCCTGATCCCATCTCAACCGTGTACAACATTTAGTGTCTTAGCCCTTATAGTCTCCAAGTTTTATGCTCACAATTTTATGATAGCCCTTATACTCAATGTATGCTAGCTATAGCAAGGTACATACAAGGAGCAAGTTTGAGTGCTACAATTTAAGAACCCCTTGAGAATCATAATTGTTTTAAAGTGACAAATGCATGGAATGCAAATACTTAACTTTGCTGTCAACTTTCTACTTTGTAAGCTGATGAACTGCTCACAAATTAGTTTGCTTGACCAAAATCCGTAAAGCCCAAAGCACACAGGCACACACACTCACACACAGACACACACACACACACACTAACACCCACAGGGAGGGACAATACTTGAAAACTTTGGGACTAAAAACTTCAACACCAAAGTAACCAAAGTTCAAACAGTGCAAACTTTGTGGCCATCCATCGACGGCGACATATTCTTTCAGGGTTCGCAGGGCACACAGAATGGAATATGCTGCAAACAGGGTGTCCCAACTGGAGCAGGTTAAGTGAAACGAACCCCAAAGTGCACAAGGGCATGCCCGGGGACATGTGTGTGCGTGTGTGGGTGTGTGTGTGTGTGGTTATTAAACTGACAAAAACGCCTAGCCACAAAATGAAAACTTTTCAAAACTTTTTTTTTTTAATTTTTCCCCTGCAGTGGGCATAATAATTTTGTCACGAATTGTGTAACGTATTAAAACTTCGTTGCCAATCTCATAATATATATATAGTCTAAGTCAGGATTGACTATATTCTCAGTAACGATTGGTTAATCAATTGATACATGAAAATCTTTTTCGTTCCTTATGATATCTTGCTTAACCTTACAAATGTTAAGTTTCAATATGTTTTTTTCAAATTGACCAAATTTTTTTTTAAAATTTTACCAATATATCTTAAAGCTTTCATGGGAACAATTGGTCCAAATACAAGCTGTATGTTCTATAGAATTTTTTAATTTTTTACAAATATCTCAACTAAATTCATCAATTTGGAGCATTTTTCACTTCACATATTGTATGGATACAAAGCGATCGGTCGAGAATGACGTCCTATTTCTATGTTTTGTAGCTTCCCTGCAAGTGTATTAAATCTTCGTCAACCGGAAGTTCGCCTTTCCTTTTTTGGACAGCCAACAGTTGAGCCAACCAAAAAACAGCATCCAAATATTTCCATAAGCACACAGCGATTTTGAAAAAGCCATTTTATGTTTTATTAAATTTTGTTTGCTTTGGCGACTCTTGCTTGTTGTCGTTGTTGCATGTGTGTGTCCTTGCCAGAGCAACTGCCAGAGTCCTGCGACAAGCACACAAGCATGTTACTGCGGCTGCCCGGCTGCCCGACTGCCTGGCCTGTCTCTTCTGTCCTACACTCTGTCTATAGATGGGCGTGGCTGGCTTTTGGTGTCAAAGCTGTCGCTCCTCTGCTGGCATTGTGTGCGGTGTCCTGGTATCCTGGTCTGACTGGCCCTGCGGCGTCAGAGTGTCACACAGAAAGGTGCAGATGTCGCCCCTAAATGCTGCTCGGAACAGCAACGACAACAGCATGTTAATGACTCTGACCCTTTGCCAAGCCAAAGCAACAGCAGAAGGAGCATCAGGAGCAGCAGGAGCAGAAGGAGCAGGCATCGTTTACTTGGGTCGCTCGGTCAGTTGTCTTGTCGTTTTGGGTCGGGTCGATTGCTAGTTCAGTTTGCTGCCTAAGTAATTGGCATACAAATTTACTTCGAGTTCAATTTGAATGCCAGCCGAAGAGTGTGTTAACAAGAAAGAAATACAGCCTTTGGCGTAACGAACATTCAATACCCTTCCAGAGATACTAATCAAATTGCTTCCATGACAACTGAACAAAGCAAAGAATAGATCTTCCTTATGTGTTCTTAAGTCTATCCAATATAGTCAACAGACTCAGCTGTTCGCACTAATCAAGAATATATATACTAAATGAAGTCGCACACGCCTCTTTCAACACAGGTCGTGAAAAATTTAGATACCCTCTGTAAGGGTATCGACCTCAAACCCCGACGTCTGGAGTTCCTGCCTAGGTAGCTGATGAGTTCGTTAATGTCGCTTTGTTTCTATTCAGGTCCTTTCAAACTGGCACACACTACTCTACATTTGTTTCCAATTCAAAATCCACATAACACAGGCAAACAGCTGCCAGTTGCTTATCCCTAAACTCATCCTCATCCTCATCCTCATCCTCTTCCACATTCCCATCCGCATTCCCCACTCGGAGCTGCAACATTGTTGCGACAACTCTGAGCTGACATTTTAATTGAATTGCCTCAGACAGCAGACGCACTGAGAGGTTGTTTAAGATGCGATACGAGTGGAGTATATATACATATAAGTATATATATAAACAAATGTTTGTGTGTTTATACACAATTTACGAGTAAGTGCGCTGAGTGTTTGTGACACTTTGGGATTAGAAGCAGTTGCTCTGCAAGTATCCGAGTGCGAACAGTTTATTGTAATCGCTACTCAGACCAAAGGCATTGTTGTAGTTCTTGCTTGGCCATTGAAACTGGTTGTTAATTACACTTGTTGTATTCTAACTGAATATCGCTCAAAGTGTCGGGCAAAATTGGGTTTAAAAGCTCCCATTAATTTTGAACAATTATTTAGCAGCATCACAATTAGTAAAATCTGTTTATAAATGTAACAATTTAATTGCCTTAGATATAACAGCCAGTCCAATTAATATTAATAACTAGCATAACCAGCTTGTTTGCAGTGATAATAGAGTAATGTAAAGATAAACAAATTGAACTAAATTATCTGAACCACTTCTAAACTTCATATAAATACTCTTTCGGGACGGTTCACAATCATGAAAATAAACTAAAGATGGGCGTGGAAAGGGAATTTTCATAGATTACGAAAGAATCTTCGGAATGAGTTGGATAAGAAAATATTTGTTAAGAAATCTTAGAATTTATATGTTTCTAATTTTGATCGCTGGAAGTGAACAAAAATAACATGGAAATTAAGAAAACATTTTTGTGGTACAATTTACACACGCTATACAGATTTTTGGGTGAGATTCGTAACCCCGGGGAATAGTTCGAACAAATTTGTGAAGTTGTAGGATTAAGTTCTTTATGCTAATTGATTGTAGCCCATTTTCACAGTTAATCTACGTGCTTATTGAGCTATCTTGTAGGTTTTTGTAAAATTCATTCTATGTACCAGAATATTGTATATTGTAATATGTTTAAAGAGTTTATTTTTAAAGTAATTGGATTACAATAAAAGTGCCAAGTGCCTAAATGCTAATTCCAGTGCATGCAAGAGAACTTGTTTTGTTTGCTTTTGACTTGTTGGGGTTTGTTATTTCAAGGCGTCTGTGTTCATGCAACAGAAGGTTCCTCGAACAAAGCTGCTTAAATGCTTAAATGCTCGCACATGCTCGCCATGTTTACACAAATTATTATCATTCAAATGCGATTTTCATTCCGTTTATTGGCCCAGCTAAGCAAATGTTGACCTAAAGTCGAGAGAACTGCCAACTTACAAGAGTCCAACTAGCAACAACTACAATATTCCAGGCGCCTGTACCTTTAGGTATCTTTTGGCATCTTTATTTAGGTAAGCGCTCAGTTGAACAAAGAGTACGCTACAGTAAATCAATAAAGGGTGTGAGCTCTAGGAATTACTCCAATTACTTAAACACCGCCTTGGTTTCTTTATACCCTTACCATTAAGATCTTTATTACACATCAAATTGATTGGGAAATTTGTATTACCAATTGTGATTACCTTGTTCTCTCAGCATGCCTGAGGTAACACACAAAGAAGGAGAACCTCATGAATAAGATGTCTAAAGTCTAAAGTACTCTCAGATAACAAACATTTCAACACTTCATATTTATACCCTAGCAGAGGGTATTATAATTTTGTCTCGAAATGTGTAATGGACTGAAGGAGACATTTGCGACATACCAAAGTATACATATATAGCGATGTCCGTCTGTTTCTATGCGAACTAGTCTCTCAGTTTAAAAGCTATCTTAATGAAACTTGGCACAGACCCTTCTTTTTGCTGCAGGCAGTACATATATCAGAACGGGCCGGATGGAAACACTATAACATATAGCTGCCATAGGAATGATCGATCGACAAATATGTTTTTGTATGAAAAACTTTTTTGTTTATGAAGGTATCCTCACCCAACTTTCCCAAACCGAGTCTCTAAAGAGCCAAATTTTGTCAAAATCGGACTACTATAGCCCTATATCAAACTGTTTGTTTATACAAATATTTTATCCAAACTAAGTGAGAGTTTTATTATACTTCAAATAATTTCCTATAATTTTATCAAAATCTGACCACATGGCTCCAATCATAGGAGCAATTTGACAAAAATTAAGTTTTGTATAAAATTTAATTCCTGCTGGGTATAGCTTCGGCACTCCGAAGATAGCCGTTCTTTCTTGTTTGTTTATAAAGGTATCCTTAACAAACTCACCCGATCCAAATCTCTAGAGAGCTTATAAAATCTGATCAAATTTGGTCAACATCGGACCACTATATTACATAGCTGCCAGAGGATCGGGTGAAAAATGAGTTTTTTTATGAAAAACTTTATGTTTTACATCCAAACTAAGTGAGAGTTTTATTAAACTTCAAATAGTTTCCTATAATTTGATCAAAGTCGGTCCACATAGGAGCAATGTGACGAAAATTGAGATTTGTATAAAAAGATTGATGCTAGGGTATAAGGATTCGGCACTCCGAAGATAGCCATTCTTTCTTGTTTTTAATAGTTAGATAAACAGCGTAGAATTGTACATTGTTTTAAGGTTTCAAGGTTTCAAGGTTTGTTACTCAGAAATTCAGGCGAGCATCTTCTAGCATTGCTTACTTTATTTTCATAAAGTTCTCATGCTCTATAAATAATTTTGCAGTTAATATTACTGAGTGATATATGTGTTTAGCCATTGTTAATTTGATTTTATTGCAAAAGCCACTTTCATCTTTTCATCTGACTAGCTAAATGTGAAATTCAAGGAAGGCCATAAAACTGATTTGATTATTTGACGTTTAATGCTGGCTGGTTCAGTCCCTTGGTGTTTATTTTCGATTAAATATTGCCTCGAAATGCAAAAATTTGGACGTCAACGATAAAAGCATAAACAAATTATGCGTTGCCCTAGCTAAACATGGGAATATTTGCTTGTTTATGCGGGCGTGCGTTCGGCATTTAATTCAATTGCCGAATAAAATAACAAATGCAGTCAAATTTATTTATGTAGCTGCTGCATATTTACATTGACGAGCAAATGAATTACAATTGTTTATTTGACATTCATGTGGGACCAAGGGGGAAGACTGATAGGGGAATTCCGGCCAGACTAACGCATGCAAACAAAACGCATGCATTTGTTTCAATTTTAAATGACTTTGCCGGCACAAAGCTGATAATTAAATGATTAGTTATGCAAATGCAAATAAAATTGTTTGGGAGGGAAGGGAGTATATGGCCCAAAGATACTGCCATGGGATTAGTGAGTTTATTAAAGTATCAGCCAAGCATCGGGGAATTTATTTATGTGTTCGTTTGTTTTTCCTAGGCAATTTACAGGGTGATTATTTCAAGGGAACATAATAAAGCAGCAAAGAAAACAAACTAGAAAATTGAGGCACGTGCTCGACTAGAATATATCCATTACAACACACTTTTTTGAAAAAAATATAATGTTTCAAACAAAATAAAGCAAGAATAATACGCAGAAATTGTAAGAATTTTAATTTCTTTTGGCAGGTATTCGAGTGAAATGTCAAGATTCGACATAAAACAGCCAAAGAAACAAACCGTTTACTACTCAATCTAATAAATCTTATAAATGAGATCTCAAATAAGAACCTACGATTTTATGAACGTATGTATTTCAAACTCTAAGTGAAACTGCTTCATCTCTGATAAAATATACTATACTATACTGTCTGGTGCAGGGTATTCAAGAGAATAGAGCAGCGGAAATCGTAGAAAAAATAAACAGAACATCGAAGAGTTCCCGCAACAGCTGCCATAGCAGCCAAGACAAATAACTCAGGAGATCTGCCCCATCTGACATTTTCCATCAGCTGTTTCATAAAACAACTAACAAATTAATCAATTCTCGCCTCACGATCGCGGCGATCGCTTTACGACCCCGTGCATTAGGTTTTTGTTTGTTTGCCTTAAGTGATGCGATCCCATTCAATTTTATTGCAGTCAGTTCCCCCGTTGATCCCACAGGAAACAACAACGCAACGCGCACGCAACAACGTCAAAAACTCAAAACATTTGAAGAAAATTACAATACATATGCTCCGGATTCAGAACACCATCCACCGTATAATAGATCGCATATACCAAAAGCTGGAGCAAGAACTGTGCGTGTTGACATTTAATTGCCTGCTGTTCTTGATGTCAAAATAAATAAATGAAAATTAAAATATCGTATTGATGGCCACAATGCCCTAGCTATCTTTCCTACACCGTTTGCTATTTTTATGGACTTGTCCCCTCCCCGGCAACGCACAAAGAGGAACAGGGAGTGAAAAATGGGGATTTACGAGGAGCTCAAGTGGGCGGAGAACGCGGCACAGCGGCGCATATTTTTGGAAACGCTCGTTTGAGCGACAATTAGTGCCAAGCATTTGGCGTTGAGTGTTTTAATAGAGGCTGTCGGAAATTTTATTGCTTGTTTAGCCAGGGCGGCGATTGAGCAAAGCGGTTTTTGTGGAATGCTCCATTTAAAGTGTTGTCAGCTTGTTGTCAACACGGCCTGCTGTTTGTAGATTACTTACACATTCCAAGACATTCCAAGTTTGATCAATTATGTATCAAGATAGTGCTCTTACAAATGGCGCCCAACGTGGGTCGTAAGCTTTTTGTTCTAAATATGCAGCTCAAAAGCTGAATAACACTCCCTTTTTAAGTGTGTGCTTTAACAATTAGAATTTCTGTTCCTTTAATTGAGAAATAACACTTAAATATCGAAACAAAAATGCTATATTTTGTGAACTTTTATTGTCATATATTGGCCATGTTCAACAGCATGCCTTGATCCTCGGTAACTTATCTGATTACTATGATCTTTCTGGGGAACGCGACTGATACTGTATATCGATACCAAATTTGTCGTATCATGATCATAGTATTAAAGTATTAGACTTTTCGATAACATCCAATTATTGATCATGGAACATTCATGCCTTTATTATTGGTTGATGTATAATTGGGCGATGTGTTCATTTCAATCAGAATTATCCCATAAATATTGTGATAGAAATGTTGTATTCAGTGTACACTTTATGCTCACTTATTCATAAATTCTTTACTAATTCGGTATAAGATATTTCGATACTATGCGGGTAAGGATTTCGCTCTAGGATTCTATGCGTTCTTCATCCTGTAGGATATATTTCAACTATTTCTATTGGTCCAAAATGCACATTCATTTACAAATATTTTACATTATACTTCTTTGTTTGACTTTTATGTGGCGTCAGACAATTTTGTACATATGTATATATCAACTGATGACATGATACTTGAATATCCTTCCATGTTCCCAGTGCCAATTGCTCATAGCGGAAGCCTTTTGGTTGGAAAGGTAACGAGACGACAAACTTTACCAAAGACTCACCACAAATCGGTATCGGTGCATGAATGCTGGGTAATCCTCTTGGTAGCCATTCCATCATTTATTATGGGTTATAATCCAAACAAGGTGAAGGCAAGGCAAACGGCGCGCACTCACTCACACACAAGCACACACACACAGAATACAGGACAGCACACACACGCACACACCACACACACACAGAGGAGCAGACACAGGATGCCAAAGGATGCTTATTGAAGCTGTGCTGCTGTGTGTGTGTATATGTGTGTGCCTGCTTGTATTGGATTGCACTATGATGCGTAATGCTGCCAAACGCTTTTCCTGTAGCTCTCTAGCTGTTGCTGTTGTTGTTGTTACTGTTGCTCTTGTTGTTGTTGTTGTAGTTCGCCACTTGTGTTTCGATTTTTCACGAGCGCGCGGCACAACAAATTGAGTTAATCCAAGAAAACGGAATAATAAAACACCAAGCACGACCTGAGAGCGCAGCAAGTGAGCGAGACGGCAAGAACTGGCTGAGCACGAGGAGAACGGGAACGAGTACGGAGCGCGAGTATAAAGCGCTTTATAAATGATGCCGCCGAGCTGTGTGCTAAAGGTTGAGATTTACTTAGCCTCCGGCGTGGCTCGGCAAATGCATTAATGAAGGCAGCAAGTCCTGACGTCTGCTGCCGCTCCTTCCCCTTCTTGCACACAATTTTGGTTCGTTTTCTTTTCTTGCTCGCTTCTTATTTCTTCTTGTTGCGTTATTTTTTATTTCTTCTTCTTATTCTTAATTTAATATTTACTTTGCACTTTGTTTAACTTTTACTCGAGCGCTTTTCTTTTCATTTTACTTTTCCAATTTAAATTCCTCGCCAGAAACTTTTGCTTGGCTACGCGACGCTGTCGATGGTTCAGCTGCGGTTGGGTGGTATAGCTGGCTGGAGGGAGTGGGGGGCAGTAACTGTGGATTTTTTGGGCTGTTGCTGCTGCTGCGGCTGTCGAGAGAGTGAGACCGCGACAACACACAACACACAACACACACACACACAAACACACGTAGTGCAGGAAAACTTTTGCCGCTTTCTTTATGGTGAAAAAGGTTAACGGCAATTCTTGAAAACTGCACTAAAACTGAACTGGCAAGCTATTCGTCGGTTGGCTAGGGGGTGAAGGTTGGGTGCTCGTATGCTTGTCTGCTGCATGCAATTTCCCTATTGAAATATTTGCACTTGGCTACACGTTTAACGTTTTGATGTTGATTACGTTTTGTCGCATTCAATTTCAATTTGAATGTCAAAAATTCTGCGGGCACCCTCACGTCGCCGCTCACTTCAAGTGGCCGCCATAATTACACTTATTGTAATTGCAATTGTAATTTAATTCGCTTGGTTGCCCTTCACTCCGACACCGACACGGACACTGACACTGACACCTACACACGTGCACGAACGCACGCACACAGAAACGAAAACAAAACACACGCGCTTGGCTGGTAATTGAGTATCGCAATATCGCAATTGCAACGGTTAATCGTCAGAGTCTGAGAGCAGGGCGGCCACAAAACGACCAAGACACACACACGACGCTGACGACGTTTGCGAAAGGACTAAAACGCCTCGCAGTGTAGCAGGCGCGTGAGAGTCGAGTCGGGTCGAGTCGAGGGCAAGACGTCGCTCACTCACACTCGCTCAGTGCGCCATGGGAGAGCGCACGCTGCTTAGAAAACTCAAAAAGTGCTGTGTGGGCCGTGCTCTCACAGCAGGCGGCGTCGGCGTCTGAGCGCTGAGAGGTAAAGCGAGAGAAAGAGAGTGTAATGTCAAGTGAGAGCAAGCGCTCTCCGTGCTTGTGTGTGTGTGTGTGTGTGTGTATGTGTGAAGCAATTCGTGTGCATTCTGTGGCATCGCAGCCTTGATGTGCACTGCGCTGCTCCAACAAAACCAACAACAATAGCAACAACAACAGCCTCTGTCGTCGCCCCGCTGTAGTGCAGCGCTGGGGGTTGATTTTCTTGCAGCTCGCATGAGACGACTGCTTGTCAGTCAGTTAGCTCGGTCGGTCGGTCGGTTGGTCTGTCTGTCTGTCAGCAGTGAGAGAGCTAGACTCAAAATGGTGGCCAACACCAGCGATACCACAACAATAACAACAATGTCGACATCGACATCGCTGAGGTCGTTCTTGTTGTTGTTCCCCCCCTATGCATTTAACACGAAGCACGCGCTATTGTTGTTGTTGTTGTTGTCGGCTGGCTTTGCCAAATGAACAACAACAACATCAAGCTAGCGCTGTAAACAAAATTTGCGGTACATGTGCTCAACACCTTCGCAGCTGCTTCTGCTGCTGCTACTGCTGCTAAAGTCGACGACGGCAGCGATTGCTGCTGCGGTTTTTCATACTCGATGGTATTTTGCATTTACTGTTGCATACTTTTTGGGGAAGAGAGGTTAAGTTGAGTCAATTATTGGGGCAGGCACACAAAAACAACACCAAAACAAATGTTGGAGGTTGTATGTTGAAATTGATTGAACTCAGTATGCCACAATTTAGATGAGCTGAGAATGGGGACTGCCAACTTGATGATATTTTATACACGGTTGTTGACAAATCATGCGATAGTTATGCATAAATGTTCATAAAATATTGAATTCGCAAATTTTAAGTTATATGGAAAAATTAAGAAACCTGTCTGCTGTTAGTTTTAATACCACATCCGGAAAGTTAGACATTGATATGTTCTAAACTAAATCAAAAATGAAAATATCGATTTCCTTATCGATATTATCGATAAATTTATAATTTTGGGTCAGTCTCGATATTATTGTGATGTGAATGAAAGTTAATGTGAATAAATGTTTTTAATTTGTAAAAGCCAAAACTGTTATCACTTATATCGATATTTCATTTGAACATATCGAATGAACTCATTGAAGCACTACTACATGCGAGTATATGAAATTCTGGATTACAATGGAACAAAAGAGCAGCGCCTGGCAGGACTACATAGCACATAATTGGTTATATGCGATACCAAAGGATGTGAGAAGGACTACAAGCGAAGGGAGTCAGAGTCAAGCTAGGTAGAACAATACTGCCACGATAACGAGTCGGTGGCCAAAGAAGTGCACACTCACACACACAAGTACACGCAATATGATATATATGAGTGTTGTGTGTGTGTGTGTACCGGAACAAAACGAACTTTCATGATATTCTCGAATGAGCATTTGGCTGGTGTTGCTGGAGAAGCATTTGCTTCGGCTCCTTCTTCTTCTTCATCTGCTTGGTCCTTATGCTGTTGTTGTCCACGTTGTTGTTGTTGTTGTTGCTTCAGATCTGCTCTGTTTATGTACACAAAACGCGCACAGTGCCCATGGCTATAAGGAGGCTGAGGACGAGAACGGAGCAACTATGTGTGCACATTGGCACATTTAACAATGGCTTCGTGTATGTGTGTGTGTCGTATGTGTGGCAGCCCAGGATGGCCCCGCTCAGCGAGGCGAGGCCAACTCAGCAGGCGATGCGTGTAAAAAGGATAATTTGTCAATATGTTCGTTCGTTCCGGATTTGCACGGCCTCGCCAGTTGCTAGTTGCCAGTTCAACCATCGTCATCATCGTTGTCCTCCCAGGAGCGTACCAGGACCGTACCTCCTCAATACCCCCCACCACTCTTACTCAAACCGCTCCGATGGCCATTCGTGCGTGCCTCTACCTCTACCTCTGCCTCTGTCGATGTCGTCGTCGACGTCGTCGTTGCCCTGCACACAAAATTCTTTGTGCCTGCCGCTTATTCAATTCGCTCAGTCAACAGACTTCTGACTGCCTGCCTCAAACCACCCCACCCCACCCCACAGCACCTACCCCTACCTGCTACCTAGCTACCCCCTAAGCCCCCGACCGGCTTTCGGTTGGCTGCTTTCACCATTCGGTTAGCAATGGTTAATAGGGCTTAGGAGCTGAAATTATTGCCTTGTTCAGTGTGAACCAAGCCAAATCGGATGAGTGCTATTCTCCAGGAGCTTCAGTACAGCTATGTGTGTGTGAGTTTATGTATGTGTACGGCGATAAGGACTGGGTTGGGTTGAATGGGGTTTTCTTTTTGGGTGGGCACTGACACTAAACGTTCGATTATTAGAGGGTTCGCTTTGGCTTAAGTGTGGGCAGTGTAGTGTGTGGAGGTGGGAGTGGGCGTGGGGGCAGTTTGGAAAGGGAAATGCTGAGTTGATATCTGATTTATTGCTCGAACATTCTTCCATTGACAACATTCCTTAGGAAAGGCAGGGAATCATTTTGCAATGACAATTTTACAAGTGAGGTTTGAAAAGATGCATTTGAAATTAGTTTTCTATTGGGTAAACACTTTTCACTTTTATGTCAAATTTGCAAATATTTCAAATTTGAAAAGAAACGTCTCCGACAATGTATAATAGATGCGTGATAAACAACAGAAACGTTAGAGAAACGTTATACTCAGACCAATTTTATGACATTACTCGTTCCTTACAGACCTTAAAAGTATATTACAGCCGCGTTTTAAAAGATAAAGCTTTTTTTTTGGCGCACACATAAAACTGCATGTCAGTCTTGTATCTCGAAAATTTCATAATGATCGGTTAATAAATAAAAAGGTTATAGCTGGAAATCTTAAAGTATAAAAAAATGCAAGGGTTCCACGCTATTTGCGCTTTCTGTTAGGCTGATGGTTAGATGGTTAAACTTAATGCTTGGTTTGTTATAGAGTTAATACCAAAAAGAGATCTAAATATATCGATAATATCGACAGTGACGAAGTCTGGTAACATTGCATACAGTTTTTAAAATCAAATACTCTCTTATATAAAGAAACATCAGTAAAAACCGCAAAATGTAATAAAAATGAGAGAGCCAAATGACGTTTTTGATTCAAAATGCACAAAAAGCTAAAAGCCGTAGCAAAAAAAGCAGCAACTTCAATTGGCAAACGGGACGACAATCAAAACGCAAGGCAAACCAAAAACCGAGCAAGAAAAAGTCATTGCCAAAAACCAATAATACAATAAACTGTACAGTGTATACTGTATGCTGCACTGTAAACGCCCCCCGCTCCGTAAGGATCCCCTTGCAGACCGCTTCCTGGCACATCGTCACAATGGGCGAGACATAACCACGAAAGTCCTTACTCCCATCCATCCAGCAGCCTGGAGAGACCGAGGACAAAACGTTGGCGATGAGATTTTAAAAGCCATTTAGAAAAACACCCTCAGACACAAAACAAATCCACAAAAATACCGACACGGATACCAACCAGCGAATATATATACAAACACACACATACGGACACACACACACACCCACACATAGAGACAAGTAAAGCTTACACAAAAGTGGCGTTAAAAATGATGCGGAAACACGATGTTCGTCAGCGTCGACGTCGACATCCTGTGCAAGGACGAGGATGAGTTTGAAGACGGGGACAACAATGAGCCTTCAAGCGAAAACCGCTGCTAAAACTTCCATGCTTAAATATTTTTCACACCACGTAGCGACAAGTTTGTGCAGGATATTCTAGAGATGGGGAGTGTGGATAACAACAGCAACAGCAACAACAACAACAACGCATCGCCACGTCTTCAAAATGCCACGAAGCTCAGTTCAGGATGTGCGTGGAATGCGACGCCTGAAGAGGGCAAACAGAAGGACCAGAAGGACATGAAAAGTGTGTGTGCGTGCGTGTGTGTGTATGTTTGTTGTAAGTAGACGGCAAATGTCTAAATACCCTGCTCGTGCTAAATGCCTGACATTCTGGCTGCGACCACAACGAATGCAACCAGGAGACCTGCCGGGCCAGGCACATGCTTTGAAAGCCGAACAGGGATTGTGTGCCGAGTCCTGTGTAAGTACCATATATGTATGTCTTATATATCTACATAAATCCGGCCAATACTAAACTGATTTGGTTGCGATTATGACTGATTTGCCTGTGCATTCACTCCAAAGAGATAAAATATGTAATCGAATATTTAAATGGCTGTTCTGTGGCTAAAAGAAGGAAGGAAGGTCCGATAATTGGAATAGGGGAAAAACCGATTGAATTTCAAGCTATATATTTACTAGTTAAGAAAACTTTCAATATATACTCTAGAAATATACGTACATTCTTGGTTCTAACGACTCTAGAATCTGTTGTATGGTGCTTAGAGAATGCACGAGAATACCTTTGAATGTAGAAATATTTATAAACTTGGCATACATCAAAAAGTTAAGGAAGTTTATTTACAAGTACTTTCCGGTTCTAAGCGAACGCTGCAAATCTTCAAGAAAAACATTTAAAGATGCGAAACAAAGTCGAGAAGAGTATAAATTTAATGCTCTCTCCAGAGAGTAAACACAAAAGCTTCGTCCGAAAAATGAAAATAAACATACAACGACTTTCCCTAGTATACTAAATGAACTGTACTATTGTATCATATATCAACTTGCTTAAGAAAGTAAATATTAAGGATGTTACTTGTTTGCGAGTATTTTCCAACAGTAAAACGATTGAAATCAATATATTTGAAATTTTCGAAAATTATGTAAATTACTTTTTAGCCCATCTTCTCACATACATACTTTTAAAACTTATAAAACTTTTGAAACTGAATAAATGATTCAGTTACGAACATAAGTTCCACAAAATTTGGTCGGCATCGGAAATGGGAAGAGGATTGATTGTATTGTTATAAGAAACCCAATGACGATCATAAACACTTTGTTTGTCGCTCCACACCTCCTTCCTATAAGCACAAACTTTTGGAAATCGTATAAATCCAGTCTAATTAAGATTTAGTCATTTATGCTGATATGCTCGGCTCATTGTCAGAGTAAAGTGGACAAACTGAAGAGACCACAAAAACCAAATCTAAACCGAAACACAATTGTTAGAAATTAAAAGGAAAACTTTAATCATAGCCTCGGGGTAAACGGCGACGACAGACGTCGGACGTCGGACATCCAAGTGGCAGGACGGGCCAAAAGGGAGACAGTGGGGAAAGTGGAAAATGGAAACTGGAACCGAGTCTGACTACGTTTGCAACTGTCTGAAATATACAAGGAAACTTGTGCAAGTTTCCGGTCGTGTGTACTATTTTCCGTGCTCATTTCCGCAACCATTTCCACATTTCCACCATTGGCGACGCAACACAAAAGGAACTTTCCTTGAAGCAGACGATTGTTGTTCTTGGACCAAGCACAAAAGTTGCGGCAACTTGACGCTCCTGGGGTCAGTAAGGCAGGGAAGGGGGATCAGCAGGGGAGCAAGGGGATCGCTAGATACAGATACATGCACACTTATGTAGCGCTTAGTATTGCCATCTCGGTCACTCGCTGCGGAAGTGCTGGGCGTGGAAAGCCGAAAACGCAAAGCAAACAAGGAACAAGAAACAGGGACAAGGGAGCAAGGATGCAGGGAACAAGGAGCTGCAAAAGCCAGCACCCACATTTGGCCACTGCGTTTGCCACTTGGCTGTTGCACTTCACTCAATTTGGGGCCAGCTCGGAAAACTTTTTGCAGTCTCTGCCGCTGACAGACGTCATAAAAACAAGCAGAAGGACGAACAGGACGAGGCAAGAAACGCAGAACACGGCAACTGAAGGCAGGTGTGTCTGAATATGCCAATAATAATACAAAAACAAAAAGACAACAAAAAAAGAGCAGCTATCTTTGGCATGCCGAATATTTAATACCCTTGCATAGATGCTAATAAAATCGCTCTCTTCACAACTTTTCAAATCAAGAAAGTTTTGCATACTAACATTTTATCGAAATTCAATCGATCCTTCTCATGCCAGCTAAATGATATGGTAACCCGATCTGATTCTAACATATGCTAGCAGTGCCAAGTCTCATCAATCCTTAAAACTAAGACAAGCTTACATAGAAACAGGGTGATAGACAGACATAACCATATCGGTTAAGGTTCTCATCCTGATAGAGATTATATATCGCTCGTCTCTTAGGGACTAAGAAGAAGTAGAAGTCTTTAGAAGGATGAGCGATCATACAACATGCTTCTGTAGTTTGTTCCTACCTTATAAGCCATATATAATCTCTATCAGGATGGGAACCTGAACCGATATAGTTATGTCTGTCTGTCAGCCTGTTTCTACTGAACTTGTAGAAATGAAGCACATGAGGATTCATCAGCACATCTCTTTAGGTCTTTGCCATAGAAGGCGCCAATTTCGAGGAAGACTTTTTTTCCAGCCAGGAGGTTGGCCTAAAAGACTAGCGAATGTTTTCCGTGCATCCGTGTGCACCTTTTTGCCTACATCTCCTTTTATGGATGTAGGAAAGTAGATCCCTATCGAAAGACCGACAGCCGTTTTAACCTAACCTAGGTTCCAACTAGGTTCGACAATGGCTCATGCAATGCTTTAGATGTTTCTCGGCAAAATTAGAATACCCTTAGCAAAGGGTATAGAAATTCTCGAACAGCAAAACTTTGCATGCTGCTGGGTTACTCTCTGTGTGTATGCAGTCAATCAATACGTCAGAGTTGAGGCTCATCAAAAATTCCAATCACAAATTGACAGAGAGCAGCAGCACCACCACCATCAGAACCATCAGAATCACCAGCACCACCTGAGCACCGATTGCGGCGTAACCACTGACGTCAGAGCAAGCAGCTGGAGCGACACTCGAGTGACCAGGCCGACGCAGGCAATAATGGCATTTAAATGCAGGGTCACGTATCAATTTACTTGGTTATTAGTTACGAGCCATAACACACCACCTGCCCGCACCACTAGCCACTTGGTCAAGAACGAGCCCCACTTTGCTTGTCAATATATCCATCCACACACACACATACACACAGACAGAAGAGCCATCCTGACATCCTCTTTCATACCCACATTCCCATCCATTGATATGCCCACTTGCCACCACTTGCCCTCTGACCCGATGCGCAAATCCGAGATGAGCGCTTGGTTTCTTGCTCCTGAGGCCACCTCGCGTCTCTCGCCTGTCTCTTCTAGCGGATATGGCTTTGTGCTTAACTGACAGCAATGGCCAAAAGCCCAAAACCCAATCTTCACAGCCTCTAACCCCAATGGCGACCCAATGGCAGCTGGCGCTCTGTTTATGCCAGGACTCTTGCCTGACCCTACCCTAACCCCAACTGACGCCTAGTTTTTTTTTTATTTTTAAAGTTGCCTCTGCCACCAACTGGAACCGCAGCCAACAGGCAACAGCCTCTCAACCGAGTCCTGGCCAGGACCTGCTCTCCTGCGCACTGTCTTGCTCTCCTTAGGCCTCTCGCTCTGGCTCTGGCTGCATTTCCGGCTCAAGAAGAAACTAACAATCTTACCGAGCCGCATGAACCACACAAGCCGAACGCAATACGCGAGTCCTTCGTGTTGCTTGCACTCCGTTGCGCCGTCGAAGAGAGCAACATGCAGGACTTGGAGTAGGATGCAGGCTCAGCATCAGGCATAGGTGCCAGAGAACTATTGTGCATTGGCAATGCAGCAAACAATGCAAGTGAGGACACCGACAATACACTTGAAAATACTTGAAATAATCGTAATATTTGCTATTTTCCGAAATTGGTAATTTTTCGAACTTTCAAATATAGTGGCAAAAGAGCTGCGTTTATAAAAACTGTGAACTTTCAAAGCACTTTTATTTTATTTTTTTTATGACATTTAGTTCAAACAGCGAACCTCTTATCCATAAGACATTCTCCGCTGATCAGCGTCAGTCCGTGGCACCAGAATCCATAGCTCTACCAGGTAGAGCATCAATAAATACTCGTTTAAGTCTCCTAGACATAATGTTGCGAGCTGACAAGGTTTTGCTAACAGGAAATTCTATTTTTAACCTCAATAACCGAGAGTATATTAAGGTATCTCCAGATTATTGGATTCCTTACAAGACGAGGGTTCCCTACCAAATGTCTCATAATATAATTAAGCTTGGTTTCAAAACACTGACTGTATTTATTAGGACACATTTCACAACACTGGTCAAAACGAATTAGAAATGAAGTTTTCTTGTGAAATGTTGCGTCTCATCGCTGCGCAATATTGCACGAAAATATGAGATGGTGTGAACAGACCTTCTCAGTTTAGGCAAAACAGAGGCACATTTGTGGTATAAAAAGGTTGTTGGTGCTTTTAATCTATATCAACTAAACTACATGCTAGATTTCGTGCAGTGCGATACAGTCAAAAAAAAACTGTGCACAGCAAGGAAAAAAATTGGAAAAAATCCAACTAAATACGCACTCGAAAACTTTGGAGCTGAGCAAATGTGCGCCTGCATTTTGAGAGTAGCTTCGATGCCTTCGATGCAGCAGTCGACGAGCTTTGGGAGCGTGGCTAGCTCAGTCACACACACACACACACACACACACATACACAGAGACAGAGAGAGTGAGAGGGGATCCCCACAGCCATTAGGACGAACAAATGTACTGCGCTGCCACAACAAATCCCTAAACAAGCAGCAACAACACGGACAGGTCCTGGCAGCAGGAGCAATAGCTGCAGCAGGAACTCGACTTCCGTCGTCAACACCAAAGCCGAACACGATGCCAAAGCCAACGCCAACGCCAACGCTGACGCTGACGCCGACGCTGATGTTGACGTTGGCGTTGGCGCAGGCGTCGCTGCTGTTTCTGCTGCTGCTGCATTCTGCATATAGAGCGGAATTTCCGGTCTAACCTCACAGCGCCCAAGCGGAAATACAAGCGGATTAGCTTTTAGATTTATATACTAACAAACACCGATTAGACAGGTGGGTGTGGGTGTGAATGTAGCTCTGGGTGGCTGCACAAGAGAGAGAAAGAGAGAGAGAGAGAGAGTGGCACGAGCGTTCGGTCACAGTGCCAGGCCCCGACCAGGACTACAGCAATCCAGGACTCAGGCAATGGGCACCAGGAGCCAGCCACCAGCCACCAGCCACCAGCCACCAGTCAACAGGACATGGCTCCTGCATGGGGCACAGACGCAGCTCGTCGTGCATGACTGGGAGAGTTTCTGCGTGGCTTGTGAATGCCAACAGCATTGCGTTCTGATATAGTCAGCGTGGGTGGTCCTTGGGTGGTGTTGATGGTTATAGTGCTTGTTGTTGTTGCGTTTCCTGTTCGAAGTTCAAATGTGAGAATATTTTCGTATGGCACACACACGCACACACATTGCGATATACTCACCACATACATACATACACAACAACCAGCCCATAATCCACCCACTTACCCACCCACCACCACCCACTCAGTGGCTCTGCCTAGCTGTGTGTGGTCCTTGCTTCGGCACAGTGCTCATTTTTCAGATGCCCCAACTTGGGTTATTTTCAACTAATAGAGTATGTGGCCAGTAAGGAATTCAACGCAGATACATTTTTTGGCCAATATTCTTGTTTGCATTCTTGTTGTTGTTGTTGTTGTTGTGTTTACCCCTACAACAACAACCAAAAAGTATAACTACATTTTAGTTTAGGCCAAATCCGCTGCAAAGCTTCGTTAATAATTGGTAATCTTGATTTTTGTTGTTGTTTTTTAAATTTAAAGTGTTCTATTCCCCACATCAATTTGTTTTCAATTGGATGCTGTCGCATAAGAGAATGCTCCACGCTTACCATTAAAGGAATTAAGTTCAAAAAGGATACCAAATTGGCAACATTGCTTAACAAGTGTAAGAGAATTCACAATTATACAATCTCAAATACTTGAGATCAGCTAAACAGAACAATTCGAGCGATTGACGCTATGTCAGCTAACATATATCATAAAGGGACTAGAAATTAATAAAAACTTTGCCAATGTATGAAATATCCTTTAAAAATACAAAACAAACAAGTAATAATGCTATAGTCAAGTATACCCGACTCCAAAACTCCCTGTACCCAGGTCAAAAATTTCCGATCGCATCTTCGTACACTTACACAGACACACACACATACACAAAGACACAAACGACAGCGCAAGCGAGGCATTTTAAGTGTTGGCTGTGCATCTTCTTCCCCGCGCTGAAGCACTGAATCTTCTTTCGTGAATAACTTCCGTGTTTATTATCCGATCGACTTGAAATTTAGACAGTACATTAAGAGTGGCCAAAGTATTATAGATGCCAAACCCCAAAGCTATGTCTTGAAAATTGTAGCTATAAAACGTTTTTATCGAATTGCGGGGGAACGGGGGGAGATATCTTAAATTGGAAAAAAAAACTTGATCTGCGTATGGTGTACAGGAACCTACATTCCATTTTGTGTCTCTAGCTCTTATAGTTGCTAAGATCGACGCGTTCATACAGACAGACAGACAGACGGACATGGTCAAATCGAAATCTCGTTTGATACTGATCAAGAATATATATACTTTGTAGAGTCTGAGATAGATTTAGTACCCCGTTTTAACCCATTTTATGGGTACAGGGAGTAAAAAGGTATTCACACAAAAACACATTTTTCATGACTATTGATGACGATCAAGAATATATACTTTACTCTGTGGAATTAAAAACGTCCCCTTAATATGCTCAGTTGAATTAGGAACAGGTTTCAAGCTGCTTGAGAATCATTTTACAGGGTATGCTCATACATATATCACGCTTCGAGCTCGCTTTCTCATGTTCAGTTAGTTAGTTATCGTAAATATAAGTTTGACAAGCAGATAAATTGTGTTTTACTTTCTCATCCTTAGGATAACAAAATGTGCAATGGTTACACCTTGTAAAATCTCTATGACTATAAATTTCAAGCATATATTTACCATATATATTTACTTAAAGGGGGTAAACGAGCACGATCGATTTAGACCATAAGTTAAGGTTAACGTTAAGGACTATCCTGAAGTATCCTGTCCTTGGTAACGAGTTCCCAACAGGTAATAACCAAATTGTTGTTAATGGTGAGAACTATTCAAATGAACTATTATATTTGTTGTTGTCGATGTTTTGTGCTAGATCTATACAATATTTTGCATATTTCATATTATTGTTGTATGCCACGCCTCTGCTGGAATTCAGAAAATCACAACTGTCGGTGGAATTCTAAGGGGTGGCGTATTTGTGGGGGAGGCGTAGGGGGACATGGGAAAATTGCGAAATAGGAAATGGCTCACCACCTTAAAAACTGCAATGAAAGTTGTCGTCAAATTGTCATAAAAATGCGATAACTTTGTTTTGTGTCGTCTTGTTCTAGTTGTTGTTGTTGTTGTTGTTGTTCTTGTTGGTGTTTTCAACAACGAGTATGATAAATTTTTACGATGTTGCCATAACAATAAACCCGAGCTTCGGCTGCGGCGCTGCCTGGCATGTGAAAAGCGCGTGGAAAATGGGGAACGTGGAAAAACTAATAAAAATCCTGACTGCCTGACTGGCTGGCGAAACTTTTATGGCAAACTACGCGCCATCAGAGCCAAAAAATAAAACGTAGAAAAGCCGTTGGAAAAGCGTGGAAATGCCAGCATGCGGGCATGGCGGGGCGAAGCAGGGCAGAGCGATGGGGCGACACGGGGCTGGCAGCCGCAGCTGCTGTGCAAATGTGAAAAGTGCAGAAATAGCTCAGGTGCAGCAGGATAAGCGACGAGGTCGTCAAAGTGACGCAGAGGCCACGAGCATGATGATACCCCAATCTACTCGACCCACCGCCGTCCAACCCCAAACCCCGCCCGTGTCAGACGACAACATGGAAGGTGGCTTCCACTTTGATGTAGCATCTGATTTTTCCGTCTCACTCTCTCCCTCTTCCTCACTCAGTCACCTTATATCCCGCTTGCTCTTTGTCTATCTCGCTTTCGCACCAACTGAAAGTTGTTAAAGCACCACGACAATAAGCGATTAAACGAGTTTTCTTCAGCACTTGCAGTTCTGATTGACTCTTGTCAGTCAGTAGAGTATACCAGGAGGGGTTTTCGCATAATAGAATCCTGTGTGAAGGCGTCGACATACTATGAAACACCTTGCGCATCAGTAAGCTGGGAAAAGTTTGCGCTTTTAATTACCTAGAATGTAATACATTTAAAAGAGATAAAAGCTATATCTGCAAATAAATATAATATAATTCAAAACCATAATCCATGCTTTATTAAAAGAAATAAATATTTCACGAGTTCAAAACTGTTCTCTGAATTTCCTGATAAACTAACGATTCTGGTGTGTCTCCCAAAAACTATAGACGCATTTTCGTTCAATAGCTCTTGAAAGGTCTATTAGTTATTAGACGAAAATGTAAAAATATTAGTTTGATAAAGTTAGTTTGATATACACAGAGAGAATAGCAGGCACAATTAGGTACAACTTGTGCAATTCAGGGACAGCATTTACAAAATCGAGCTTAGATTAATCACAGATATTTGCCTTAGAGACAATTTATCCCCAGAGTAAATCACAGATTGTACTTCACTAATCACTGATTCTACTTTATCAAAGTTCAATTTGTGCTTTACTAATCATTGATTGTGCTTTATCAAGGTTTAATTTGTGTTTTAATAATCATCGGTTATGCATTATTAGGCACAATCATCGCTCAAAATTCATAAAGCCCTTGGTTGATATCGAACTGTCAAAATTCAAACTTGTGATTAAGTAAATCACAAATTGCACTCCAAGAATGTTCTCTGTGTAATACATAGTCAAGTAAGAAGTTGCAGTCGGACGTATCCGACAGCAGAATACTCTTTCCCAGTCCGGGATAATTTGCTTATTTGTGGGCTCGGAAAAAACGCGAAGAAAACAGTAATCTGTATGTCAACGTCAACGACTCTATGTGTACAGGTGTGAGAGATATAGATTTTACTCCTTTGTGGGGGAGGGGTGGGGGGTCCAAAAATTTTTGATGCAGATTTGTCCAGGGGGTCAACATTAGTCTATATACCGAATTTGGTGACTCTACCTGTACAGGTATGGTAGATATAGATTTTGCTCATTGATCTTGACACTTCATAAATTGAGGGTATACACCAACATGTGTACCAAGTTTGGTTGCTCTAGCTTCCCTTTGGGAACAGAGAATAAAAACTTGACTTCAATTAAGACGGCCATATAATTAAGTTGCTTAAAAGAAGGATATCTATTTCTTAATGTTTTTTTAATATTCTCACAAGCTGCAGGGTATTCTCTTACTCAGTATAATTTGAAAAGTTGAATTTTATTTCAGACACAGTTTGTTTCGTACACCGCCCCCAAGAGATGATACGCTTTCTTAACCATATAATCTCGCACGCACACGTGACCCCTCCCTCCTGCCCAATAGAGCACCACAACGGGTGGTGGTGGTGGAGGGGTGGATGCCCAGGAAGGGTTTTGTGTGTAGTGAGCGTTAAGAACGGTAGGCCCAATCTGAAGACAAACATCAAGTGGTTCTTGGGCGTATAGCAAATAACAAAGTATGTGTATGTTGGAGAGTTCGTTGAGGCTGTTCCTGTGGAATAATGTTGAATTCTGGCTGCATCCTGCCGACTTAACGCATCAGTGGGCAACAACAACATTTGCAAATTCAATTGAATTGATACACGCACCACTTGTTAACCGTTTCGGCATGAACTCACATGAAACTGAATGGCCAGGAGGCCTACACTCACACTCACACCCACACTCAACTCATCTCCACTCGTTTTACCGTCTTATTATTGGTTTTACATACACATCCGTTCCTCAAATATCATTAGAATGACGGCACAGGCAACCGAGCACGGACATGAAGCCAAACTGTGTGCCCCATAGCCACAGATGGAATCAGTTCCAGCTCCAGCTCCAGCTCCAATACGCTCTATTAAACACACGCATATAAACAAGGGTATGGCAATTCCCGTTGGAGGTGGAAACAGGAGAACGCCAGAGAGAACAGGACACACTCGTGGTGCATTGGGTTATTTGAACAATGGCTAAAGGGCCTATAAAATCACACAAGGGGTTATAAATCCATTTGCAAAACCAAAATCCAAAAATATCCCAAAACCAAACAACGCTTGTACATACATATTTACGAGCTTGGGTGTGTGTGTTCCCAGCCCCATTCCAACAGGCCACCTGCGAGAATTCTCTGCCTACGGTCATGGATTGGCTAAAGGACACCGAATTGACTGGAACAAAAGTTCCTAAAGGACCCAAGGGCTGTGTGCATTCGTGCGTCAACTGATTGATCCTGACTGATTGATTATAGACATTGATTCCACCTCTCGAAAGATTCCACAGAGTTCATTATTTGTCCAATTTTTTCGTGAAGATTAAAGTTTCAGAAAAGGAATTTTATAAAAATACTGGTAAACAAAATTTATTTATTTAATGTTAGCTAATATTTAACAAGTTGACTTAGGCATGGCTGCCAGGATAAACAAAATTGATCAATATCTATGTATTAAGGAAAGTCTAGAAAGGACAATCCAGGATGATCCTTTATTAAACTTGCTTGAAATCGAGTCCTGAGAGCCAGTTAATAGAATTGCATTTTTTATAACTACGCCAAGGCTGTGCAGCCAGTAAAACGTTTAAGGACAACACACACAAAGCAAAACGAAACTGCAACGCAGCAGGAGCACGAAAAGGATATGATATCTCAATTAAATGCGCAAAAGAGATCGTGTTCCAAATTCGAGACCGTATAATATGAAATCTTATCAATTTTACACTTTTTCACTTAGGTTGAAGTGTGTTAATTAAAATAACGCGATGCCGTGCAAAAAGGTAATGTAATAAATACCAGTCAACAGCAGCAGCAGCAACAAAAACAACAACAACAAAAGTAGCAGAGCAATGGCAACAATTCAATTAAAATGCCAGAGGCAACATGCAAAGTGCTTGGGTGGAAATTAACCCCTATAAACTCATAATATGCTCAAAATGACGCACTTAAAAACACATTAATCACATCGACAATTACGGCTGTTACGCCAAAAAATTTGTTATTGTGTGTATGTCTGTGTGTGTGTGTGTGAGCGGAAGAGTGTGAGAGACTGAGAGAGAAAGGAAGGGATGCCTGGCGCGTGCTTGAGTGTGCGTGACGTGGCAACCTTTGTAGAAAGAAGGGCGACTCGAGTGATGTACAAATGAGAATTAACAAGCAACCACCAGAAATGCAAGAAGCCACACTGTGCGAAAAACTGTAATACTTGTTCTGACTTTGTATAGACCATATAAGCATTGAAGGTGATCTAAGAAGAAATTTTCAGTGCAATACCAGTACCCTATTTATAAGTATAAGGTTACGAGTTATCATATGCAACGGATTATCATATGAGTAACTTTTCTAGCTCGAACTAACTTAACTCAAACTTCTTCTTTTTATTATAAGCATTTTGTTTATTTTAATAATTAAAGCGAGATTCGGAAATTCAAAATTAAAGCTCATATGTAAGTGTTTTTATTCTACTTAAACTATAACAAATTAAACGGAATGCTTTTTGATGACTTTCCACAGTATTCCACAGGTCAACATTTTTAGCGGAAATTCTTTATTGCATGTACTGACGAAACTTACAGAGACACCTGACAATACTTACAGAGTATATTTAAAATTTTGGAAATAGCTCTTTCCCATCAAAACTGACATTCAAATTGAAATTATACTGTGGCCTATAAAACGCAAAGTATCACTCGGAATAAAATTCCAAAACATTTACGCTTCGGGCCTGATTTATTAGTCTTGGTTACAAATATTTCGGAACGATACTTTACTTTGATACTACAAATATGTTTTGGAAAGTTCTCTACACGTGGGTATTATAATCCTGCTAAGAGCTGATTGTCAATTGATCCCTCTAAACTCTAAGCTTTACCGGGCACACCTTCTGGTACAGACCCCGTTTCGCGCAGTGTAGACACTCGGTTACCCACAGGAGTGCATTCAAAGCATAAAAGCTTTCGTGTCGTCATTAAAAACTGTTTTTGCTAATTAAGTGCTCAATTGAGCATTCAATTTCACATACACAAACACACACACACACATACACACACACGAAGGGATACTCGAGGAAGCAAACAAACAGCAAAACAGGGTAAATACCCAGCCAAGTAAGAGCACAAAAACCACCCGAAAAAAAGGAAGAGGAAACCAGATTAAGAAGCAGAAACCGAACCAAAGCCACAACCAGAACCAGAACCAGAACCGGCACAAATAACAACAACACAAATGCTGGGCTGCTTTAGAAATGCCCCCGCGGCAAAAGCAAACGGAATGAAATGAAATGAACGAAAATATAACAAAGTTGGTTATTTGCTCTGTTAATGCAAAATGATTCCCCTGGGGAGCGTGACGGTAACGGCAATAATATCTCAAAACACGTAAGTACTTTGTAGTCGGCAGCACCTGACTGCTATATACTCTAAATTACACCTTATGATTTGACTTCTTGTCTAATATTTCAAGTTGAACATCAGTAGTACTTATAGATACATATTATAAGTGATCACTCTATTCTTTAAATAATAAGTATTGTTTGTCCTATCTGTAATCTATCTAAAAACAAATTTTAACTTGATCTAAAATTACAAAGTGGTCATCAGTACTGCAAGTCCCTTAATTTTGGTCTTTATCTTTAAAATTGTGAATGATACATATAAAGGCCTGATCCGAGTTCTACTTTCGAATCAAAAATGTGTATGCTTTACACTTTGTGTATTAAAAACATCAGTTTTTTTTTTCATTTTCATATAATTTTTAGAAGATCCTGAAAATATGTTTGACATACTTCTTGGGAATTCAAAAACTGGGGATTTCAATACTCTTATGAAAAAATTCAAATTTTTGTAGCATAGAAACTATAAACTGGGGCTACTGTCAATGTTTTTGCAGAACTTTTGTGCAAGCCAAATATACCCTTCATCCCTCTTTGAAAGTAAGTATTTGTATGTTATACACTACGCAAACAGGCAAAACACCAACAAAACGGACAAAGCAACAGCAGCAGCAGCAGGACCTGAAGCAGGACGAGGACCAGTCGCTAGAATAACACAAAACACGTTCGCACAATGAGCGAGTGAAACCAGTAAATGAAAGGTACCAAAAAGGAAGAGGGAGAAATACTAAGTCGACGTTGGGGTACATGATTCAATAAAAATTACGCTGAAAAGTATGCAACAGAAACAAGCAGGCAAACAGGCAAGCAAACACAAACATGGAATCGCGGGGGCGGGCAGCTAAAAAGCAAACAGAGCAAAACAGTACAACGCAGCAGAAATGCAGAATGAATACCAAAGCAAACGTGGCAAAAACCCAAAGGCAAGCCAGGCGGGCGCTATGAAAAGAAAAAGTACTTAAAAAGCTCACGAGCAAATATTTATAACAGTAAATCACTTTGGCGCTAACACAACCCAACACACAAACAACAAGACAAGGGACAAAAGGCGGACGGACGAAAGACAGAAGCTTGCCGTGCAGTAAGCTCAGGTTGAGAGAGTGAGAATTAGAGTGAGAGTGCGACTGCACTGAGCGAGTGAGTGAGTGAAAAGTGCAATAAAAGCAACAGTAGCAACAACAATGAAAACTAAAGCACACTGCCAACTGGACGGAGTGTAAGTGTGAGTGTGAACGTGTTTACATTGCTGCTTGCCTGCCAAAGTGTGGGAAGAGTGTAAACGAGAGCGGGAGAGGAGTAGCAGCGGAAGCGTCGGCTTTGCCAAAGAATGCCAGCAAAATATTTAAATTCGTGTGCTTTTGCGCATGCAATAAAAACGTAAACAAATACAAAGTATATACATGGCGGCGGCAGCTAAAACAACAACAAATGATGCGAGCAGATAAGCGCGGATAAGAAAGTCGCGTAGTCTGTTACTTGGTTTATTTATTTAAACGCTAGAGCTGGAATACAATCGATGACACTTTCGATAGTATCGATTGCTTTTCTATCAGTATCGAAACGATATATGTACTTAACCTACAAAAAGGACGATTGTTATCTAGTTTTAATATGTTTCTGGTTTGTTTTATAAATTAAAGTCTCAAGTGTGTGCATATTAAAATTCAGAAATCACAAAATTGGAATCCCTTTGGCAAATATTTACGTACATAAAAATAAAATCTATTTGATTTAATAGTGCATTTTTCAGCATGCGCATAGTAAATAAACACACACAAAAAAGTGTTTATCGAAACCTAATGACTAGAAAATATCCTGTACTAAACTTTAAAGTAACGTTAATCTATGATATGTTAGGTTGTTTCGTTTGTAAACACACTCATGTGATCCTTATATGATAGAAATTTCTCACTCTACACAGACAGCATTAAAAACATATGCACAAGTTTACTATACCCTCTATAACACTTTTTATGGATACAGGGTATTGCAAATAAAAACCAAATACACAAAATAATAAAATCAAATCGAATAAAAGAAAATCGGAAACTAAATCAATAGAGAGAGGCATGCGTGTATAGAATAACATGGAATTGTGTGCAAATTTTACTGTGCTTCTAATTTGACAAAGGAATTTCGAGTATGTGCAGATACATTTACATTTACCCATACTCCTGTACACACACACACGCACACCCACATACACTTAAGCCCCAATGCCAATCTCTTGACGAATCTTTCACAAAAAGCCGACAAGCACAAATACCAAATAAATATGTTTAGCCAAATTGCCAACCAACCAGTCCAAATATAAAACCTACCCAAGTAACCAACTAACCAAACTCACCCAACAAAAAAATAAAAATAAAAAAAACGAAAAGAAAAGAAATAAAAGACGAGTCAAGCGTAACATATTTATTGACATTGCGGTTGCCGGTTTTGTTGGTTGTTGAGAGACAAGGAACGCACATTGGATTTCAGTTAGCAGCCAACCACCGGGGCTGAAAACCACCGACACCACTGAAATACACCCAGTGCCCACCCAGATGAGTGGCACTTGCAAGTGTGGTGTTTATGTTCCATACATCAGGGGTTTATGGGCTAAACGTTTATGTGTCTGGCAACAACAAGCTTTTAAAGGGTTTTACACACACACCGAACCAACCAACCTACCAACTAACCAACCTACCACACATATGCGTATATATACTGCCACACACACATGTACTGTGTGTGTGTGTGTGGGGTGCCAGAGTCTAATACCAAAGTTAGCTTTGGCAGCAGCGACGCCACTTGAAATTTTACTTATACCAACGAATTTTTTTTGCGCCAGTTGACGTTGACTGCACACTTCAGTGACTTCCAAAAGATGCCACCCCCCACTCAATGGTTGACCTCGACCCAAGCCCCCCCCACACACAAACCCTTAGCACATATTTTCCTCGTTTTCTCAACTCCTTACACATGTGTAGCATTAAGAGCGTATTACAAAATGTATTTTATCTTCATCGATTGCCTGAATTTATATCTTTTTTCATGCCACATCAGCGTTTTATGTGCAGCCTCTTAAGTAAGTTGAGGTTATGTAGCATGTACTACGTATGTGATGACAGCCACAACTACAAGCATATGTCTGTATTTATCTCTGCCTCTGTATGTGTGTGGATGTGTTAAATCAGCTGTTCGTATTATGTGACGCATAAGATGGATAAGAAGAGATTATGAAATCAAAGAAGCTCATACAGAGTAAAGGATTGTTTACAAAGTACTCGTTTCTTGAAAACAACTTAATAAATATTATTAATTGTCTTTATTTAACAATACAGTATGGAAATTGTCCAATTTGAGGTTCCTTAAATGACAAGTTTGAAAATAAACTTCTAAAATATAAAGACTTTTTCGAATTAAAGGAAAAAAATAAAAATACATGCATATATGAGGTTGATTCGAATGTGGAATTCAGAACACTTTTGATAATAAATAGAGGTATTATTTCAAATTATTTAAAAGGTTTCAAGAGAGCACATTAAGTATTACAGTCCTGTTCTGAACTTCACCTTTGAATTCCACCAAAAATTATGTAGCAAACTTTTTAGAGCAACATTAAAAAACCCTAGATTTGTTTTCCTAACATATTTATCCATACATATTTATGTGGAATTGATTCGGAAAGTGTCCAAGTTTAGTATGAAAACTAGCTTTTTTCGGTAATTGGTTGTTTTGAATCTGAATTATCTTAAGCCATGATCATCCAGCCTCTTAACTTTTATAACTAATAAAAACATCACGAGCAACAACAACATTTGCCAACATTTCATCATGCTTTTTCAATTATGCAAATGCGCACCACTGTGCGGCACTGTGGGACATAACTCGGTAAATACTCCAAAACACTTGGCTTCGTGTTTACCACAATTTACTGCGTTTCGAGTTAACACAAACAGCAAAACTTCAGAAAATAAATGCACATTTTTTGTCCACAATACTTCCCCTAGCCTAGCTCAACCAAACTAACCAACTTACCATCCTGGACGAGGAGGAGGACGACGACGTCGTCGTCGTTGTTCTGACAGCCCCGGCCAACTTGGGCCACAATAAAGTTGAAGAAACGGGGTCGGAGAGGTCGCAGCTTGGCATAAGCCAAATAATATGTATATATCTATACGTATATATGTATATATGTATCTGTGTCTGGGTAGCTGTCTGGAGCTGGTGTGCGACGAAAGTGTGGCAATAAAAAGGATAATGTAACTGTTATTCTACGCAAAACGGAAACGGCTGTGTGTGGTGTGGCCAGAGGGTCCGGGGCCAGGGCCGGGCCGGAGCTACCCCCTGACAGTTGGTTGGCAAGTGTTTTGAAATATTTTTGTGGCAAAGGTGGCAACTGGCAAAGAAGTGGGCGCAAAAGTGAAAAGCGCAACTGGAGTGACTGAACAAGTGCCAACGAGGAAATGACTGACAGGGGGAGGAGGGCTGGTTAGGGGTATGGCGGTGGGTGTAAGCGAGTTGAGCTGAGGTGTCGACTCGGGCTGACAGGGGACCCGAGAGCGAGCGAGGGTACCCTGTTGAGAGTGCAAAAGAGCGAAGCCGGAAAATTGTGTGGAAATTTGAGCTTCTTTTGAAATTGAGGCCGGAAATGGCAGGAAGAGAACGAGTGCAAGAAAGAGAAAAACGGCACGCCACAGAGACAGAGAGTGCGAGTGAGAGAGCGACAGAGAGTGAGTGAGAGAGGGAGAGCGGGGGAGAGGGAGAAGGAGAGTAAATGAGAGAGCCTAGCGAGTTCAACGCGTCGGTTGTTGTGTTAAACAAAATGTTTGCGGGTGCAATAAGCGTAAATTCAGTGGTTTTATGTTTACTTATTCAGAACGCAACCCCTCCCCAACCTCCACACAGCACACACCACCCCACAATCCACAATCCACAAGCCAAACACCCACCCACCCCATCCGGCAGCGCCGGCACGAGGACAATTATTTGTTCCACACCACCTACATAGCTTGATGTGGTTAACTCCCCCGTGGGGCGAGTTGCCTGGAGTGTGGGTTGGTAATATACTTTTGCAAATCGATGCCAACTCCTTAAACGATGGGTGGCCTAGGGGGCGAGACTTGGGGTGGTTTGCTGTGTGTGTGGGGGGCGAGTGTGGGTTTGGGGGTGGGCCAGGTCGGAAGTGTGTGGCATGCTGAATGCTCTTGAGTGTTTTCGTATGGTTGACAGGATAACACGAAGTAATTCAATTCGAAATACTTTATGCTGTTGCTTTTATTATTTGTGCTTGTGGCTCTCGTTTGTACGTTTCTGTCTCGTTTCGGTTGTTGTCGGAAGTGGCATTTGTGTGTGTGTGTGTGTGTGTTTGTGGGTATTCTGGGTGGGGGCTTCATAAAAAATGGTGTGCAAAGTTACACACACACACACACACACCCACACAGCCAGAGTTGCTTTTGTGTGTGTACGGTTTCTCTGTTTATTTATTTTTATGATGTTTCCTTTTTGGCATTTTATTGAAGAAGTTTACCGACGCCATTGCTGCTCTTGCATAAATAAGTGACTGGCATGGACATAAGAACCCCCTCTACCCCCATCACTACCCTTACCCTTACCCCTACCCCTACCCACCCCATTGCCCGGAAACGCTTCGACCAGCGTCTTTGCAATTCATAAAAAATCAATATTTATTGCAGACGTAGCACATGAAGTACCCCCCATTCACCGCTCCCCCACCCACATGCCCCAACAATTTGCGGTCTTCGCTTGTTGTTGAGCATTTAATCAGTTGATTTCTTATTTCTTATTCAGTTTGCTGCTTCATTCCTTCCACTCTGTTTAGAAAAGGGAAACGCACCCGTTTTGCAAGGAAATGCAATTAGGGACCCTTTTTTTATAAATAGTAAATGTCATTCAGTTACAAATTGGCATTCGAAAATATTGATAAATAGAATTGGTTCTCACAAAGTTAATTAAAAAAGGGAAAAATGGCAAAAAGGTAACAAAAAAATTTGAAGAAACTCAAGTAAATATGTCTGATTAAACTAGAATTCATACAGAAATCAACTAAGAGTCAAAGAAAAAGTCTTGAAGAATTGGTCGAATGATATAAAGCTTCTAGTCAAAATACTGTGTCAATGAAGGAAGATAAGATCTCGCTTAAAAATTGAAATATTTCAGCATTTATACATACTAGGAAGATAAGATCTCGCTTAAAAATCTAAATATTTCAACATTTATACAGTGGAAAAGACTAAGAATAGATTAAGAACGTATATCCTATATAAAGTCGGAGGATGCCAATTTGTGCCAGTTACAATCATTTGAACAACTTAGATATTTCCTTTTTGAAACATTTTTAATGGGTACAGGGTATTAAAATAACAAAATCATAAAATACACTTCTCATCCTTCAGTAAGGGCACGACTTAAGTGCCAATCTGCTTTTGGCATTACATTCAATGATTTTAAAATTTGTACTTATATTAATAGTATACTAGATTTTAGTTCAATTTCAGAAATCAAGAATTAATTAATCTAACATAATATTTAATACACGATTCTATCGTTATAAGAACGCTGATTTAAATAAAGAAATCTGTCGGTTAAGATCTGAAGACTGATCTGGGTCTGTTAATAATAATACTATCTATAATCTATCAATTATCGATATAGACAATTGGTTCCACTATAAACAGTTTTGCAGTAAAAAGATAAGCAGTCAAGTTCTAGATTTTGATGCTGATGTTTAGATAAAGTAGAATGCAAATTTGTGTGGCAACTATCCAAATACCACACTACCCTTACTTCCATGGTATATATAAATAAATATATAACTCTGTAAGTACGTAATATAACCGCAACAAAGAGAGCTAGCATAGATTCCCAACAAATGCATTTGAACTTATAACTTGGCAGCATATGCAGAATACATAATAAGCTACAAAGGGGCTGAGAATACGGAAACTGGGCAAATTGGGAGGACCCTAAGTAGAGTTTCAACGCAAACGAGACTGTTATAGAGTGGGAATTGGGGTGTTCTAGTCGTCTGGTCAGTGTATAGAGGTCTGACCAAATGGGCAGCGCTCAAAGCTTAAGTGAAACCAATTGAAGTTTATTGACGCGAATTGGGTTTCACTTGAACCTTTCAACTCGCAGCGCTTAAAAAGCGTTTCACATTACCAAATGGCATAAGAACTAAATAACTAAACGCTTACCTTCTTTTGACTTTTCGTACTGCTTCGGCGACGTCGTCTTCTTGCTTGGAATGGGCCTCAAAGCGTTGCTCATGAGCTGCCGGTAAATAACATTTGATTACATTGCTGTTCTGCTAAAGTCAACCTTACTAGTCTACTCACAATGCGATCAGAGCGTTCGCCGCAGGGCAGACGTGCCACTGCGGCCTCGGGACTGTCCTCCGGCGGCGGCGGCTGGGGCACCCAATTGTAGGCCCGCCTAGAGATGGGCACCCCGAAGCGATCATGCTGCGATGCCTGTTGCCTGCAAGAGTCAAATTTATTAATATAAGCGATCTCTGACCACCGTAGAGCGTGAAATCTAACGATAGCACTGTCAACCGATGGTTTCGATTGTAATCTTTTAAATTATAGATAGTATCGATATTCCTTAGGCAGATTTTGGAATTAATGATGCACAATATTCGATTTTTTAAACAAGTATTTAGAAACCATCAATAATATCGATAATACTAACAAACAACATGAGGAGTGTTAACAAAATTTGAATTATTTAGAGTATTTAAAGACCTGGGTATGTATTTTACGTTCATAAACAAAAGAATTTAATCATTGAATGGCGAAAATAAGATATCGGATATTAGACTTCTAATTAATTCATAAATCGGCTTATCGATCAGTAATGTTAAGCATTTCATAGTTTGTATCGGTAGATAATGTTTTTAAAAACTTTCAATAAGTAGTCATAGCTTTTCCTACTATCGATGGGTTGAAAGTGGGAAAAAAAAGTACACAATATATTCATTAGTGGAAATTGAGGAAAAGTTAAGCATATTTTAAGTTAATAAGGCTTACATGAAGACATGATATATTTTTAAATTGCTTTACTGTGAAACATTCATCCAAAAATATACATTTTTGGTGATAAAAGATTTTACACTTTTCTGCTTGTACTTTTTGTGTATATACAGAATGTATTCCCTGAACCGGCTCGATCAATGTGTATTGTTAACAACTTTTTTAGAACTATCTACACTGTTAATGTTAATGTCCTACTATGCTCTACAACAACCTTTTATAGTGGATTAAAACTAAACTATCGATACTATCGATACGCGTATTGTCTTTCAGCTCTAAGCCCTAGTAAGGTTCCAGCACCAACCTTAGGCTTTCATAGCAGTCCAAGCACACCACGGCATATTCTCCATTCTCCAGCAAGAGTCCATCGTCGCTCTTCTGATGCTTCACGAATGGAAATTCATTAACAGGTAGAGCCCGCACCCGCTTCCTGTAAGTCGTAATGCCGCACAGATGACAGTTGTAGTCGTGCCAATTGTATTTTCTATCTGCCGGACTGAGGCTGGGATTCTGAGCTTCATATCTGTCAAGTAAATGAATGTATTAGCAATTTATACTTTTACGATTAATCTTAAATAGTATTGGACTCACTTGCGCCACTGATTCAACATGGAATGGTAACAAAATGTACAGACTAGAGCCGAATTTTTTCGCAGCTGCTCGGCATTTAGCAGTGAGTTGTGTTTGAGCAACAGTGGAAAGTAAGGTCTCGAGCCCTGAAAAATACAAAAATAAGTAAACATTGTTAGGTTTTCTATTTGCTAAAGATATATTTAGTTCAACATTTATAAAAGTTTAATGCTCATTAAAAAAAGCATATGTGCATGGTTTTTACTTATTAACGCATTAACGACGACCGACAAAATATATATATGCAGCATCAACAAACAGATGAAACTAATCATGTACGTCTATATGTGTTACTATGCAAACTAGTGTCTTAATTTTAAAGCTATCTGATTGAAACTTGGCACAAATTATTATTATGGCTGTCAAGGGAACGATCGATAATGTGTTGTTCAATGACAAACTTTTGTTTATACAGATATTTGAATCAATCTCAGGAATTGCGAGTTATCTTCGACTCTACATAGTTTGGTTTAATTTCATTCCATTCAATAAAATTCAAATGTAAGTTTGCAGTACAAGAAAGAAAGACATTTTGAAATTACACTTCACATTTCTTTAAAAGTTGATCTAAAAGCTGAACTTTTTTAACTACTCGCATGCGTATAAATAAATATAAAGAACTATAATACGTATTCTTAACTAAAGATGTTCTTATGTTCAACGTCTAGTCCTTATCTTTACCATACATTATAATCTATCAAATCAATCTATTTCAAATTAATATCGTCGTTTACAACATTTTGAAACAAGCCAGAATTCTGTGTGTGTTTTTCGTGTACATTAAATGGCATTTACACAATATTCTAAGCAAAGAACTATCTCTCTGTATTATTTGAAAATTATAAATATTTATGGTTAAGTTTACACACTTAATACATTACATTTTTAATACGGAAATTGATATAGTCCCAGTTTTCTGACTACTAAACACATATTTACATCAAACTCTGTATACCTTTCATTGTTATAAGCTTTATAACTTAGTTGTTAATTACAACTACTCGTATATGAGCCGATCAGTGCATAGATTGATAACAAACAAAAATTTAATTTAACAGATGATTACTTTTTGGCTATTCTATCTTCTTAATTTTATATATGGTTGGATGAAAACTATCTCTGTATTTGTGGCTTCCACAATATATATTTGAATTCATATTATAAAGGAAACTTTAAGAACTATGACATTGGAAATGGCGGCATAGAAGCGTTACTAAGTTGTTTTCGTTTGAAAGCTGATATAAATGTAAACATGTAAGCCGGTTTTAAGTAATTATAATAAAATATTTAAATTGTTACTAATTTATTCGTTAAACTGTACTGCAGTTTATGACAAAAGGTCAACTTCGCAAGCCACAAAGTTGTTGCTGCAATTTTATTGGCAATCCTAGAAGCTCTTCGGCAACACTCATTGCTCATTTTGATTAAAAACACACATTGTATCACAATCACTTAAATTGATAGTACTATTTCTATGATACATTTTCAGGGATCATGATACGACAAATTTGACATCGATATACCGTATCGGCCGCGTTCATAGTAATTACATAAATTATCAGGGATCAAGGCATGCTAGTGAACATGGCCATTTCTCAACTTTTTGTTGAATTGAGTTAATCAATCTGAGCACTAACCGGCTCATATTCAACCGATATTTGTAAAACAATATGCTCGTTATATCTTTATGTTCTTGCATGTAATTTATGTATCCAAAATATTTAATTATGATCAAATAATCAATACGGAAGTTAATTTAAGATATATTTGTCATTATCTCAGGCTCAAGCGTGTGTTTGTCTGTTTATGTGCATGTAAATGTTTATACGAATAGCTGTTGACTCCTAGTCGATAAATCTCGAAAAATCAAATTCAAAACTGACCTTGTGCACAATTTACAAGCACAATATAGACGCCAGTGTAGTAATACATTGTTGCAGGCAATTAATAACAGTTAACAAGTTGTTTTACACATAAATTAAGAAACCGGCACAGGCAGTATACGGTTATAAACTATTTAAAAAAGCAATGCAATTTATAAAAACAGTTTCATATTCAGAACGTTATACAAAGTGTACAAAGTAAACATTTTTGGTATGAGAAAAGAACGAAGTAATAATTCATCCTAGAGGATGTGGAAATTGAGTCACGAAATGTGAAACGCATTGAAAAAGTTGCAAATTCGACCTTATAAATGTTTCTTTGTGCTGCATATAGTGTACATGATCGAACTTGTCGGTTCAACTTACTATAACAATGTCTTTTGTTTTTAAAAATAGTTCTTTTGAACAAGCACACATTTTGCAAGTTTTGTTAAGCTTTCGGCCAACTTTTCATATAAATGGAATAAATATATCATAAGATTTATCATAATTGCAAGTTCTTTGCTTCGTTTAGCATTTGATAAGATATATTATATTAAATATCGTACAAAAATTAAATATGTTTTAAGAGTGTTAAATGTTTCGCACCCTGAAGGTAGCTGCTATTTCTTGTTATTTTACAATGAAGATATATTTCAAAATAAATAACAACCAACTAATTCGTTAAGGATTTTGTAAAACCTTTACATCTACGAGATCTACGATCTTTTGAGACTAGCGAGTTTAAATACTATGTTAATATGATGATGTGATAAAACTCTGCACTTAATTTAACTTAATACTAAACTCCAATTTCTTAAGAAATGCCTTAAGACAGTAATACCTCTTTGCTGCCATACAGGATTCTGGCCAGTGTAAGATCCGAATGGAGGCCGCACAGAAAGCAGTAGATTGAGGTGCTGGCAGGCGTGGACGAGGAGACGGACGGCGTTGAGGGCGGAGTGCAGGTACTCATGGCGCCATGGCGAGATCCATTTGGTGAGCTGGACGTCATCATGGGCGAGGGAATGTTGTATCTGCAAGGCAAGAATAGTGCATTAGTTAAGGTTAACAAATTGAAACAAGGCAAAATATGGTAACCTTCTGTGCTCCAAGGGCACACGCTCCGCATCCATTGATTCCCACTGGCTAGTCAAGTAGTTAATGCAATCCTTGCAGGCCAGCACACGATTGTTGTTCAGTTCGTTGTTGTTATTATTGTTGTTGTTGTTGTTATTGCTTAGCCCGTTGCTAGTGCTGCTGCTGGCATTGGCCTTGAGGCAGGGAAAGTGCATCGCATGCGAGTTCATGTGCTCGGCACTGGTGGACAGCCAATCCATTTTATTGGAGGCGCACAGCACTTTGCAAATGGTGCAGCTGTGGGCAGTTTAAATTGTATCTATTAGTTTTATGTCACATAATGATATGAGTACAACTTACGGATATTGGGCGTGGCCATTTTCGATATGTCCCTGGGTTGAGCTGGGCGAACTGGGTCTCGAGTCACAACGTCGTATCTGCTTTAGGTCGCGCGCCGTATTCGAATTTGAGTTGTTTGAGTTCGTCTCGTATGGCTGCAATTGACAATAGGCATAAGAATTTCCACATTAGCTAACAAATTTGGACAGCGTTCTTAGAATATTGCGCACTGACTGGAATATTGAGTTAAACACAACAACAACAGAGGCGGCGGAAGGGAATGTCATGCGTATAAAACAACTTATCTAATCAAATTTTATTTAATAATTCATACAATTGATTTTTACACTCAAATCCAACTCGACAACCGGCTAAAACCGGTGAGAATTGTCTTATCGGCACCAAAGTTGAGCAAAAAGCGTTTGAAAGTAATGCCACTCGATAGTGATCGTTTAAGCTATCAATACTATCGATAACAATAAGTAATTGTAGATATAAATGGAAATTGGGTTATTTAGTCACTTCTGAGATAATTTAAAGCAGTGTTTCTTTCGAAAATTCGTTTAGCTATTTTCCCATTGTGATCTATAATTTAATAATATAATAATAGATTTTACTAAGCTGAAATCGAATCCTTAATATTTTCCGCGTTTTTTAAGACCAATACCAACATTATCCGTGATTTCTTTCTGTGGGAGACCTCAGCGACATTTTACCAAATATTTTTACTTAAACACTATATTTTCTTAAACCAAACCTTTTATTAGAACATGAAAACAGTAGGCTCGGTTCTGAGTACAATTAATAGAATTCCGAGCTCGAACCGGCTTACATAATTCAATTTTATAAAGAGGCTAATTCACAATTTTATAGAGTTCTAATCAATTCATAGAATTGGAATTACACACGTCATCTTATTGGTTTATTGATAGTATCGATGGTGGAAAAACCTCTTTTAGAAAACCTTTATTACCATCGATATGGCTATCGACTGTTTTCCAGCTCTAATGCCTAGGCCTAAACAGGTTGAATAACGAGTACCCAAAACGTACTTGTATTCAATATAGACGGGCTCTAATCAGTTGAGCGATTACCTTGCTCTATCGGGACTCAATCAAAGGCACTCATCGCTCGGGTTCTGTTATCAGTCCAGCTGTTATATTTATAGCTAAGGCTAGATAGAACCGGTTTTGCACCATAAATAGACCCACAAACTAAATTACAATTTGTGGATGATGAATGATAGCTGATATAAAAGTTCCGAGTCGTTTTAGGGCGGCATAAATTATCACTTTTTTTCGATACATGTCTCAAACTGGACGTAGGCGCCACAACACTTTAAAAGTGCCCCCGTCGATGACTTGGCATTTGAATGTGTGCCAAAGTCCTCTGGCGTTCCCATAATACTTACCACTTACAATGCCCGTTGTCAGTACGTAAGTATTTATCGAGTGTCATTAAAGCTCAGCTCCCATAAAAGGTAAACAGCCCGTGAAAACGTTTTTATAGCGCTACAAGTGGAATAACATAAAACTTGTCTAATTGCTGGACAGGCGATTCTAAGCGATGTTGTTGTGTGTCAATAAAGAGCTCATCATCATCATTAAAGTCATTATAATCATTATAATCATCGATTTTTAAACTAATTGCCGGGCCCACACACAAGAGAGCCGTTATTGAAATTGATGTCCAACAAAGCATTCAACGATTAACAAGCAAATAGTAATTAACAAGCAGAAAATTAAAAAATAGAACTTAGCTAACGAGTTACCCTATAAATAGAATTCTGTAACTTTGTTTAGTCTGTACCCATAATATATCGGGATACATAATTTATGGCAATCGAATGTGTTTAAAATCAGATGTATAAGTTCATTCCATTATTTATTATACTCTGTTCCCGAAGGGAAAAGAGTATATTGGGTTTGCGAAATGTCCGTCTGTCCGTATGAACGCAATATTTTTCCTCACCCTTGAAGCTAGAGCAACCAAACTTTGTACACTTGTTGGTGTATACCCTCAATTTATGAAGTGTTAAGATCGCCCCCCCACAATTTGGGGAAAACCTGTATCTTCCACATTTTCAATGCTATAGCCACCAAATTTGGCATACAGACTAATGTTGCGATTCCTGACAGATCTGTATCACCACCCCCACCCGCTCCACCTCCAAAGATTTTAGTACATAGTTAAGATCTAAAGATCCAGATGATATACAAATTAATCCGAATCGAACCGAAGTAAACTACTTATTATATAACAAAAAATTTAATTTCTTACACAATGAATATTCCTAACTGTTTAATTGGCCATTTATAGAGTGGGAACACACAAAAAGAAATATGAATGTTTTTAATTTCAAGGTTCAATATATTCATGTTTCAAATTGAAGAGGATCTTGTTGTTAGTTAGACAGAAACTAACAGTAGACAGTAATGTGAATATTAGTATGAAGGCAAGCCTTTACCAGTGGGTACAGATATTAGCTAATGTTTAATAGCCTTTCCGCAGGCGTCCTGCCATAAATCCAGTTATCCGAAGGATGGAATTAGTTTTTAAATCCTTAAAGAAACCTAGACTTTCATAGCAAGAATTATATTTTCATATCAAGATATATTGAACACTCGATTGACCCACTTGCAATAATATTGCTCCATTTTATCAAAGCCTTTTCACTCATTTAAACTGCGTACAGAGTATACGAACAGGAACGTACTCTAAATTTATAGTTTAGAAATTTGAAATCAGTAAGCGAACTTGTGTATATTTATTTTGGCATTAGATTTTGTGCTATTTGCGCAAGTTGGACGACATGGCACGCAGCTGTTTGCGCAATCTATTATCGCACTTTAATTATCTGTTATCTGTTTAGCTGAAATTGAATGCAGTAAAAACTCGATTGTTTCGGGTAAATGTTTGTAGGCCACCAACAAAGAAGGTCGCAGGGAAAATACTTTCCATGCCAAGCGCTGTATGTAAAGCTCGTAGGCTGAATGCCAAAAAGTATCGCACAGATACCTCGTCTACCAACAATGTCGCCTAGATACATTTAACATTGTTACACATTGTTTGCTTTTTGGCTAACTGGGCCAAAAGTTTGCTCCATGTCGCCCTGGCACCTGTTTAATGATAATTTTCGGCTCAGCTAAACAATTATTTGCACGCCCAAAGACAATTTTATTGCCGGAGACACGCGAAGCAAACAAAAGCGAGATAGACATAGAGACAAACGAAGAGAAAGAGAGGCAAAACTGAAGCGACAAGAAGCGAAAACTGAAATATGTATTCTGGAATTGTTTAGAATCCACAAATAAGCACATTAACGTACATAAAATGCTTATATATTTGCTTATGTGGCCATGTTTGTGGTAGATTCAAAGATGTCGATAAACTCAGTCAAGGTTTTTGTCGCAACGTGTAGCTCCAAGGCTTAATAAGTATAAACTAATATTCAGTTAATGCTATTGTCAGATACTGTTTAAAGACTTCTTATAAGGGAGTTATTTTATTTAATCATATTATGTCTTTCATTGCTACAGCAGTAAAGATACGAGTTATAAGATATATTGAATTTGTTTCATTAAAAAAATGATTTTATTTTTAGTGATCTAATCTGACTGATCTAATCTGTTAAGCTTCATTAACATTCGAAATCTAACTTATTAAAAGAGCGCAAATTTTGATTTCCATCATATAAATCAAATTAATGGTCAGTTTCTCCAGCTACTTAACATATAAAGATGACTTTGGCAGCTTGATAATATATTAGATATCAATAAATTAATGATATCGCAGGTTTTCGTTAAAACTATCAAGACTATGGATAGTTTGACATAATTTCACGACATATTAAAAAAAAAAACAAGCAAGAACGTTGCTGTCGGACGTATCCGACAGCAGAATACTCTGTTCCCAGTCCGGTATAATTTGCTTATTAGTGGGTTCGGAAAGAGACGCAAAAAAACAAAAACTCTGCGTGTTAAATTTGATGAGTCTACCTGTACAGGTGTGGAAGATATAGATTTTGCCCATTTTCGGGGGACGGGGTGGGGTTGTCAAACATTTTTGGAAGCAAATTTCTCCAACATCAACATTAGTCTGTATGCCAAATTTGGTGATCCTAGCTATGAAACTGTAGGAGATATACACCGTGAAAAACATGTTTTGGGTATAGGGAATGATGCAGATCTGTCAGGAATTTCAACATTAGCCGAATTGGGCGACTATAGCTTTAAAAATGTGAAACATACTGGTTTTCCCCAAATGATGGGGGAGGAGATGGGGGTGATCGAGCGATCTTGACACTTCATAAATTGAGGGTATACACCAACATGTGTTCATACGGACAGACCGACAGACGGACATTTCGTAAACCCAATATACTCTTTTTCCCTTCGGGAACAAAAGTATAAAAATTGAGCATTGAAATTTGTTAAATTTACTATGTTTGCTCTAAAAAAAATGTTTTTGTTCCGCTTTGTAAGCGCTAAGTATTTTATGTTAGGTTTCCAAAAAGAAATAAAACATTTTAAGTGCGCTAGTCATTAAAATGACAAAAACTCTAGAAAAAAGTATAAATTAACGAGCCCAATAAAGCTAATTTAAACTTAAATTACAATATCTGAGGAACCAACAGGCTTAAGAACTTAATAACAAGAGGAATCAAGCAAAAGGCGGTGGAAATAATTTACAAGTGTCTTTTAAATGCCTTTGCTGTCAAAATGCACGTTAAGAGTTTTTGAAAAAAAACAAAAACAAAACAAGTAAGAATGCTCTAGTCGAGTATACCCGACTACGAAACTCCCTGTACCCAGGTCTAAAACATTCAATCACATCTAAGTCCACTTACACATACACACACACATACACAAAGACGCACGCACATAGGCGGCAAAAACGACAGCGCAAGCGAGGCATTTTAATTGGTGGCTGTGCTCCGTCTTCCCCCCTCTCGCTGCATCACTGAATCTTCTTTCGTGAATAACTTCCGTGTTTATTATCCGATCGACTTGAAATTTGGACAGTAGATTAAGAGAGACTAAAGCATTGTACATGCTAAATCTTAAAGCTATATCTTGAAAATTGTTCCTGTAAAACGGTTTTAATCGATCGATTTGCGGGAGAACGGGGAGATATCTGAAATATGAAACAAACTTGATCTGCGTATGCTATACAGGAACCTACATTTCAAATTTGGTGTCTCTAGCTCTTGTAGTTGCTGAGATCGACGCGTTCATACGGACAGACGGACAGACGGACAGACGGACAGACGGACAGACGGACAGACGGACAGACAGACGGACATGGCCAAATCGAAATCTCTTTTGATACTGATCAAGAATATATATACTTTATAGGGTCGGAGATGTCTCCTTCTGTCTGTTACATACATTTGCACAGATGTAATACCCCCTTTTTACCCATTTTATGGGTACAGGGAGTAAAAAACACAATGAGAAATGAAAATAAATAAGCTAGTTGAATCAACACAAAGGCTATAAATAAAAGTGCTTAAAAAAACAAAACAAACTGTGGCATTATTTAGAAACCGGTTAGGTGCAGATGCCTGAAAAACTGACTCAACCAAGTTTACCCACTTTTGTTTATTACGAGAACATATTTTCCACTTTGTTTTTATTTATACAATAATACGCTTAATTTATTCAACGTGTTTAAATTGTGTTGTTTATGATTTGTGTAGAGCGGAGCAGCTCTTAAACTGTAATTATGGCGCACGTGGGGGAATGGACCCGTACTCTTGCCACCTTTGAATCCCCCTACGGCCATTACGACTGTAGTACAATCTAATCTTGACATTTGTTGACTCAAATTGGTTAACATGTTGACACTCGACTTGCCCCCGCGGCGCACCCCACGCTGATAAGCGGCAACTAATGAAGCTGACCGCCCCCTCCTTCATGCTTATCAGCTCTGAGTACACACAACCCCAGTACCCGTCTCTATATAGTATATATATATGCATAATTGATATCGCTCTGGCCGACCTTCAGCATGCAAATGAATTACTCAACATGCTTCATCATCAGCTGCCTGTCTGTCCCTCCAACTGCCTGTCAGTCGGGTCGCCACCTTTATGAAACATTCGAGGGTTCGTTCGGTTATCAGCCAGGGGGGCATGAGTGTCAGAGGTGTTATCGCGTACAGAGCTGCTCCCATTAGCCCGACACGGTCCAAAACACCAAGTTCCATTTTATATATGTATGTATGTACAAACTCGTCGTATATGTTTATATTTCCATACACTACTATACCCATGAGCACACAAATTTGTACAACAAGTACTTATTTACGTGTTCATAAATATTTATAAGGCCATTCAGATTGAGCAGACAGAGCTCGAAATCTAGATAAGTCAGCTCTCCTAATTATTATTATCGGGTTTGTTTTAATGTTTGTTTAATGCACAATTGCTTTGATTCTGATAACAAAATTGTTATTATATACTAGCTGTTAAAGTTTACTCATGAAAACTTATTATACTCGAAATATCCATAACAATATCTGAATTTCATATTTGATATTTGAAGAATGAAATTTATTTAGTGCTCACATTCTAGGGATCAATCCACTTTAGATAGGTTTAGGATTGCCGAAGATATATATTATATATGGCACCAATGTTTTTTATGTAAAAACTCAATTTTCGACCAATTGTTCCGACTGCAGCTATATAAAAATCTGGTCCAATTTTGATACACATTATAGGAAACTATATAAAGCATAAGACTCACACTTGGTGAATTTGTATGTAATATTTGAACTTATAAACAAAAAAGTTTTTCATACAAACACTCATTTTTCTTCCGATTGTTGGACAATTTCGAAAAGGGTAGCATAATTTATTTTGGAATATGAATAAAATTTAAATGCCAAGTCAATTAAGAGTACAAAATATGATCAAAAAGACATTCCGTATGGAAATCGGTTAAGTTTTGAAAAGGTCATGTAAGTTGCTAATCTAGGAGAGACGAGTGTGTGTGGGGGATCCTTGGCAATTTGCGAAATTATTTCAAATATAATATACTATGCGATAAATCCTTCTTATTCCAATTGATAATCATAGAGTCAACTTTTTAGAGCATATTCAGATAAATTTAGTTCAGATCACATTTCAACGAATTTAGTTTGTATTGTTTAGTTTTGCAGTAAAATTACATAATTCGTAGCAGTAAGAAACCAATTCTAAACTCTAGACAGGGTATTATCAAGTCGTTTATTGTAAAATGCAGCGTTTACACTTGTTTTTCCACAAACAATGTGTAATCGGTTTTCCTATATGCCCTGTACATATAGTATTACAATATCTGCTTGAATTATCTCATTGAATTCCCGCTGCAATCGGGAGCTAGTAAATTTCCATGTATTCCTACTTGGCGATACGGCATTATTTATATACACAAGACCATAGAATATATGAAAAATGAAAAAACTAATCGAAGCTGCATATTAAATGCTACAAATTGTTATTGACAAACCAAACGATTGGTTTGCTTGCTTGATTTTTGTGATGGGAAACGAACTGAATCTGGCAATGGGAACGCAGGAAATGTGACTATTAACCGGTTCAAGCTGCACTTGCGCAGTGGAACATGGATACCCAAACCTTCAATGGGCCGAGAGATCTCACCTTGAAGCGCACATTGCTGGTTGAATCCGAATTGGCCAGCGACTTTTCTGATGGCGAATTGCGACCCACAAAAGATGTCACATGATTGCCGGTGATGGCGCCACTGGCGCTATACATGGCCGCACTGGACTCCAAGGAGTGCGCTGCTCCAGGCTCCGAAACGGGGGCAGCTGGTGCCGGCGGACCCCCCTCCGCCAGGGTGTTGTGCTTCTCGCTGCAGTTGGCGCAGATCTGCACCATGCCTGTGGAATGGAAAACATTTGATTTATTATATATTCATGACGTTTAAAATCATAGTTAGACTCACCTTGGGGACTAATCGGACTAGCGTTTTTGTAAGCCTTCATGGTCTTGATGAATGGATAGTAGGGCTCCCGTTCCGCATTGGGGCAGCAGTAGACGAGCCGCAGCTGCGATGAGGGCGTGTCCGTGCCACACGTATAGCAGACGAATGTTGTGCGTTCCATTGCCGGGGCTGAACGCTTTCTCAGCATATAGGAGCGTTGCGATTCCGGCGTGTGAGCAGCCTGCAATGAAGAGAGAGAGAGCAGGCATTAGTTTTGTTTGGATCAGGCCAACAATTAACGATATTGTGTTAATAAATGCTAATCAGCTTAAGCTAAACTTATTAATCTTCTCTCCAAGCCGGAAAGATGCTTAGAGCAACCCAAATAACGTATACTTTAAAACAGCCGCCTTCAATGTTTTTAACCTTGATTTAAAAATCAATTATCATTGTTGCAAATTTTAGCACACAATAGTCAAAACTAGTAATCCCAAATGGAACAGCGCTGTTATCTAGCTGCTAATATGCCTATTAAAAACGAATTACAACAAATGTTTAACGCTTTTTAGACAACTCAAAATAATATCACAATGAAGCCCATTAAATATTTTCAGCCTTTTTTTGTTTTGTTTTAAAAATAAATATATATGTAAATTAATTTGATCTATAGTTAAGATTTCAATAATAATTTATTCTGTCAAACGTATTAGATTTCTAATTTTGTTTTCATTCATTGATTTTAATCAAAAGCTTAGCATTTTTGTATTAATCAGTAGAATTTCTTCTAAGCTTTTGACTATTTTCAGTCTAAGAAATGTGCAACAATGATAAACCATCAAAGCGATGTCTAAGATATTCATTAGATTTCTTTAATTAAATACTCTTCTGGTTGTACTCTTAGTATAAACATTGTTATCATAACAACTTATATTTTAATTACTCGCTTCTTGATATAATCCTGCTAGTAATTATAAAAGTTATAAACAGACGAACAGAAAATATATTCACTTAGATATATCGAATTAAACATGCATTACACATTTCGCGAATAATTATAATAATTGCACTAAATTAGAAAAGAATTCATAATATTATATCTTTAGATCAGCAAAAACAATAAATTTGTTGCCAATTAGACGTTTTTTACTCCCTGTACCCATAAAATGGGTAAAAAGGGGGGACTAAATCAGTGCAAATGTATGTAACAGGCAGAAGAACACATCTCCGACCCTATAAAGTATATATATTCTTGATCAGTATCAAAAGAGATTTCGATTTGGCCATGTTCGTCTGTCTGTACGTCCGTATATATGAACGCGTAGATCTCAGCAACTATAATAGCTAGAATGTTAATTCGTGAATATCGAGATATTCCCCCTCACACCCCCGCTATTCGATAAAAACGTTTTACAGTGACAATTTTCAAGATATAGCTTTAGGATATAGTAAGTATATTGCTTTGGTCACTCTTAATCTACTGTCCAAATTTCAAGTCAATCGGATAATAAACACGGAAGTTATTTACGAAAGAAGATTCAGTGCTGCTTAGCGGGAGGACGAAGAAGCACAGCGCCACATGCGCTCGAGCTGTCGCTCGTGTGTGTGCGTCTTTTGTGTATGTGTGTGTGTATATGTGTCTGTATGTGTGTGTGTATATGTGTCTGTATGTGTGTGTGTATGTGTATAAAGATGCGATTGGAAATTTTTGACCTGGGTACAGGGAGCTTTGTAGTCGGGCTTACTCGACTATAGCATTCTTACTTGTTTTTTATCAACTTGAATGGTGAAGTTTCCGAGAATACAAGTACATATACAATATCTATCTCACTTTTCAAGCGATTTTATTATTGAATAATGAAATAAAGCAACCGCATCAAAAAAAGGTTATTTATGAGAAAACCGCTATCCATCAGTTTTCTGGCAGTTCATCAATTTTGCTGTCAGCATCCCAAATAAACAAACAAAAACCGAACAGAAATTTAGCTACTTTGCAAATTTACGATGGCATTGCTAATGATAACAAACCTGATACTAATTAGATGAATGTTTTCAATATATTTATGCGCGCTAAACAGGTTAATTTGATGAGTTTAAGAATCTATGATGATTACCTCTAACATTTCTTGTTTGAGTGTTTTATAGCCCATTGAAGTGACTAAGGAGGAAAACTTACTCATATTTGTATGTTGAGAGTGTTATAAACTAATGGAGTGCCCAAAGAGAACGTATTCAAGGCAATACATGTGATTTCTTCGCAAGAAAAGATTAATCATTGGTATGAAAGAAAAGCTTGAACAAAATTTAGGAAGAATTTAAAAATTGACATAATCATAATCAAACTGTTCTCAATTTCCCAATTTCCTAAGCCGATTAAGTATTTGGTTCGAGAAACTTAGAATAAATCTTCAATAAGCAAAACCGATTGCAATTTAATACGAAAACGGGGGAAAAAAAACTCAAGAACTATTCGGAATAAAACAAAGTCGGAAATGGGAACATATATTAATGGTATTTTGTCACTTATCAATTCCTTTATTAAAAAGATGCTTATCATATGAGTACTATAGAAACCTTATACATTCTAAGCACAATATCAAAAGCTTCTTAAAGTATTGTTACATGTGTATGTAACTAAACGATTTATTTATCCTGAGATCTATTTTGTCTGTTTGTCTGTCACACACACTCACTTAATTATAAGCTGGTCCATAAGCAGCGGCAAATGAATTCGCTTGGCCCATCCATCAGCGAATGGCAAGAGCTACTTGATATATTACGTATACGCCCAAGTGGCTTTATAGATAAGTATGTATGCACACATACATATATATATATATATATATAAATTTATATGTGTTGTGTATATAATTTCTCTGCTTATTTGCTCGCAAATCCTCCACTTTGTTCAAATTGTATCTGTGCCAAGTGTGTGTATCTTTATATGTATCTCAATACAAACAGACAGTCAGACAGACGGACGGAATCATATCTGGCCAGCTGTCTGCCATATCCAGTCATATCTGGTAAAGACAAACACGCAAACTCAACTGGCATTCATTTATTTTATTAGGCACTAAGCAATTTAATTGTTTGTTTACTTTTCTTATTCCATTGTGTCAGATTTTTTGACATGATAGGCGCGCATTTTTATTACACAACTCGTACGGGGCCCGTCATACCATACCAGATATAAGTATATCTATGCCTGTATGCGTGTATCTTCTGTGTGTACAAAAAGTATCTCATGGGTGCACACATCAATCTGGACAGCGCCAAGTCATCCATATTTATTGATCCGACGCGGAGCGGTCAAATGGCGTCGCCGGCGCTGTTGGCTTCTGTTGGCATCGTACCCTCCGTGCCCGTCCCCATTCCAGCCGCTCCCCGCTGCCATTAAGCAGCTCTTGGCTCTTATAAGAACGCGTTCGTCATTTTTTGTGCGTTTCTTTATACTCTTCTTTGCAGGGGGTATTATAACTTTGTAACCAAATATGTAACGCATTTGTTTTATAAAGGTATTTTCGTATAAACGTTAACCATTCAACTAAATATACATAAAACATTGGTGTAAGGGGCAGAATTTGACTGGGAACGTGGGTGGGGAGTAACAATATTTAGAGCTATCGTAATGAAACTTGGCCCATATAAGTCTTTTTGCTAAGGCAGTACATACGAGTATATTGGAACCGGCAGGATCGAATCACTGGAACATATAGCTGCCATAGGAACAATCGGTCGATAATAAAATATGTTTTTGTATGAAAAACTACTTTGTTTTAACATATTTGGACCAAAATTATCCAAGGGAAGTTTCATTATGTTCTTCATGTGCTGACCAAATTTGGTACAAATGCTATATCTTAGAGCTGCCATAGGAACAATCGGATGTAAAATGAGTTTTTTATGAAAAACTTTAAAGTTTATATAAGCCCAGCAATTTCAAATTTTATTATACTTTATATATATAGCTTGCTTAAATTTGGTCAAAATCGGACAGCAATTGTATATAGCTGCCATAAAACAATCGGATGAAAAATAAGTTTTTTGTATGAAAAACTTTTTTTTGTTTATACAACTATTTCATCCAAACTCAGCAATTGCAAATTTTATTATACTTAACATATAGTTTGATTCAATTTTATCAAAATCGGACAGCAATTGTATATAGCTGGCATAGGAACAATCAGTTGAAAATTGAGGTTTTTTTTATGAAAAATTAGTTTTTTGTATGAAAAAACTTTTTTGTTTATAGAAATATTTCACCCAAGCTCAGAAATTGCAAATTTTATTATACTTAACATACAGTTTGCTTAAATTTTATCAAAATCGGACAGCAATTGTATATAGCTGGCATAGAACCAATCGGTTGAAAATTGAGTTTTCGTATAAGAAACATTACTGCAAGGGTATATACTCGTATATATTCGGCATGTTGGTTCTTTTATTTTTTATTTAATGCTCGTTTTTTATGTTCGCTCGTTTTATTTGTTGTTCCTCCCCCCTTGCAGCCGTTTCTCCTTCTTCTTCATCTCCTTCCTGCTTACTGCCGTTGCTTCGGTTTCCATGTTTTCGATAAGCATTTTGAAAATGGGGGTCATGACCGTTTAATAACATTTTATGAAGAGGCTTTTTCGCTCTTTTGTTTCTTTCTGGTTATAACTTTTATTTTGCCGTTTTTGTTTGATTGTTTGTTTGTTAATTATGGCAAGAGAGGTTATTTTTGTATTCTTGGGGTCACTGTTTAATTCTAATTGTAATTTTCGAGCTTATGCCAAATCAAAGTAAATAGAAAATCCCAATTTAAATCAGAATAATTTTGACTTTAAAGTTAACAACATTTAAATGAAATGTATATTGTGCATATGTATTTGTTTTGCTTATAAATGTTTTATATGCATATTTTTGCAAGTTCTCAGCTGCATTTGAATTGTTTTTACAATGCTCAATGTCATGTTTTATGCATTTATTTATTTATTTGATTTATATGCATTTATACGCGTCTGACCACAATAAATTTATTTGTTGCCGGCGTTGGTAATGTAGGTCAACATTGATTGATTGATTGATTGATTGATTGAGTATTGCACATTTTATCGCCTTGAGATTAGCAATTAAGCGTACAGTTCTAATAACAATCCCAATCATTATTGCAACCATCTTTCCACATCCGATCTTTCACTTATTAATCCACTTAGGAAATGAATCGATTCAAATGACACATTTATTAATAGATACATTATAACATTTCAGAGATAACTAAGTATCTAACGATACCAATCTCACTGATTGTGCTATCAACATTATCTCTAAACACTTTTATGCTTAATCATGCAATAAATACAATGTATTCGTTTATAGCATTTATGTGGTAATCTATAAGCAATATAATACATTTTTCTAATCACGTCAATTGTAGCTGCTATCACAGTTTACAGCTATAGGAAGTTTACAATCAATTGCGCAATTAAACTGCTTATTTCCGTTCTCAGAACTAGCTGGAATCAGTTTTACATTTCCATACGTACAAGTTTCAATGATTTGAATTTCATATTAATCAAATTAACATTTAAACGTTTTTTTCGAAGAACTTAATAGCAGATTTATTATAATAATCCTAAAAGACAATCATCGCATACAAAGTAATGCAAAATTATTTCTAGAATGAATTTAATCTCATTTGATGAAATGTTGAGACGCAGCCAACTTAGCTCTGTACTTAAATTGATAGACTTATTTTTGAAGCGCAGTTTGTGAATTTGTAATTGGAAATTTTGGATTTGCAAGATGAAGAACGTGTAAAGTAATTGGAATAACTTAATATACAATTTCAGCGACATTTTTCATCATGCTGAGAAGTTTTTTGACAGTACAGGATCTTATTTGTTATAGTTTTAAACAAAATATTACTTTTAGGATAACTTATTTTAAGGTAACATTTTAGGACCTTATTTGTAATAGATTTTAACAAAATAGTAGTCTCAGGATAAATTTTTTTTAAGGAAATCTAGCTGTATATGAAAGGAGGGGCATAGAAATATAATTAATTCTATAAGATTCTGCTTATCTCCCTAAGATTCATAGGGTTGCAGAAACGCAGACAAGTATGCACATTTATTGCATCTTTAAATTAATAATAGCTCCACTGAACCATTATTGCATCTTATAATGGCATCTGTTGCATCTCTATGCTGTTAATTTGATGTAGAATAGTGAATAAATCATGAATACCATGACATAAGCTTAATATAATTCTAGAATAAATTTATTGTTTTCCATTAACTTTGTCAGCCTTTTTGCTTCATTGATTACCTTTTCGCTCTGCTGCTCCTTTAGTATAAGATAGGTCTTTAGTTTCTTATAGTCCTTCCAGCCATTTGTATCCTTTGGCTTAAAGTTGACCACAGATGTCGCTGCTGCTGCTGCTCCGGATGCATCGTTGTTATTAACACTGTCGCCCACAACAACGGTTAAGTTTTGTGCCATTATAAATTACTATTTGTTAGTAATTGACTGTTATTCACAAGCACTTAGAAGAATAGCAACGCTATTTGAAAATTTGTTTCAACAACACATTCACATTCACGGCATTTTTCATGCTCAATTATTGAACTTTTGAATAGGTATCTTTTTTGTTTTCATTTTATAAAACACTTTTCATGAACATGGCTGGGGCTTGTAACTGAATTAGCGTTTCCCTTGTGGCGGCACCTTAATTACAACTCGAATTAAATTAAATTTAATTGAAACTGATATCAAACGACGACTGCGCTGCTTTTGCTGTGCAGTTGGGCGTGCAAATGTGCAAACGGTGGGCAGACGAGGCAGGGGCGGACATTTTACGATGCATCCGTATCCGTTTCGAGCGAATAAGACTGCGACGGAGAGGGGAGAGGAAGAATGGGCACAGACACGAAAATCACGCACGCGATCGGTGGTAAACCTGGCCAAAATGATGATGACGTTGCAAATTAAGCGGTAACTAATTATGTATGTCTGTGTGTGTTGCATGCAACGGCGGCTGCTCTAATGGATGTGCGATCATAAAAGGTAAGCTGAACACGCCCAGCCCCCATTCTACTTGTTGCTCTGCTCCATCAGCTGACTTGACTCTCTCTCACACACACACATTTATGTACTGTGCAACACTGCTTATTGTAGATCTAGTTCGTTCTTTCGCTGTTTGAGTCAAGTTCTGGTTCGCTAAATTTATAAAGCTGTCTATTAACAACATACAGATACAGAAGAAATAACAGTTTTTCGAAGTGAGGAAATTCCGGTAAGAACATTTGAACTTCAATTCGATTTACATTCTTGGGATAGATTAGTTGCTATAATATAAATTAAATGTTTCTATAACGACGAATGCAAATGTGAACAAAACGAACGAGAAGGCGACTCATACGAAGAATCGATAATGAACGACCGAATTATATAGTATGTATGTACATACCGAACATTTACTTTAAGACTGTCATAAATCAAAAATGCGATTTTTATTTTAATGATGCCGAATAAACCATAAATAACTAGTTGGTGTCTATTTTCCAAAATATATAGTATATGAATACAAAATATATAGTATATACATACATACATATGCATGTATAAAGATCTGTAGTTAAATTCGAAATTATAAGATTTATTTTCCTAACTTTTTATGCGTTCCCTTATTCATATAAATGAGCGATATGTACTACATCCAATTCCACCATCCCACACTAACTCCAGGGCAGAACTTATTCACTCAAATGAACTACACAAATGCAACTCTAGTAAGCATAAGGAGAGACAGAAGCTGGAACTCAAGTACTTATTCCCGCCCACAGGGGGCGCTCAATTGAAGCTCGTGCAAGAGGCGTCAAACAGACAGTAAAACAATAACAACAAATGCCAAACTACTTAAAGTACTTTGTATGGGGTGAAAGTAAGTATGCGCGTGACTCAAAGCTTATTACCCTAGGAGGAGGGAGAAGAAACTTGTTGAGAAAGAACTTTGCTATGCAGTAAATTAGTCTATTATTCAAATTGATGTAAATCCTACATGAATTAGCTATGATAATTCTATGGAAGCTCAGGAAATATAAGTTCGAATTAACCTGAACACCGATGTGAACTTTCTGACTAGTATGTAAATAAATTTACAATGAGCTATCAGATATTCCATGTATTTATAATATAATTCATCAATTTATTGCCATAATAGAAATAATTGTAAGTTTCGAAAAAGATCTCTGAGAATTGCCTTTGCAATAAGCAAAGTCGAATAAATAATGCAAATATAATGAAACGTGTCCTTTATTTCCTGACAAGCCATTCGAAGGGGTCACAGCCGCAGACAAGGACAATAAAACGGAACAAGGCGCGATTTGCCAATAGAGGGGCGTGGACGTTGGAGGGGGTTTGTGGGGCGGCAGTTCAAGGCGTGCCAATAATTGTTTGACCCACTTAAGTGCCAATGTGCGTGCGACTTGGTCTAAGGTTGAGGCTTGTTGTTGTTGTTGTTATTGTTGTTGTTCTTGTTATTATTATTAATATTGCTGTGGGCTCATTCAGGCGATATAAATCAACAGTCGCACGCAAATAAATCAAGTTAAATAACCGATAACAAATACAAATACAAAATGCGACGTTGACGTTGGAAGAGGAAGAGTAAGAGGTGGTGGTGGTGGGAGAAGAAGCAGCGATTGCACATGAAACGGTTATTTTTAGAACGGTACACAATTACACACACACACACACACACACACACACACACAAAGTAAGCGGTACGTCAATGCCGCGTGTTTTAAACGCGCAAAACGGTAGTTGTTCTTGTTGTTGTTGTTGTTGTTATTACTTGACTTGCGCGCACTTGTTTAGGCCCTCTTTCGTACACGACAACTCATGTTGTAGTTCACATACATAATACAAACAAAGCCACAATGGAGCATTGCCAATTCGCGAAAAGGTTAAAGTCATTTCACTCTGCAAAATGGCCGGGCGAACTCTAACGAGAGAAAAAACAACGAATAGAGATGGTCACTAGAGACACTAGAGATGGGGAGCGTGTCATTTAAAAGTAATCAGGATTATTTTACTGTGCATGCGTATGTATATCCTTGGTTGCTTTTAATTATTATAATCATTTAAAAACGTTGTAAATTCATCAACTTTCTGTTCTATTTGTATTTAGTTTTAAGTGTAAAATCTGTCAAGGTATCTGACATCTGTTTTCACTGAGATTCACACCTCGAAATGAACACCTTATTATTAGGTTATGCACCCGTCACAATTTTAATGAATCACTGAATGTATGTATACATTTTTTGTTGACACTCAAACTAATGGAAATACAGGTTGTCATATAATTTTCTCCGGCAACACATGTGTCAGCCCTTCAACATGGTGCTACCGATGTAAACAATTTATACGTATTCATAATTTCATTATGCGTTAATAGTAAGAACTTTTGAATCACTTTTATAGCAATAAAATCATTCATGGATGTGCACGTGATAATCAGCTTTTCATTCCCAAATGACATTTAATTCTGAATGATTATTGAAAAACTACTGAGTAAGAATGCTCTAGGGAACTAGGAGATACCCTACACACAGTGCTGATAAGTGAATTCATTCCGCAATTAAGGGAAAATCACTTCCGCAAGTGGAAACCGGAAAGGGGGATTTAGTTTATTGGTTCAGAGATACATCCTTCTGTTTGCCTGTTACACACAACTGTATTAAACCCCCTTTTGAGACATTTTTCAATGGGTATTATGGGGTGTCAAAATGGCAACTTTGAACGATGTGTTTTAAACAGATGCGGCGTTTATTGCTGTTGTTGTTAAACCAGTTTGCGGCAAATAGCCGCGTTACCGGCTACCGTTGCGATTATTACTACGGTTAATATCGATATTATTGTTGTTGTTGTTGATGTCACACTTTTTAGGTTCCTGCTGCTAAGGTAGCTAAAGACATTGAACCGCATTGACAGCCGTGACTTTTGTTTGCTTATTTATTAACACACTTAACACAAACATAGCGCACACATACACACACATACATACAAATGTATGTACATATGTTTGTGTGTAGCTTGACTTTATTTTTATTGCCGTTGTGCATTTATCAATTTTGTTTTATACGCTACAAGCACGCACACACACACACACACATACACTTACACTTGCACTCCATGGAAGAGTGTGAGTGGCTCATTAAGCGATAGCCGCAATTGGTGCGTGATAACGTCACACACACACACACAAACACGCGCGCGCGCAGAGTAAATAAAGCGGCGTAGTGAACTGAACGACAATAAACAAATTGAACGAGAATTCGAATTCGAAAAGCGCGTTCCAATTGGAATGCCTACGCCTGCGTCCGACAACCGACGACGACTGACTGACTGCGACGTCGCGCTAAAAAGCTGATAGAGTCGAAGCCCTGTTATTGTTATTGTTGCTGCTGCTGCTGCTGCTGCTGCTGCTGCCGCCGCCGCCACTGCTGCTGTTGTTATACGTATTTGTTGTTCTTATGCTGCGGGCAAAGAAAACACAAACGAAGCCAGCTAAAACACAAATGCAAACAAACAACGCAGACGCAGCCGCAGCCTCAGCCATCGTGGGCAGCAGCAGCAGCACGAGTCATCTACGAAAAATCTACGAAAGCGAAGCTAAGCAAAACGAGTCAACCAAATTGAAGCGGCGAAAGCCAAAACAAAAACAGCGAAAAAGCAGAGACAAGGAAAGCGCCATCAAGTGAACTAGTGCCTGGAGCTGCCAAGTGAACGAGCGTGAACTAGTTTTGTGACTCCAACCATAATGATATTAAATTTTGGTTAAAATTAAGTCACAATGCTTTGTATTTATGCAACAATTAGGTATCGTTTTCTTTAATTCACACGCTAAATACAAAAATATCAAAGTCAATAAATAGACAACGAGAGCGTCATCAAATGAACTAGTGCGCGGAGCTCGCAAATGAACATCTGTGAATTAGTTTAGTTCAGTTCAGTAGAATTAAGAAACATACGAATGTGAATTAAGATACATATACCATAGGCTGTAGCCATTTCCGGTTGCGATCATATAATTTGGAATTACACTTGCAAAGCGCTTGAGTAACCCGTTGAAAAGATTCAAGTCTAAAAAGGAATTCAGAATGCCGATTCCGAATGAAATGTATTCCGAAATTTAAAAATGCCTCATTAAATTTCTGCCAAATGAACACATTAAATTATGAATTTGTACTGTCTCAAATTTACATGCATAAAATTTGACTTTACTGCGTACACAATAACAGCATGAAAAGGAAAACAAGGTAACATTAAAACAACAGCATTCCTCATGTGAATATCGAAGGATGCCCACGAACCGGCAGTGCAGAAACTCCCAGTTTGTGCTCAGCCCTGGAAATTGTACACTTGCAAAAACAATTTGTACACGTGCTGTCCGTTAATATCAACAAAAGGGAAGGCCTGGCTGGCAAGCAAAACAAATGTTCCAAACAAGGAAGGCAAACCCAACAACAGCAACGGAGCAAGTGGGAGAGTTTTGGGATAGAGCTGGGCGCCTGTAATTTTAGTGCGTGACACGTTCAAAATAAATAACCTCAACGCCAAAGGAATCAATACGATCAATACAATATCAAAATGTAAGGAGGATACATAAATACATATATCTTAACGAATGTTGTATTACGTATTTCTCATAATAAGCTTTTATTCACACTATTTAACAAACAATAATACACACAATTATTAAAATAAATCACAGAAGCTTAGGTCTTATGTTTTATATCTTACTCTGTTAGCAACACTTTAAAAATCCAACACTCGCTCATCTCTAACCTATCGATACATCTATATACTCTAGATAATTGCAGTCATACTACCTTAAAAGCATTTATATTGCACACAATTGATCGACATAGCCAGATATTTTAATAATTTGATTCGTTAAAAAAGTGTGTCATGTTTAAAAATACAACAATCACCCATCGATATTTTTGTGCGTGTGACGTGGGTTTGTCGTGCAATGAATAAAAGAATGCAACACGTGCGCATATCTAATTTGGAACATGGACAGGCAAGGGTTTTGTGGTTCAAGAGGGGTCATCACCTTTAACAGTAGGCGGCAATCGTGTAAACACGTTGAAGGCGAAGACGCTGACGAAAACTGAACGAAGAGAGGGGGGGCGGAAAAGAGAGAGAGAGAGAGAGAGATAGAAAGGGTGGAAGGTGAAACGTGGGCACTTGGAGGTCGAGGCAAGACTCATGATAAAACCAGGACACAAATGTAGCTGTGTGTGTTTGTGTATATGTGTGTCCGTCGTTTGTTGATGCGTAGACAGACAGCCTGCAGTTGCAGTGGCGCCGCCAATTGAAGCACTCGCAACAACAATGTAAGCCGGGTAAACGGAACAAACAACAAATATGTACGAGCAAACAAACAAGCACATTCGTACAAACATACATACATACATACATATGTATGTATGCATCAACATATATATAAATTGCACTGTGTATTTATTTATTTAGTCGATGGCAACACCAACAAAATACTCCAAACGGAATCTGCACAATGCCATGGTAACTGAATCACATTGCTCAGGATGGGGCGGAGGCTGCCAGGGGCGAAGCGGGAAGTTGTGGCACTCAGACGCACTCATGCCACGGCAATAGAACCAGAACGAGCACCTGGCAACAGTCAACAGACAGCCAGAGAGGGGATTGTGGGGCGGGGGTGCAGCACAGAGAAGTAATGTTGATGATGGAAATTGAATTTAATACGAGCGGCGCTCATCCTGAATGAAAATTGTTAACTTATGTATATGACAGTTATTGGTGTAAGGAAAATACTAATTTGAATAAAAGGTGTAACGTTCTTTACCTAAACCATTATGTTTCAGTTAGTAATAAAATTAAATAAATGTAAATACTAAAAAATCTATTAATAAACAGAGTATGGGGTAGAACAGTTGAAAAGCATGTATTGTTATTATAAAACGGTATGATCGACAAAATCTATAAGCAATTTATTAGTTGTCAGCCAAGCAGTACAGTCCTGTTTAAATAGGACATAGAATTCGAAATTCGTTAATGATTTGAGGTAAAAGATTATGTTAGTTTTCCTTATACATATTACAAATCAGGACCATATATATACATAAGTCTACTATAATATCCGCAGGCACATATTCTTGACATAAAAAATCTCAAATTATCAAGTTGATGACAACTGTTCCATTCAAATTGAGATTTAGGGGATCTCACTTTATCACTTATAAGGTCCCCACTTAAACTATACTAAACAGAGTATGAAAACATATCTTAAAAAATATTGATTTAATACAATTATCTAATTTACGTGATTCAGTATATATAGTTCAATATAAATAGTATGTACTAACTATAAGGAGCATACTATCTGGTATTACAGGAACTGCAGAATAAAATCTATAATAACAAGAAGGAAGACGCGTAAAATGCTTACAAAACCAAACAGACGAGAAAAACAGAAACAGAAACAAAAACAATAATAAAAGCTAAGCAAACAAACTCAGACTATGGATGGGAATGAGGAGAGGGGCTCGAAGGGTGGGCCAAATGAAATGTTAGTTCTGAGCAGACCAAGTGTGAAATAATCACATTAACTAACACACTAAGTAGAAGGCGACACTTGAAAGTCAACACTTGCCCAGGAGACAACAAACAAACCTAACTCCCACAGGGCCCCCCCCCCCCCCCCTCATGCCAAAGTCTTTGTCACACTCAAGTGCCACAGTGACCGGAGAATGTTGCCGGGGCAACCTGGCAGGTCTTAAAGTATAGCAAAGCGGATTGCAAAGGCATTGTTAACATAACAGCGACAAGTCAAATGATTCTAATCAAGTCAGCTAGCAAAAGGACACAAAGAAGTAAGTAAAGAAGCTACCAACTGCTATATACTCTATTCTCAAGTCTTCCCTTTATTTATTTGGGGAGAAAAATATTATTTTTAGTCGATTGCCAATTGCATTTATCTGAGATAGCTTATTTATTGGTTAAAACTTTATGGTAAATGTTCATCCTAGATATACACCTTCCTTAACTTTGAAAAAAAGTAACTGATTTTCCTGCGGAATATCTCTATGATCAGGATTTTTCCCCCTAGATTGATTTGGCCTTCAAATGTAATTCATTACAGAATATTAGTATTTCTCTGTCTGTATCAGGTTGTTATTAAAATTTGTATTATTCATCTGATTAAACCTGTCAAGCTTCATACTCTAGCAGCCAGTAACGTTGCCATACTTGCCAATATTCTTGTCATTCACACAAAATGGCGCTGATTAAGCTACGTAACAAATTTTTCAAGGGAGCGGAAGATTGCCCTTGACCCTATGACTCATAGCATCGTGGTTCATATAAATACATATGCACATACATATATATGTATATAGAGTATATAGTTATATAGCTGTGTGAAGTCACATAGGCCTTTTAGAGCATTGTGATGACGATGCCTGTTGATGGGCTGTGGCGCCTCGAGTCTTCAACTTTTTTGATGACCTAATTGTGTCTGTAAAACTACCCTGTTGCTTTTATATACATTCAAAGATATGTAAAGCGTATCATTCAGTAAGAATGAGCCCATGTACAGATACATTTTGTAAGTAAGAGTATATAAAACGGGATAGCAAATGAACCTTACCCCGTTCAACTGTTGTTTTGTAAACAACTTCATTTATTTATCTGTCCGCAACATTGAGCTACAATTAACATTAATAATGTGTAATACATACATATTATGTAGCCAGCTGTTGGGCGTTTTATCTAATCAACTTGAACATAGCAGGGCATACAAAACGGTTTAGTTATTGCTAGGCTCTTGGACGCGTTGGAAGTGTCGCGGAATACAGAGGAACTTTTTTCGCATACATATAAACTAGGTGTTAATTTAAAGATCAATGGATTTACGCGTGGGTGTGACCGATAAAGTCAAATTGGCTGCAAAGTAAGTGACGACGTCTATTGTGTTCAAGGTCTACCTGAGACCGGCATACTTAAAGATCTAGTTAGCTCTGTATACCTCCTCCCCTTTTTGCTTAGTTCACGTGACGCAGCACTTAAATTGTGATATTCCAACAGAGATAAGATATTAATAATCTAAATATTAAACCAAATCAGGGGTTGCATTTAAGGCAACTGTGTTTCCAATATATAAATTGGTGTAGCCATTTTATAAATACATTTGTTTCTTTCTTTAAGGTATAGGTATATACGATATATACTATAGTATAGCATAGTATAGTAGTATATTATACTTAAATACACACAAAGTAGATTATAACAGGCAGCTGCCCTAAGTTGTCTCATCCTTAAGCCAACATAATGTTCAAATATTTGTTAATAAGTTGGAAACACCTTATCAACCAGATGTTTATTGGCTACAAATATTATGCCGTATTTGGAATGCATTGGAAGGTGGCAACACTGCAAGTATTTGCTGAATTGCCTGATAAATTTTGAAATGACATGAACATAAGAAAACTAAACTTGCACATAAACATGAGAAAGCAAACTTAAATTCATATTTTGATGAAACTATAATATGTTCGACAAGGACATATACAGTCGGTACCAAGGTTCCCTTAATCTAAATATACAAACGTTTACCAATAAGTACATACCAAAAACATCTGGATTATAAAAATAAAATCAACATTCTTAATTTAAAGTTTTCTTTTTGAGTACAGAGTATCACTTAGGCGACTAGAGCATTTTGAGAAAGAAACACATTCGATCCCATAAAGTAGACAAACCCTGGACCAGTTTAGAAGCTATCTTGTTTTGCAAATGTTGGTATGTCTTGTCGGAACTTCATAGACCAGTTATTTATTAAAATTAGTATTTAGTGCTATTTAATTTGTGTTATACCGAAGATAGATGTTAACCTCATCATTATTAAGCCATTAAAATGTCTTTACGGATACCTAAGCAGTGCACTAAACCATTTCAGAGCCATTGGACACAAGATAATGCAGTACCGCCTGAGCACCGGCCGGACAAAGCAGCTGGACACCAAATGTGGGCAGGTGAAGGGCATGGAGCGAAGGACCTTTTATGATGGGGAGTCTTACTACGCCTTTGAGGGCATACCCTATGCACAGCCACCGTTGGGTGAGCTGCGTTTCCGGGCGCCACAGCCAGCCGAGCCCTGGCAGGGTGTTCGGGACTGTACCTACGCTAGGTCGCAACCCTTGCAAAGGAACTTCATATTGAACTCAGTAGAGGGATCCGAGGATTGCTTGTATTTGAATGTGTACGTTAAAAGCCTGGATACTCCGCGCCCGCTACCCGTGATGGTATGGATATATGGCGGTGGCTTTCAAATAGGCGGCGCCAACCGAGACATCTATAGTCCGGATTACTTTATGAAACACGATGTGCTGGTCATCACCTTCAACTACCGCGTTGGCGCGCTGGGCTTTCTCAGCCTTAAGACACCCGAGCTGCAGGTGCCCGGCAATGCGGGCCTTAAGGATCAGGTGCTGGCGTTACGTTGGGTGCGTGAAAACATCGCCAGCTTTAATGGCGATCCAGAGAATATAACGCTGATGGGTGAGAGCGCCGGTGGCGCCTCCACACACATACTGATGCACACGGAACAGACGCGTGGGTTGTTCCAACGTGCCATTGTCCAGTCGGGCTCGGCCCTCTGTGAATGGGCCACCCAGATGGATCGCAGCTGGGCAAAGCGTCTGGCCCAGCATCTGGGCTATAAGAGCGATGCAGCTGATGATGAGGAGCAGCTGCTGCAGTTTCTTAGAGCTGTGCCCGCCAGCCAGCTGGCCCTCCATTGCAATTCCATTGTATCGCAGGAGGAGCACCGCAACTATGAGATTATTGCCTTTGGTCCTGTTGTTGAGCCGTATGTGGGCGAGGATTGTGTGATGCCGCGGCCGCATCTGGAGCAACTGGCCAACGCCTGGGGCAATGAGCTGCCGCTCATTATTGGTGGCAACTCCTTTGAGGGTCTGTTTAGTTATCAGACAACGATTAGGGATGCGCAGCACATGCTCAGCGCCTTTGAGGCGCTAATACCGCGACCCGTGCGCGACACCATCGATGCCGACGAGCTGGCCGAGCAGCTGCGTCGCCTCAAGCTGGCCTACTTTGACGATGCGGCACGTGGCAGCATGGAGCTCTTCGAATGCCTGCGCCTGCTGAGCGTCAAGAACTTCTGGCATGGCATACACCGTGCACTCCTCGCCCGCGCCGCCTATGCACCATCCACGCCCACCTATTTGTATCGCTTTGACATGGACTCGCCACATTTCAATCATTATCGCATACTTAAGTGCGGCCGTCAGGTTCGTGGCGTTTGCCATGCGGATGATATATCCTATATGTTCTACACGCTGCTGTCCAGCAAACTGGATAAGAATACGCCCGAGTATCGGACTATTGAGCGTCTGATTGGCATGTGGACATCCTTTGCCGCCACGGGCAATCCCAACTGTCAGCAAATTGAGCCCACCCACTGGGAGGCACTGCGACCGGGTGGTTCCGAGCTCTGCCTCAACATTGGCGAGCAGCTAGAGTTCAAGCCACTGCCGGAGAGCAAGGAGTTTGTGGTTTGGGATAGCTTCTATACAAGAGAGAGTTTATATTGACTATGATTTATCTAAATACATTTTACTTAGTTTTATATTTGTGCTTTTGCTGAGCCAGTTCCAGCTAATAATTCATATTTAAGCTTCTTAACTTGCTTTGAGTGTTTTAAAACAAAAATTATCCAAAAGGTGTTCTCTTTTAAATTGTAAGATTTCGCCAATGTGCCACCGAAGTATATGGGGTAAAAAAACGATCTGATCTTAGAAGAAGACCAAAGGTCGGCTATATCTTAAACTTTTAAAATTAAAAATATCTAACGTTTTGGTTTATATTCATTTTATTATTTAGCTAGCGGTGCTTAATCTTTTTCAAACATAAAGTGCCATGTTTAAATAAAGAATACAATTTTAAAGAAAAGTCGAGACTCTACATTCCCTAATTACTAATTCATAAATAATCTAACTTGAAACCAGTTAAACTTAACATTTCTGCATTTAGTGAACTAGTTCCGCTAATGGTTCAGTAGTTAACCCCGCTTTAAAAAACTAGCCATATTGTTTTCAATTAGTAAGGAAGTACTTCATTTAATTTTATAAGTTTTTTTCAGTAAATCAATCCTGTTCTATTTTTCGAGTATTTCTATGAGTAAATCGATTGAAGAATAATAAAAATACTTGTCTTATGTGAAGTAGTGAGAAATTGGCAAATTAATTTTGGTTAAAATCAAAACCTTTAACAACTTTCACATAATCTAAATAGTTTTTGATATTGGATTCCGAATTTAATTTAATTGGGATGGAAAACGAGAATAGGAAAAATAATAAAAATAACAGTTGATCGTGCCTAAATCCCACTTAAATAATATATATATTATTTCTTATTTTAAGATGAATATTCTTGATTTTAAGAGCTATGTCTTTTCTCAGTGCACAACTTTTTAAGGCGAACTGGATAAATATAAATATTATCAATATTGATAGTTGTACTAAAGGATAATTTCACAATTTCTAGTTTTCTATCGATCCTTCCATGAGCATATAACTTTATTCTATTCAAAGTGGAAAATCTATTAATATCTTTTGCATATATACAAATTTAAGTGACTTTCATTGTTTCACTGTCGTAAGCGTGTTCCACGTGATAAATTAATTTGTGCAGCAATCATCTCTAGTTTCTGAACCAGTTGTCACTTGAATTGTGTCCAGTTAATAAATATCGACACATTTCTAAGATAATGCGAAACACGCAAATGTGTTCCACAAAATTAAAATGTTGTATAATGCAAAATCTGGCTATCAACTAATATATTATCTAAACGTGTTGTTTATTTGCTTGTGAATTTGTTTTTCTATTTTGATTCACTTTTTTTTGCTTTTTCTTGATTTTCTGCTTAATATGGTTGCTTAACCAGTTCAATCCGCTTTTTTGGCTTGGCACTTTGGCAACTGGCCAAAATTCTTGAACGCCAGAAAACACCGCGGGTCATTGTTGTCATTCTCATAAATCGTTTTTAGTTCAACCTTTCAGAGAAAATAACAAAAGCAAATATATACTTATAAAAATGCAAAATGCTTGAGGAATTGCTACCAGGCGAAATTGCGGGCTAATTAATTACAAAAATGTGTATAGTCGAATGAAAACTACAGATAGAAATGTAAATCATAGCAAACAAATCAAATTATATGTTAGGCAGATTTATTTTCGTTCTTTTCTCTTCAACCAATTGAGTTAATAAACAAAAACTAGTCGAGCTAATTTACACAACAGTCGCCAAGAAACATCGTGCCAAATTGTTTATAATATTTCCATGGCATCTGTAAACTCATTCACGAATTTTCAGTTCAAATAAGTAGTTTATGTTGTTAGTTTTGGTTTACGAGCATTATTCCAGCGTTCTTATACCCCGTCTTCAAACTGTGAAAAGGGTATGCCACGTTTGTATATGTCAATTTGTTCTCAGCCACAAAACTAGCATCTTTATACTACTTATACAATAAATGTTCTCGTATTTACTTTGCTACAATATATTTTCATTTAATAAGTTTGCATTTCATCCCGATATTTATCGATATTGCTAATAATGTATTGCTCCTATATTCTAAGATATCCAGCTAAATGGGAATTCTTAGCCTGAGTTATATTATTTCAAAAAATATACAACGATATGTGAATTCCATTTCTGCGTTCTATCTCGAAAAACGTTCAATAATTCAGTATATCGACGATACTTTGCTTCAGTACGAGTATACTTTATTTCTCAAATTTTTCACTCATCCGAAAGTGCCCCAATGCATGATTATTGCAAATAATTAAAATTAATGTTGACTAAGAGTAAACTAGATAGCATCGCATAGTCGAGCAAGCAAACTTTTAAACAATTTCAGCATTTTATATATTTTATTCACAGCCACATTGAATTAAGCGAGAAAAAACCGAAAAAAAAAGAAACCTTGGCGCACATCCAGAGAAACCAGATCGATTTAAATTTGCTTTAATTGAATTCGGTTTTTGCTTGCAGCTCTTTAAATATGAGCATGAAAATTTAAATGCCTTTTCGCACCAGCTGAATGGAATATTGCGCACGTTATACGTTCCTCCTTTCCCCGTTGTTACCAAGTTGTTGTGTTGCTGCTTGTGGGCTGGGGGTTGGGTGTCAGGGGTGGATAGGTTTGTTTGGCTTGGCGCCAAATTCGCATTTGAATTGCGCTGCTTTACTGGGTTAAATTTAATTAATTTATCCCGTTGCCATGCCTCGTCGTTGATTTTCAATGTTTGATTATTTATTCATTTTGCGTTTCTCTGAATAGGCCCCCCCCCCACCCCGACACTTTATCCTCCCGCACCCTACCGCAGCACCCTCTTTGACAGCCCCGCCCTTGCCCAACAGTTATCGCATTGCAGCATTTGCAATTTTATTGCATTTATTTATTTATTATTTCGTACGCATTTTTGCATGTTTTGTATTTGTTGTATTCAAGTATGCATATGTGTGTATGTGTGCTTCTCTGAAATTTACACAATTCCAATTAATGGCATTTAATTATTTATCCGGCATTTTGCACATTGTATTCGCCCAGTTCCAACGGCAGCTGCGAGTTTTGCATTTTTGCGGCATGTTGCAAATATTGCGCTTTGAATGTACAAATTTCAAATGAAAAAGACTTTTGATGGGTTGTATGAGAAGAGAGGGAACAAAGTTTTTAAACTTTAAATAGAAACTGTCATATCGAAAGTTCTAAAACGTGAGCCGAAGAGTGTTCTCCAATTAATACATCATCTCTTGAAAATCAATACTACTCAATAGAATTTCTGACCGGGCTGAAGAAATAATCAGTATTTATAGATCTTCTATCACTTAATTTGTATGAAGTATCAATATAAACAAATTTTTCGTTAGCCATGGAAAACACAGCCTAAAAAGCATCGAGTAGTGTTGTTTTACTATAGATTGTGGTACTAGTAAAAATGTTAATGTTGAAAGCAACGTAATTATTTATAGAATTTAAAATCTTGTTTACATTTTATTTAAAGTTTTCGCTCACCAATAAATTCATATAAAATGTACGAATATTATAAATAAAATAATCATAAATCATATGCTCGACTAGGTTTCAAAATATTTCATAAAATCTAATTTCAAATTGCAGTACTCATGCTTAAATTACATTTCACATACAAAAATAACAGCAAAATTGAGGCATAGCGAAAAGCGAAAAATAAAAAAAAAGACAAATAATCGCGGAAAGCTATTAAAATTTAATCAGAAACACAAGCGACCCCGCGGTCAAGTTTCCCACCAGAATCGCAGTCATGTGGCGGGAATGATAATTCCCTCGACTTCTGTCGCCGGTACCAACTCTGACTCTGACAACGAACCCGCTGATTAATCGTCTGTGTATTGGCGCTTTACCCGGGGTCATTCAGCGGCGCCATCCCAACCATGTCCAGCCATCATCATCATCATCATTATCATTATCAAGCACATCCTCATCATCGCTGTGGCAACAATTTGTTTATTTTGATTCGTGTGACGCAAAAACTGTTCTCGTAAATTTGCTTTTGCGAATGTTTTTATTTGCTTTTATTCGCCAACGAGTTTCCCCAATTTTCCCATTTTATACACACAACAAATATTTCCCCTTTTTTTCATTTTAAATCTATTATTTATGTGCTGCGGATACTGAAATTTTCACAGCTAACGAGCAAAGTATACATACATATTACATACTATATATTAATTATAGATTCAAGCACACATAGATATATTTATATATGCATGTGTCTGGACATACAAACAAAAAATTGTGCATTTATGAAATGCCGCACATAATTTGGCATCAAATTTGTGTGGGAGCTCGTGTGTGGTTCATATTTAATATTCTGAAACACAACGAAATGCGATTTCAAATAGTTATGTCAAACTTTAAGAAACAAAAAATCAACAACTATCAATAACTAGAGAGTTTTCCGATAAACTACCGATAATACTTATCGATAGTATTTTCGGATTATAACGGTCCATAGAAAACTTATACATACACTAAGAAAACCTTTACAAAATAACAAGTAACAGTGCTATAGTCGATTTTACCCGACTACAAAACTCCCTAGGTCAAGAATATCCGATCGCATCTTCGTACACTTACACATGCATACACACATACACAAATACGCACGCACACAAGCGACAGCGCAAGCGAGGCATTTTAAGTGGTGGCTGTGCTGCATTGAATCTTCTTTCGTGAATAACTTCCGTGTTTATTATCGTGATTAAGAGTGACCAAAGTATTATACTTGCCAAATACCAAAGCTATATCTTTAAAGATGTTGATTTAAACGTTTTTATCGAATTGCGGGGAAACTGGGGGAGATATCTGAAATCTAAAACAAACTTGATCTGCGTATGGTATACAGGAACATTCCACATTTGGTGTCTTTAGCTCTTATAGTTGCTAAGATCGATGCGTTCATCCGGACAGACGGACAGACAGACGGACACGGCCAAATCGAAATCTCTTTTGATACTGATCAAGAATATACATATATACTTTATAGGGTCGGAGATGTCTCCTTCTGCCTGTTACATACATTTAGTACTCCCTTTTTACCCATTTTATGGGTACAGGAGTAAAAATCCATCGATAATATGATCTGTTTATAATCCGTTTATCTGTATATCTGTCAAGTTCTGCATTATTTTAAACAACTGCATCGGATCAAAGAAAAAAATTTTGCGTTTCGCGTTCAAACCAGTTTGGATACTTTAAAACTTTGTAGAAGAGGAGTCGGAGATAGAGCGGAAAATCATCGACAGTGTTGCATAAAATTATCAGTACAAGTTGTTGTTGCCAAAACTTACACTTATGCTCATCTACAACACTGGAACGTCAAGTGAGCGCCCTATATATAGTTTACACAGTGGTGCAAAATACGGATAGAGTTTCAGGGATATTACAAACTTTACAGAGTACTGTCCTACTTATATGTTAAATGTTAAGTGTTTTTAACTGACAAGCTGCCAAGTGAGCTTACCTGATGGGCGTTCCACTGTTGCATGAGATCCTCGTGGCAGGGCATGCAGGCCTGTATCATGCCGCGGGGATCCTTTGGTCGAGAGCGCGCAGGACGTGGATGCTGCTCATTGAAGAGCGGAAAATAGGCCACCGCCTGACCAACTCGTGACTCCTTTGGCTTATCGGTGCTCAGTTCGACGAGGCTGCCGCGCCGCTGCTCATCGCCGCAAACATAGCAGACTTCCGTGATGGAGTTCTTGTCTGGCATGGACAGATCCAGAATGCCAACCTCTGTCGTGGTAGTGGTAGTGGAGGAGGAGGAGGAGCTGGCTGGCTGAGTACGTGGCGTGGTCGTGGCCAGAGCAGTGGGCGTCACTGAAGGCGTAGAATTTATAGTGGACGAATTGCGTAGATCAAGCACCGTGGCAATTTCATCCTCGAGGCTGGGCGGCTGTGCGATCAGCGGCATAGCAGTGCCAACATGGGGCAGCGCACTGTATGGATTACCCTTATAGTGAGCCTGCGGCTCGCCCGATACTGCGGCCACTTGTTGCAGCATATGATAGGCGGCAGTCTGCTGCTGTAGCTGCTGGTACTGGGCGGGCTGGTACGGAGCCGAGGATTGGGCAGATGTTGGCTGATAGCTGTGCTGGCTCAACTTGAACTTGTGCTGGGCAAAGCTAGAGCTGGAGCTGGACGCCAGGCGAGCCGGTGGCTCACTGGGCGGACGTGACAATGGCGACGACAGTTGCATTTCCCGCGACTGCGGCCGGCTCAGGTATTTGTGATTGCTGTGGCTAGTAGGCGTCGCATTACGCGGATAATAGTCTGGCGAGACATTCCTTGAGGTACTATGGTGGTGTGGCTGCTGTGGCGACACTGCTGCTGGTGTAGGTGGTGCCCCAACGGCATAATGCCTGATCAACGCATAGGCATCCAACTGTGGTGCGGCGGCGGCATTGTGCAACTCGGCCAGTCCGTTCTGGCTAAGATGCTCGGCACTGAGGCCCAACATCTGAGCAGCATACTCGCTCTGGGTAGCCACATCTGCACCAATGTAGCCCTTACCGTCCACGCGTTTCATGTGGTAGATGCGCTGCAACAGCGGCTTCTTTTGTCGCTCGTACGCGTCCCACTGCTCATGCAGCGAACGAAAGCAGAGCATGCAGGCCACCACGTACATTTGGCTTGCTGACACGCTGGGCACCCCGTGGGGCGGATCATGCCGCTCCAGAAACGGAAAGTGCGCCTCACTCGGTCGCTCTGGATTGGCGCGCACGCGTAATGCCTCATAGCTGCCATGGCCCCCGCAAACGAAGCAAACGGAGGGGGTCATGTGCTCCGGTGGGGCCGAAGCTCGGCCCGGCAATGGGTAATATTGCTGCGCATGGTATCCACCCAAGGGCGACGGCATCAGCTCAGAGGCACCCAAATGCTGGCTATGCCCCAGTGGCAGTGGCAACGGCAGTGGTGGCGGTGGTGTTGATGTTGGCTCGGATTGAAGGGGCAGGCTGCCACCACGGAGTTCATTTTTAATGTAGGCTTTCGCTTTTTCCATAATATTCAGCTGAAATTTAAGATAAGTTATAAAATCGATTAATTTATTTTTTTTTTTGAAACTGTGTTTAACAGAAGATTTTTTTTCGAATTTGCAAGGTTAAATACCCCTGCAGGAAATTCCTCCGATGACAATCGATATACTAGTGATCCGCGTTTGATCATATTTTACTAAACTATTCAGGCACTTACTCGGAACTGGTGAGTATTGTAGAGATATCTTGATAAGAAATAAGGCAATACAAAATACGAGTAACAAGTAAGAATGCTATAGTCGAGTATACCGCTACGAAACTCCCTGTACCCAGGTCTAAAACATCCAATCACATCTACGTCCACTTACACATACATACACACATACACAAAGACGCACGCACACAGGCGGCAAAGCGACAGCGCAAGCAAGGCATTTTAAATGGTGGCTGTGCTTCTTCTTCCCCCTCTCGCTGCATTACTGAATCTTCTTTCGTAAATAACTTCCGTGTTTATTATCCGATCAACTTGAAATTTGAACAGTAGATTAAGAGAGACTAAAGTATTGTACATCCCAAATCTTAAAGCTATTTCTTGAAAATTGTTATTGTTAAAGGGTTTTAATCGATTTTCAGGGAACGGGGGAGATATCTGAAATATGAAACAAACTTGATTTGCGTATGGTATACAGGAACCTACATTCCAAATTTGGTGTCTCTAGCTCTTGTAGTTGCTGACAGACGGACATGGCCAAATCGAAATCTCTTTTGATACTGATCAAGAATATATATACTTTATAGGGTCGGAGATGTCTCCTTCTGTCTGTTACATACATTTGTACAGATGTAATACCCCCTTTTTACCCATTTTATGGGTACAGGGAGTAAAAAGTAGATAGACGATAGAAACAACCAGAAAAAAACAAGAAAAACCCCTAAAAAGTATTATGAATATTCAGTTATATCTTTGATATTGCCATTTCTAATTGCATTCGATGGCAGACTAATTTTTGTGTGGGTTTATGATTTCCAGAACACCTCCTGAGTTTTTATCACATTTCGATATATGTACATATATAACTTCAGTTATAGAAAGTGTCATAACATACACACATAACAAGCAAACAATTAAACAAACAGAAACACCACAGACAATACGAAACAACAATACATGCATACATAACACAATATTTTAAAACATACAATTGGGGTCCGCGATGAAACGCATGTACGCCGATAGCTCTACTCCCAAGTACACAAGCGGTAAGTGGTCCTGGGACAAGGATACAGATGCCTTGCACTTTCAACCTCATACCGATTTGGAAAACGCAAATGAACGCTACATCGATACAAATGGATACCAATTTCTCCGCACTATTAATCAAGAGGAGGAGCTGATCTTTCGCCAGATATTTGTCCGTCCCGATACCACATACGATGCGGACATGATTGTGATCAACGATGTGCGCGATCTGGTTTTGTTTTTAATGCCAAAGGAGTTTTTATCAGTGAAATTTCTGGAATTTATGCACAAGCCCGCAGTACATAGACTCCTCCATGCCCTCGTTATCTACTTCGAGTACTTCTTGCGGTTGGTGGAGTTTGTCCTGATACGCCGGGACGAGCTGTCGGGCAACATGGCCCAGATACAAAGCGAGCAAACGAATGAGACGAAGCGCATATGCTCTGGCTACTTGAGCCAGTATCGCATGTTGGTGGCTAGAAACTACAGCATAATTATAATGGGCGAGGGCGATATGACAAAGTATTACCATACCAAGGCGGTCGTTAATATTTCGGCCACGATCAAGGACAAGTATTTTCACGAACAGTTTCTGGCGGTCGCCACGCAGATCATTTGGATCACCATGCACAGGCGCGCTTACTACGTGATCGAGATGGAAATGAACCGACTTTTCCGATCCGAGCACTTTTTGATGAATCGTCGAGAGTATTTGAAGTTTACACCTGTCGAGCGAAGTTTGCTGTACGGCCGCAACCTCAAGATGTGTAACTACCGTGCCCAGTGCTCACCGCTGGTTCAGGAGCTACAAAATGTTGCAGAAGAGGATATGCCCATTCTATGGATAGGCGAGCGGAAGTATCGTGGTAACGACCATCGCATAACTGAGATTGAACTGGAATATATAGTTCCGGGACCGCAGTTGCGAATGATCGACATAACGCACGGTATTTTAGGTCACCCGAAGATATTGTACAACACCATTCTTAGCTTGGACTGGCCTTCAGTGCGCTTCTCCAACTTTTCTTTGAAAAACGACCCATATCACATTATGCGGCAGCCCCATATTCGAATACCTAATATTGACGAATTGACGGTACGCAGAATGGCCCAGAAGTGTGATCAGTACTACAAGATCTATCGCATCTACGAGCCGTGCCACCCAGACACACTAATCAAATGGGCCCACCGCGAAAAGTTAATCAACTACTATTGTAGTGGTGGAGTTTTGCACGACGTTATCATGCGCAGCGAAAAGAGTCTGATCAGTACTGAGAGATCTCCCGTGCCAGAGATTGTTAGAAAATACTTCGAAGTAATATCGAGATTCCGTAAAAAGGGCTTTATGATGATCGATTCGGCTGTGGCTGGTAAACGCCGCCTTAGGAGGGAGAAGCAGAAGAAACAGGGCACCGATTATTTCTTTGAATAGCATTGTGATGGCATTTATGGAAAATTTGTATCCGAGTACACTTATTATACTTTTTTTAAATACACTTTCTCACAAAAGCACACAAAAAAAACATAAATAAACTCAAGACCCCAAAAAAGGTATTCCAAAAATTTGAAGTTTTATCACTGGTTGGACTGTTTGCTAGTCTCTTGGGAGTGTGGTGAATCCTAATTTCATCTACCATTGGGGAATGCTGCCAAATGTTCATCGTATTGTGGTTGAGTATTGTCAAGAATTGATTTTGCCTAGGTCAAAGGCTTATTTGCCCACCCTCAGCTCTCCATACATGTCAGCCCTCGAATATTTGTTAAATTTTAAGATTCATCTGGTGGATTTGATTCTCTACACTTCGCTACCTTCAGTCCAAGTGATCATATCCACATCACTATACCGACTGTAAAAATTGTATCTGCATTCTCTAGAGGTAGTCCGAGATCTTTCTTTCGCATTTCGTTTCCGTAGATTAAGTAGCAGGATAGGCTTCTCCACATTTCACAAACTTAAGCCCATGCGGTAACCTTTAGGTCACTATGTACCGACTGTTAAGATATTTACTTTGTATTTTCACGACGTAGTCCGACTACTTTTCTGACACGCATTCTGGACTTACCAGCTGGATGTGGTTCTCCACCTTTCACCAGCTTCAGTTCAGAGCAAGTAAGAACGTGGCAATCGGACGTACCCAACAGCAGAATCCACTGCTTCAAGTCCGGTATAATTAAGTTATTTGTGGGGTCGGAAAGGGATATGGAAAAAGTACTGTGTGTCAAATTTAATAACTCTACCTGTTCAGGTATGGGAGATACTGATGTTGGTAACTTGCGGGGGAGAAAGTTGGGGAAGTCAACGTTAGTTTTTATGACAAGATTAGTGACTCTTGTTTTTAAAATGTGGAAGATATAGGTTTTGCTTCCATGCGGGGAAGGGGGTGAGGGTGGCCACATTTTTATACTATGTTCCCGAAGGGAAAATAGTATATTGGGTTTTCTGATGTGGGTATGTCAAGGAAGTCAACGGTGCATGTCAAATTTTATGACTCTAGATATAGGTTTTCGTCAAATTGGGGGAAGTGGTTTGGGTCGACCTTGAAACTTTATAAGCTGGGGTATCACCAACATGTGAACTAAGTTTGGTTGCTCTAGCCTCAAGGGTGTGGAAAGAAATTGCGTTCATACGGACATTTCATTTAAGTAAAATGTTTATATCTTAATATTCGGGGAGCGGGGGAAATATCGGCAATCGGAAAAAAAAGATTGATCTGCGTATGGTATACAGGAACCTACATTTCAAATTTGGTGTCTCTAGCTCTTGCTGTGACCGACGTGTTCATCCGGACGGACGGACGGACAGATACAAGACTACATAGTATACTTTATAGGGTCGGGATATGTCTCCTTCCTGTTACATACATTTGCACAGATTTAGTACACCCTTGTTCCCCCTTTTTATGGGTACAGGGAGTAAGAACGTGCTGAATGTAGGTGCCCGGGGAAACGGGCTATAATTCTATTGATTTCTGTAGAACCGACTGTTTTTGAGTGTTTGACCATGCGGAATTTCTAGGGATTTACATGACAGTCCTGATACGGACTTCAATAACCATACCCTTTGAAAAAATAATAGGGTTTTAATTTATCGAGAAGGTATTTATTGCAAAATGTAAAAATCTAAGTACTTTTAGACCCCAAAATTCAAAAAGAAAATAGTTTAGAAAGATAAACTAACAAACAAACATTCAAACAATCACTACAATACGATATCACAAAATACATACCTATATTTACATTTACAATCGATACCTTCTTTCATTCTAATTGCTGTTTACGATGCAACGCATACACACTGGTAGCTCTGTACCCAAGTACACAAGCGGTAAGTGGTCCTGGGACAAGGATACAGATGCCTTACACTTTCAGCAACATTCCGATTTGGAAGACGCAAATGAACGCTACATCGAAACAAATGGATACCAATTCCTCCGCACTATCAATCAAGAGGAGGAGCTGATCTTTCGCCAGATATTTGTCCGTCCCGATACCACATACGATGCGGACATGATTGTGATCAACGATGTGCGCGATCTGGTTTTGTTTTTAATGCCAAAGGAGTTTTTATCAGTGAAATTTCTGGAATTTATGCACAAGCCCGCAGTACATAGACTCCTCCATGCCCTCATTATCTACTTCGAGTACTTCTTGCGGATGGTGGAGTTTGTCCTGATCCGCCGGGACGAGCTCTCGGGAAACATGGCCCAGATACAAAGCGAGCAAACGAATGAGACGAAGCGCATATTCTCCGGCTACTTGAGCCAGTACCGCATGTTGGTGGCTAGAAACTACAGCATAATCATAATGGGCGAAGGCGATATGACAAGGTATTACCATACCAAGGCGGTCGTTAATATTTCGGCCACGATCAAGGACAAGTATTTTCACGAACAGTTTTTGGCGGTCGCCACGCAGATCATTTGGATCACCATGCACAGGCGCGCCTTCTACGTGATCGAGATGGAAATGAACCGACTTTTCCGATCCGAGCACTTTTTGATGAATCGTCGGGAGTATTTGAAGTTTACACCGGTCGAACGATGTTTGCTCTACGGGCGTAACAACAAGATGTGTAACTACCGTGCCCAGTCTTCACCGATGATTCAGGAGCTACAAAATGTGGCAGACGAGGATATGCCCATTCTATGGATAGGCGAACGAATGTATCGTGGTACCGACCTTCGCATAGCTGAGATCGAACTGGAATATATAGTGCCGGGACCCCAGTTGCAATTGATCGACGTAACGCACGGTATTCTGGGTCACCCGAAGAAACTGTATAACACCATTCTCTGTTTGGACTGGCCTTCAGTGCGCTTTGCCAACTATTCTTCGAAGCATGACCCCTATCACTTTATACGGCAGCCGCAGCTGCAAATACCGAATATTAACGAGTTGACGATCCGCAGAATGGCAAAGAACTGCGAGCAGTTCTACAAGATTTTTCGCATCTACGAGCCATGCAACCCGGATACACTAACCAAATGGTCCAACCGCGAAAAGTTAATCCACTACTATCGTAGTGGTGGAGTTCTGCACGACATTTACATGAGCTGTGAAAAGAGTCTGATTGAAAAGCCGAGAGCTCCCGTTCCGGAGATTGTTAGCAATTATTTAGATGTAATGTCCAGATTCCGGAAGAAGAGTGACTTTACTGTTAGCGATTCGGTTGTGGTGTCTAAGCGTCGTGCAGGAGCTAAGAAAGAGGGTACCGATTACTTCTTCGAATAACTCATGCTAGGATGTGATTAGAAACGTTGATGTAGGCAGTTATCACTTCAATTTAAAGTGACTTCTGCGTTTCACGCTTCAATTCAATTCGAAATTTATAAATACTGTCACAAAAACACAAAAAAATCATTAATAAATTTGAACACAAACAATTCACGGTTTCTTGCAGTTTCCTCATTTTTTACTCCCTGTACCCATAAAATGGGTAAAAAGGGGTACTTAATCTGTGCAAATGTATGTAACAGGCAGAAGGAGACATCTCCGACCCTATAAAGTATATATATTCTTGATCAGTATCAAAAGAGATTTCGATTTGGCCATGTCCGTCTGTCTGTCCGTCTGTCCGTATGAACGCGTCGATCTCAGCAACTATAAGAGCTAGAGACACCAAATTTGAAATGAAGGTTCCTGTATACCATACGCAAATCAAGTTTGTTTCATATTTCAGATATCTCCCCCGTTCCCCTGAAAATCGATTAAAACCTTTTAACAGTAACAATTTTCAAGAAATAGCTTTTAGATTTGGCATGTACAATACTTTAGTCTCTCTTAATCTACTGTCCAAATTTCAAGTCGATCGGATAATAAACACGGAATTTATTCACGAAAGAAGATTCAGTGATGCAGCGAAAGGGGGAAGAAGCACAGCCACCAATTAAATTGCCTCGCTTGCGCTGTCGCTTTTGCCGCCAGTATGTGTGTGCGTCTTTGTGTATGTGTGTATGTATGTGTAAGTGGACGTAGATGTGATTGAATGTTTTAGACCTGGGTACAGGGAGTTTCGTAGTCGGGTATACTCGACTATAGCATTATTACTTGTTTTTTTAAATTTTTATGATTTCATCACAAGTCTCAAATCTAAAATAAACTTGACCTGCTCCCGCTATACACGAACCTACATTCCAAATTTGGTGTCTCTAGCTCTTATAGTTGCTGAGATCCTTGCGTTCATACATACGGACAGACAGACGGACATGGCCAAATCAATCTCTTTTGATACTGATCAAGAATATATATACTTTATAGGGTCGGAGATGTCTCCTTCTGCCTGTTACATACATTTGCACAGATTTAGTACCCTCTTTTTACCCATTTTATGGGTACAGGGAGTAAAAAAGTTTACATGCATAAAATGTCAATTTGTGTAACAGACAATTATAGAAACGGACAAACAAGCATTCAAAACAATACGATATCACAATATACTTATATATAAAATATACATTTTCGATACATTCGATTCAATTTATAATTGCTCTTCACGATGCAACGCATACACACTGATAGCACTGTACCCAAGTACACAAGCGGTAAGTGGTCCTGGGACAAGGATACAGATGCCTTGCACTTTCAGCAACATACCGATTTGGAAGACGCAAATGAACGCTACATCGATACAAATGGATACCAATTTCTCCGCACTCTCAATCAGGGCGAGGAATTGGTCTTTCGCCAGATATTTGTCCGTCCCGATACGACATTCGATGCGGACACGATTGTGATCAACGATGTGCGCGATCTAGTGCTGTTTTTAATGCCAAAGGAGTTCTTGACAATGAAATTTCTGGAATTTATGCACAAGCCCGCAGTACATAGACTCCTCCATGCCCTCATTATCTACTTCGAGTACTTCTTGCGGTTGGTGGAGTTTGTCCTGATACGCCGGGACGAGCTGTCGGGCAACATGGCCCAGATACAAAGCGAGCAAACGAATGAGACGAAGCGTATATGCTCTGGCTACTTAAGCCAGTATCGCATGTTGGTGGCTAGAAACTACAGCATAATTATAATGGGCGAGGGCGATATGACAAAGTATTACCATACCAAGGCGGTCGTTAATATTTCGGCCACGATCAAGGACAAGTATTTTCACGAACAGTTTCTGGCGGTCGCCACGCAGATCATTTGGATCACCATGCACAGGCGCGCTTACTACGTGATCGAGATGGAAATGAACCGACTTTTCAGATCCGAGCACTTTTCGATGAACCGTCAGGATTATTTAAAGTTTACACCCGTCGAGCGATGTTTGCTCTACGGACGGAACAACAAGATGTCCAACTATCGTACCCAGTGCTCACCGCTAATTCAGGAGCTACAAAATGTGGCGGAAGAGGATATGCCCATCCTATGGATAGGCGAACGAATGTATCGTGGTACCGACCTTCGCATAGCTGAGATCGAATTGGAATATATAGTGCCGGGACCGCAGTTACAAATGATCGACATAAGGCACGGCACTCTGGGTCACCCGAAGAAACTGTACAACACCATTCTCAGCTTGGACTGGCCTTCAGTGCGCTTTTCAAACTTTTCTTCGAAGCATGACCCGTACTTCATTGTACGACAACCCCATCTGCGAATACCTAATATTAACGAGATGACTGTGCGAAGGATGGCCAAGAACTGCGAGCAGTACTACAAAATTTATCGGCTCTACGAGCAGTGCAGCAATGATATGCTAACTCAGTGGTATAATCGCGAGAAGATAATCAAATACTATCGTAGTTCAGGTGGAGTTCTACAAGACATTTACACTATCTGTGAAAAGAGTCTATCTAGCGATGATCGGCGACCCCCTGTGAAGGAGGTAGTGGATAAATATTATGATGTCATTTCGAAGCTCCGCAAGAAGAATAGGATCAGTTTGGGCGATGCGCCTTTGTCAAGGAAACAACTTCGACATAAGAATGAGAGTACGGATCATTACTTGCAATAGTTAAGTGATGAACTGATTGATGTATGTTGGGTATTCATCACTTCACATTTAGCTAACTTTTGCAATTTAAGTTTGAATTTTATTGGAAAAATTTGTTATCCAACTGTTTCAATTCCTCTTTATCACAAAAGCACAAGAAATATTTTTTTAAATATAAGTAAACAAAGCGATTGACCGATATTTCAATCTGACCGTTATTAGAATCTCTGAATCATAGTAAAATTCACTAGGATACAAAATATGTAACTATACATGTAGATATAAGTAATTATAAGTGAAAACGAAAGGTCAGGTTTCTTTTAATTATACATGAATACGGTTTCCCGATCGTTCCAATGACAACTCTGTAATAAAGAGTTCCGTGATGAGGTACAAAATTTATACCAGTTTTGTTAAGATATCTGTAAAAAGAAGACTTTCTCTTAAAAAATGATGTGTTAACCGATTGCAGCATTTTATAAACTAATCTAGTCACATTCAAAATGTTTGTACCAATTTATAGCAAGTCAGCTTGTCGGATATTCATTTTAAGGAGCTCCGGACGTAGCTTTGTGCTGAAAAAATGATTTCTGATACAAATCTATTTATCGACTGATTCACTTAAGCCGGATCTTTTCTAAAATTAGTAATAGCAATTTCATAATATTAAAGATAATTTGGGTCTGAGCTAAATGTCGGGCAGGAGAGTGAGGAAGGCACTCTTATGGAGTAGTTGTTAAATGAGAACTGCACACAATTATTTAGCATATTGGGGGTTTGTTTTGCAGATATGAATGATCATACAAATTAGCACCATTTGAATCTAGTTCTTAGCCAGATGAGCTCCAGATGAGACATAGAAACGTTGAAATCGAAACGGAATGTACACAATACTGAGTATATACTATAATTAGCATTGAATTGAACTTGCCAGTTTCCATAAATGCCAATATCCGGAATAATCTAGAACTTTACAGTACAAATACTGCTTAGCTTGAGAACTAACAAGATTGTCGTGACGGGGCAATCGCCACAAGCCTTATATTTATATACATATTTATTTGGGCTGTGGGCTTTCCTTCACGTTTGTGAACAGCATTAGTATCACATTTAAAACTCGCGCCACATACGTCATATATGTATGTACTACTTACATACATATTTAATGGAATAAATGCGCAAAAAGAATTAACAAAATCAAGAAAATAAAAAAACAGCGCTTACGGAGACACGAAGCAACGTCCGACAAATCGTCGAATCTCATTTAAAATGCAAATAAATGCTTCCCGCATCGATGGCAAAGATCACGATCGCAGATCATCGCAATATATGTGGGTTATCAGCACTCTGATGAAATAGGTTATCATTGCCGGTAATCGTTCGATTAACGAGCAACGAATTTTATTTTTAAGCCCTAGCATCATGTATTTTTCATAAGAATAAATTATAAATATTACACGTACAGTAAGCTTATTAAAACTATTAATATTGTTTGCTATTTACATTGTTTGGGGCGACGAAGTAGTATTCTTATCAAAATATAAACTATAACTATTTTTAAAACTTTTTTTTCCTCTGATATAATGATAACCTTTTTCACTACTTTAATAACTAATAACTCAGTAAGGTTTTCTGTAAGTTCATTAACAATTTTTAACCTCTAGGGTAGAGGTTAGGGTAAAATTGTGACCGTAAAACGTTTTTTTCAAATTACGGTGGTACGGGGGAGATATCTCCAATCGGGAAAAAAAATTGATCTGCGTATAGTATACAGGAATATACATTCCAAATTTGGTGCCTCTAGCTCTTATAATTGCTGAGATCGACGAGTTCATCCGGACAGACGGAAAGACAGAAGGACATGGCCAAACCAAATTTCCTTTTGATACTGATCAAGAATATATATCCTTTATAGGGTCGGATATGTCACCTTCTGCCTGTTACATACATTTCCACATTTCACTTTAAAAATGAATGAAATTAAATAGATTAAAGTGTACTATTCTGATTTTTATTATAAATCAAGTCATTGTACAAAATAAAGAGATAGTAAAATAAAGATTACTATGCGTTTTATCGATATGTATATTTATCAGACAGCAAGCGTAAATAAAGGACGAATAAACTTCCCCAAGGGTATGCTATATAACTACATACAGAATACATAATTGGTATGTTTTTGCCATTTGAAGGTAATTGAATTTATGCAATTAAAAATTCCAAAAACCCATTTCATGCCAACAATAACGCAGCAACAAAAGAATAACATAAAACATTGCAACAGCTAATTACGTTGCATTATTTATTTATTTATTTTACAGCAGAAATTTAATTCCCAACAATTGTAAAGTTGTAAATGTAAAACTTTTGCCCAGCCCCATAAAGTTTACTCAAACAAAAGCAACAAAAATCTGAAACACCCTCAACCCTTTAGCGAATACCATCATCGATGTGGAGGAAGCTGCCCATGTTTCAATTACATTTTTATTTTATTTATATTTTTTTCGACTTTTTAGAAGTGTAGGTAGTGCCAAATTTTGTGCGGGGAGGATCGGAATGGGGACTACACGGTTTGTTAAAGAAAGCCTTTGCTAGTAGGGGAACGTTCCAGTTTATTCAACTACTTTTTATACCCTGTACAAAGAAGTATATAGAGCTAGGTTATTCTGTACAGAATCTAAGTATTTGTGAAAGTGAACAAAATCTTTCTTTACAACTAAAACAAGCTCAAAATGATATACTGGATATAGATTTCATTATTATTTGCAACTTTCACATAATAAATACCTACTAAAAATGGGAAAACCGAAATAGAACTATCCTATCGAACACACAAAATCATTTTTGCATTGTAAAGAGCTACACTTATTCCAGAATGTCCTCCATAGTTAGTTTAATGAATGCCCACAACTTAAGTAAGTCATTCTACTTGATTCCTTTGTCATAATGGATTTGTATTTCTTGAGGGTTATCTTACTTTGGAATATTGTCATTTGTGTTTACTTGTTTTATACCCTGCTTCTATAAAATCGGGCAAGAAAGGTATAACATATTTGTCCAAAAGTATGTAACAGATCTATGTATACTTTATATTTAGTCCTTAGAACATCGATGTTTTTTAAAATGTTTTTCCTACACTTGATACACGATATAAGCCAAAAAGTGTAACAAAACAAACAAAAATGTTTAAAAGCACTTTATTTAATATATATATACCAAAATATAAGAAACAAAACAATGTATCTTATATATATGTTTGTATATTTGAATAGAAATTAAATACTGGTCATGGAAAGCTTGCTTTGTTTTTGGTTTTTCAATAAAACATTATAAAAATCAAATTGGTTTTATGATTTACTTCAGTCTTCTAAGTTTTAAAATGTTTGTATCAATTATTGTTACATTATTGAAACATCGATTATTGATTTTTGCACCCGATTAATCACTCCACATTCGCACAAATCGATTACTTCTGAGTCATATACATGGCTAGTTATTACACATATGCTCTGGTTTTCCAAAAGTAGATTAAGTTTAATAAAAATTTTTGGAGAATTTAATAAGAAACATATAAATTATTCATGAAACTATACTCGACTATAAAGAAAGAGCAGAGTTACAGAGTATCCTTTAGTTTAGAATATTCGCAATTTATTTGTTGTTGTTTTTCTTTGCCTACTTTCTGCTTGTGCAACCTTTTAAGAGTTGTTGTTGTTGTTTGTTTGTTTGTTGTTGTAAGGGAGCTTGGCACTGCAATTTTTGCCATAGCATGCGCTTGAACAATTCTCGTTGTTGTCGTACCATGTCCTGCTGCTGCTGCTGTTAGTCCTGCAGTTGTTTTAAAACTTTTGCTGCACTGAAACATTTTTTATGGCTTTGGTGTCCTTGTTGCACACAAGTTGGATGCCCCTGGCCGGGGCGTGGCACACACACACACACACACATACATCCATCCAAAGACGTAGTGAAAACAAGTGAAATAGAAAATACGGCACAAAAGCACCTCGCGTTTGCTGCTTAAAGCGTCCTTTGGAAACTTTAAGGATACGCGCATAACAATCGCAAGTTCTCAATGCTTATCGTTGTTGTTCTTGACATTGTTTTTGTTATTCTTGCAACTAGTTAGGAAAGGAGCATAGAACGGAACTTCCATAGAAGTGCAACAATAACAACAACAAAAAAGTATCTGAAAGTTGTAGGACGAGTAAAAAAGTTGCGCTGTTGAAAACTTTTAGCGCTTTTGAGAATTTGTTCCTCGACTTTACTCTTTCGCTCGCCTTTCTTTTATTTGTTCCCAGTCTGTAAAGTGAGTTAAGGTGCTTAAATTCTGCTGAGTTTATTCTTCGTTTTTGTGCCAGTTCTTGGTGACTTTGCTGAAATGGAAAACTAAACGTGGTGGCAAATCAAACTTTAAGTTTGCCAAGACAAAATATAATAAAACTCATTTCAGGCAGTAGAAGTTTTTGAATATATTTTCAACAATGTATGTACATTTTATATATAAGTTACTTTCAATTACGAAACTTGAGACTTTCTATTTAAATATGTATGCGATGATCAACGAAATAACAAATGTTCCATAATACATTTCATCCTGTTTGTAACGTCCCTCCTTTTCTCTCTCTCTCTCTCTTGATTAACTGACATATCCAAAATAGTTTAATAAAATATTTGAAAATACGTGTATCTAATATGAAGAATGTATCTTTATAACTGTTTTGTAAGACGTTTTTATGATTTTTTGGGACACACAATATGAAACAATTTAGATCTTCGTATTTAACAAATTTAATGCTTAGACGATCTCCAGACAGACGATTAATCTTCTTCTTTCTTCTATATATAAAACAAAGTCACTACAAAAATATGTTTCCCTCTGTTGCCCGTTATTTTCAATGTAGATAATTACGGTACGAAAGCCATAGGCAAAACAAAATTTCAAAACCATTCATTAAAATTTAAAAAAGCGAAAAGAAACTTCTTTGCCACTTTGCCCCATATTTTATATATATATGAGAAAATGAAAACAAAGGAGGCAGTACATATATCCGACCTCAGTAGGTTTTTCCTGTCAATAAGACAATGTGATTTTCAACAGCTCGCAGGCATGTGGCTCAAGGATTCAGGAAAATCCATCCCCAGGGGCGAAAAAGTTATCGGTCGCAACCTTTGTTCCATTTTACAATTGAAAGTAGGCAAATTCAACACAATTAACTTCATTGAGAACACCTCGAGCATCTTAAACAAAAGACATAAGCATGACAATTTGAAATGATCAGCGTCTCCCAGGTGGGGTATCAATAAATACGCGTTACGGTTGTTATGGCATGAAATCTGAAATATTTATTAATAACCTCCATAACTGAGAGAATATTTAGTTCTCTCCTGATAAGTGAATTCCTCACAAGAGGAGAGTTCCCGACCGAAGACCTCATAATATAATTTAGCTTTGCTTGTAAGGACATAATGCTTGTATTAGCAGCAATGCCCCATATTGCCAACCCATCATAATCATCACCTTGAATAAGAGTACCTTGGAACACAAGAAAAAGGTTGGATGACACCTTTAACAGCCGTTGAAGTTTCTTGAATCGTGATTGAAGAGAGCGTCTTAGCACTCTGGTAAGGAATTTGAACGTGAGTGACTTATCTAGTGTAAGTCCGAGGTATTTATATTTCATCACAATTGGGAGAGGGGTACCCGTTTAGCTAGTATTAAGTAAAATACATAAATATATAAAAAAGCAAACCTTTAGCGATAAATGCTTAAAGGGTAACTGACAGTCGCGCAATTTAGTCAAACAGTATTTATAGTTGTTTTATTTGGCAATTTGTTATTGTGTTCGCCGTTTGTATAGCCGAATTGAATTTTAAAATTTGCATTGGCCAACACAAGTAAAACAAAGTGCAGATAAATCCTGGCCAGAAGAGGAAGTGTGGCAACAAGGGGCACAACTGAAATGGATGTTGGTCGGAGAACGGGGGCATAAAATGGAATTTATTAAATAGCATTCCACGCAATAAACTTTGACAAAATAAAAAAGGCTCACAAAAATAACAGCAGCAACGAAAACAAAAACAAAAGCAAAGGATAGCGGACGGAGGAGTTGAGGAGTAGAGGAGTAGAGGAGCATAGGAGCAGCGGGCAGCAAAAACAAAACTCGTGCATGCAATTTTATGGCAGGACGTTCGATGTCGGCTCTGGGCACGCATCCCGTCGCCAAAAGCCCAACTTGTTTCCCGTAACCCTTTTTGGCCACGCTCTACTTAATAAAAAAATATAAAATTCTACCGACGACAAAAACAAAACATAAACCAGCCAGATTGCGTTAACCAAGCGTATTCGGACCAAGAGATGCTCTGCAATCGGTTCTGAAATTTCCAAAGATGTTGATTTCATGAAAAACTTCCTTGTTTAATGTCGAATTGGTTTGAAATTCTCAAGAAAGATGATCAGCTAAATTTATGTGTACCTTTATTTGCAGGCGTACCTACAGGATATATCGCTAAAATTGTAATCCCCAATCGTTTTTATCAATTACGAAATCCTTTTAACGTTGGAAAATTGTAAACTAAGTCCACATACCAATTTTTGTTTTCTATATCTGACAGACATGGCTCGGCTGTTGATGGTTATTAAGAATTTATGTACTTTATAGGGTGCCTCCTATAGCAGCGAGGTCTCTCCTTATTTCATGCATTTGCACAACCTATTTATACCCCTTTTGCCGTAATGTCTACTGGATTCAACAAATAAGAATGCTATAGTCGGGTATTGGGAAGTCAAAGATATGTACCCTTGGAGGTATTGGGAAGACAAAGATAAGTACCATTGGAGAACTTACCCTATGACTGGTAGGTCTTTGATGAAATCATTCCTATGACAGCTATCTTATTAAGTGATCAGTGACCCTTTATACTATCTAAATTAGCTCTAGATACTTTATTACCAATAATTTAATCACGTTGAATTTTAGTCCGTCTTTTTTTTCAGTTCACAATAGCTTCTCTCCAAAGCCGTTAACCAAAAAGCTTGATCATGATCAAAATTTGATCATTTGATCATTTTTTAGTGGTTTATTTAACCGGGTATTCACTCTTCTGGTCGACAACTTATGTTTCAGGTGTTACATATATCGAAACATGTTTAAAACATCCTCTGCAAGGGTATAAAAACAAAGCCAAAAGAGCGCATCACATTTTTTCCATTAACGACTGTCGCAACTGGACCCCTACGCCACCGTCCCCTGATCCGTCCGTCGCTGGACTTTTGGACAGCTAAAATGAAGGGCTGTGGAGCGCCAGGCTTCCAATGCTCCAAGCCAGGGTGAATTAATAACCGTTGTCCCTTTTAAAGTTCAACCAAAGCGACCGCAAGCGGCGCAATCGGAAAGGAAAGGGAATGGGATGGGATGGGATGGGTACAGCAATCGAGATGAGGAGCAGATGAATTGACATTTAATTATTGTGTAAATCATAATTTTGTTTTTCCCTTTGCCATGTCGGTTCCTGTTGTTAAGCGCTCGACGCTGTGGACCAACCGCATTAAATAACCGTTTTAACGGCTGCACATTCATTTCATTTAATTTCATCACTTTAATAAAACGAGCAGGAGACTTGATTTAAATTTAATTCCCATGCTGCCGCCAACAACAGAATAAATAAATAAAATTGGTTAAATACGGAATACTATAGGCCTGTTGGTAATATTTACTATACAGGCATGTTTCCACTCCCGATCATTCGGAAAGACAATTGTTTAGGTGTTTTGAATTCTGGGTAACGATCAAAAATAACGACTGCTGTTCTATTCAAAAACGCACTTACAATACTCATAATCCTCATATAATGATGTTTGTTGATAAAAACAATGTTGAAAATAGTTTATGGGTATTATAAGTAATACTTATATACGTTGAAAATCGTTTCTCGCCTCATAAAAAAGCGCCATACAACTAATAACATTTCACAACTCTAAAGTAGAACTATAGCTAATTAACATTTATACTTATTACGTCTGAAGTATTATACATCGACAATTGAATGTACGATTTCCTAACAAGCGCATCGAATGGCATATTGAATATGAAGCTAAACAATTTCCCATAGTTATCCGTGAATGCACAAGTTCGCGACATTGGAATGCGATGTAACATGGAGGCAGAACTAACGCGGCTTAACTAATGTATGCAGTGAGAACATAAAAAATGAACGAAGAACTGTGGAATTGAACTGAATGTCATGTCAAATTGATTTAAATTAATTGAATTTAAAATTTACTGCCGGTTGGGGTCTACCATAAACCGCTACAAACCATGCCCAATGATTGATTAAAGTTCAACAACAAAAATATTGTTCAGATGAGAGTTGAGCAATATTGGTTTTTTTCAGTCACAGTAAGAACTCTGACAAAAATATGAGCGATATCAGCAACAAATATCAATCATTTTAATTATGCTTTTTACTTAAAATATTCCTGTTTTCGAATATCTAAAAGTGGTCTGGGATTAATATTGGAACTGTGAATGACAAAAACGGGACTGCGACTGTTATCGGGACTGTGACTACGGGTACCTGTTACTCTCGATATTCAGTTAACAATATTTGTCAGTCACAGCGGCTCTGTCACATTGTACGACGGTATGTATAGTTCAGATACTGACCTCTAAGTAGTTGAATAATCCAGATCCAGATCAATTTAAATTAAATGCTACATACATAAATATACATACATATATACAAATATATGTATGTTCACAGAACCAAGTCACGCGTCTGCGGGGCAGTGAAACGAGAGCGCACGAAATAAAAAAAGGTTCGACACGAAACGCATTTAAAAAGATGCGCGCGAAGCGATTAAAAGCGGAGCCTGCTTAAAGAGAGAGGGGCAAAGGCTTAAGCGCAAGGTGAGAGGCGCCGGCAACAACAACGACAACGACGAGTGACGTCAAAGAGCGGCTTAAATTCACATGAACACATTAGGTGAGAGCGAGAGAGGCACTTGGCGTTTCTTTTGATTTGCTTGCTTTGCTGATTTCTTTATATATACGTTTAATTTTAGCTTTTAAAGCTTAAGAGCACAAATGGAATATCGAATGCGTGCTCGTTAAGTATTTTCAGCTGTTTTAATGGTTGTACTGAGCTTTTTAGAGCAAATTGGAGCAAGTTGTTATTGTTGCTGTATTTGTTGTTATTTCTGTTGCTGTTATTATTATTGTTGCTGTTCTCATGCTGCTAACTTTTGCTTTATTTCGCACTGCAATTGTACAATTGAAACATTTGCAGGTATTTTATTGTAAACATTCACAGAATTGAGCGCAACGCGTCGCTTCATGGTCACTGCGGTGGTCTTCGCACACACAAGCATTCACGTACATATACTCACACACACACACACAGACACTCCGATCACGATCAGTGCAAAGGCAGAGGCCCCCAGCCCCCACGTCGGCAAGACGGTCGACGTTCGTTTGGGCCAGCACCACCAGCTGCTTGCAATAATAATCAAGAAGTGCAGCCGATTACAAATTTCACTAACTTCAAATTGTATTTTGTCAGCGACGGCGCCAACATTAGTTAAATATAGTAGCTCAAAGCAGCAGTGTTGATGAGTAGAGCGGTAGGGAGCAGCAGCAGACAGCAACGCTTATTCAATTGTTTGCATTTGCCTTGCATTCACATTTGTTGCTATAGCGCCCACTGTACGTTCGCTGCTGCTGCTTGTAATTGTTACTAATAAAACACACACACGCACACGTATTTTACAGTCACACCAAGCACGTTGTTAGCAATATTTTTAGAATTTATTTTATAAATTTATTTCACACTGTTTCGGCGCAGACGGTGCGATATTTACATTTAGATTTACACGCCGAACTAGTGCTGTCAAATCATCGATGCCATTAACGATAACATCGATAGTTTTCTTTTAAATATTATCGTTAGAGTATGTAACTATCGTGATATATTGATAACTTATGTTTTGTATCGCAACTCAGTTGCTTATTATATTTCAATAAACTTATTTAAATAGGGTATTGTGCATTTAAGGTTAGATTTTAATCCAAAGAAAAAATATCTCCAAGCACGAATTAAAAAATGGCAACATACTCAATCAACAACTTATAAATATTATATGGAAATATAATAATACATTAAATTAATAATTTATTGAATTGTTCTCCTTCAAGGTTTGACTATTAATTAAGAATTTCCTTGTATTTTCATAAATTTATATTAATAATGGTAATTTAATGAGTTGTTGGGCTTATGATTTCAACTATTTTAATACTTACTAATAAATTTAGAAATTGCTGGAATATCCCATACAACAAAAAGAATATATCGATAGTACAATTCAAAACTATCGAGCACATCAATGTCAGCTCTAATTTATAAGCCGACGAAATGACGGAAACATATGGATGGATGCAGCAGTCTATCGATAACTGCAGTTCAATATGATACATTCCTCTATGCAACAGTGTGCATTGTGGACACTAAATATATCGGACTGCGCGGGCAATTTGAACTCTAAGAAAGTATTATGGAATTACAATAATCTTTTATAAAGCATATGAGCCAAATTATAACCAAAGAATGTATTTGAAGATTACGATATGTTTTAAAACTGATGTGCTCTATGGCAATAAATCATAAAATAATTTATTTAACGTTACATTTGTTTGCACAACCATTCTATTGTTTTTGTTCTTGTATCAGAACTCGTCTTCAGCATCATTTAATTGGTCCATAATAGCTGCATCCGATTCAATGTCCCGGTCTTCCAGTAAAATATTATGCAGAACACAACAGACCATCAGCCAATTGGAGGAAATATTTTGGCTCTTCGTATCAACTATTCGAAGTCGCAAGTCCTTAAGACTGGCAAACTTATCCATAAGGATCTCAAAGCAATATTCCACTCTGCCAAGATACTGATTGAGTTTCTTGTTGAATTTTTGGTGTTTTTCCGTTTTATCTTCCTCAGATATGCTGCACTTTGGTGTAACTACAAATTTATAGGATGAATACGCAGAGCTACCGGCAATATATTGATCACCGCTAAAGTACTCCTCGTTTCGTTTTACAATTGAGCAGTTTTGAAATATCGTGGCATCCTCATAGCTGCCCGGATTGCCGACAACTGCGTGTATAATTCGCAATTTGTGATCACATATAATTTGCAACTTGATACAATAATTTCCCTGGCTGGAGTAGTATAATTCCGGGTTATCTTTCGGTTTCTCCGTCAAATTGATATCGCTGCTGCCGACGTATCCAATACAGTTTGCCAAGTTGTGTCTTGTGCGTTTTAAAATCCGTTCTCTTTCATATTTATTGGGCCACTTTAAATACTTTGGCATTTTCCTTAAGATAGCTGCAAATACACGTTCAGTTATTTTGGCAATACTACCACCGTCTCCAACATTAAATATTCCTGCCAATTTGCGAACTGAAGCGCCTTCCCCCGTTGACCCTAAGCGGTACAGGACAATTGCCAGCTGCAAGTCGATAGGCAGCTGAAGGAAGTTATAATTGCGAAAGGCCTTATCATATTTGATTATTCCAAGTAGATGAGCAAATTGGCTGCGGCTAACTCTTAACATTTTTCGAAACTGTACGTCGCTAAATGTGGCAAGGACATTACTACGCAGTTGTATTGGTTTGTACACGGTCCGCTGTTCCACTCCGCGGCGGCAGGAGTAGATGGCAATGGCATCATCCACTAGATCATCCAGCACTTCGTCGATTTCATTATCGCATTCGCTGCCAAAATATACGTCTATAATAATAATAATATGTATATTACCTCAAGTTTAAATGGACAAACTACATACCTTGAATAAAATCAATTTCGCTTAATGCGTTTTTTATTTTATGGTCTAAAATTTGACATTTTATGCTCCTCCTAGGCATTTTACGCAAAATGAAAGTGCCTAAACAATTGAAAGTTTCATAAATCCTAATTAAATTGTTTACACTCTGTGGCTTTGTCGTTTGACTAAACATATGTTTATTAGAGCTGGCTCGACCACTCACGATAGTATCTATATATCGATTTTTTATTTTAACTTTCTACTATCGATGTTTCGACTTCGATAGTAAACGATAGTAGCCCGCGTTTTTACATCACGTTTTTGGCGCAAGTGCAAAATTATTTGGTGAGGTGGTTGAAAATTATGGACAATTTTTAAATATCACAAGTGTCAAGGGTGAGTGCTATGATTTACTTATCGCTAAGTGCAAATATTACATGTTTTTGCTAATATTATAGATTCCGACAATATCAGCGACGAAGAAACGCACCTTAGTAAAAGGCCAGAAAAACGGAAATGTTAACGTTCCTTAACAAAAATATGTGGATCTCAGAAAACCCAAATTTAATTTAATATTTTTTTATCTCAATTATTATCTGCTTATCTTTGGATCTTCAATTAATTTAATATTTGTACTGTGAATTATTGTTTTCATTTCTTGTGATATTGTCTTGAAAGACTGAACTACTTTGAAATTAGTAGTTCTTTTAATTGAATAAATAGATGTTGTTAAAAAACGATACTATCGAATTTTTGTTTAGAAACCCTTGAAAATATCGAATATCGATGTTTCCCAGCTCTAACGTTTAAGGCATTCAATAATAAATATTTTAATGAATTAACAGCTGTTTTGTTATTAACATACATTTATTTAAATTTTCTGCTTGCCAAAAGAGAAAACCATGTTAATTTATCAAATAAAATGTTGCTCCATAAATTTTTTAAATACGGTAAATATGGGCTGAGTCCCATATAACAAAATATATGATCTCTAGTTCATTTTAAATTAACAGTCCCAATTCAAGTCACAATGGCTAACAGTGACTTAACAGCGCACAGCTGCCAGATGACAAGCAGGGTTGTACTCCATTTCCAAACTTTTCGATAGTATTGTCAAGCCAGTGTGTACAAGTCATATATTTAATGCATTGTGGTGGCTGAACGATAGACAATATTTCGATAAATTATAAAGGCGCGCGTACTTAAAAAAATCAAAATAATAATAGCATAAAGTAAGCCGTGTTCCACCTTATGAATGGAATGAACAGTTAATAAAACCATCGGTTTGAATTTTAAATACCGTTATTTATTGTGGGCCTGAAAGTGTCTTACATTCCATTGTTGTCTGGTGTTACCATGATCAGGAGAAAGTTGTAAAACGCTTAATGTTCCGGCAAAATAAAGACTGTGTAAGTAACACCCAAAATGTAATAGATTGTCGATTCCAAATGAATATATCATTCCTATAGAAAATTATCCTTTGGCTCAGAAGGACACCCCATTGCTGTACAAAGCATCCGTATCAGCCGTATACTTTAGCCGAAACCTCTTTTTCCAAGTTATTAAAATCACAATGACGGGTTTGACATAAATGGATTAGATATGATCACATGATTGGATTTGGGACAATATTATGAAGTACAATATCATGATCTTTTATTTATGATTTTCACGATATTTGAACAGAGCAACAAACAGAATAAAACACAAAGAAAATCAATCAAGGTAACTTTTGGAAAACATAAGCTTCTATCAGAAAGTCTATATCATAAATACACAGTCGAGAGTGCTTAAGTGCCCTAAGTATAATATCCTTTGTATGATGGATTGATTATATAAAAATATTTTGATTTAATAAGCACATCGAGATGTACAAATATATATTTTTATCAAAGTAAGCATATCGGATCTGCGTTTGGTTTACAAGAATATTTAGCTATTTTATTTTTGTCGAAGTTCTGTGGCTATCATTGGGACAGCTGATAAACCAGGAAATATTTCAAATCTTAACTTGAAAATTATCCGATGGCAAATGATATTCTAAAACTTTAGTGATTTTCAAGGAATTGAACATTATTCATTAAAAAAGACTTATATTTTTTGAAAAATTGTTCAGTAAACACAACTACTTTATAAGTGGACTGCAAACTGAAAATAAAATATATTCAGGATAAATAAAATTCTATATAAGCCCTCAACTTTAGGATCAGACTAAGCTCGTTGTAGGGAAAGGAGGAAAATGAATAAAACAAATGGAAAACAAATAAATTTGTTGATTATATGGTATAACATGTTAACATTTATTATTGAGTACGTTTAATATCGAAACTGCAGGTACTTAGGTACTTGCTCCTTAAACTTGTGATTATTGTACGCTTGTCCTAATTAACTATGTTCGAGTATACATATAAAGATATATATATATATATATATAGGTATGGACATTGATTTGACATCCATATATATATTTCTATAAGTATGCTACAACGGGGCAACGTTCAGGCAAAATAGTTTCTAGTGTTTAGTGTTTAGTGTTAATAAATACTAAGAGTTTTCGGCATTAGCATTATAATAAATACATTTTCAGTTTTTTGCTTATCGTGTATGGTAATTCTATTATTTTTTCTTCTTTTCTTTTCTTTTCTTGTTTTGTGAGTAAATATTTTATTTCGAAACGTGGTCATTGCCATGAGGCAACATAAATCATATGCATGCCGCATCGTTGGCAGAGTACATGGTAGTTCTAGGCGTAAAATTCGAACTACAAACTAATAATTAGCCGATAGTATAGGTAGCTTCGCATTTCGACGACTGCATACATATACATAATATAGCGTAATATATTTTATGTGTATTGTTAGTTATAAATATAGATATAGATATATATATATATATGTATATGTATATGTTCTTATAGATGTAGTTAATAGTATTTGTATAGGCGTATTACAATCTAAACAGGCTAAATAGTGAAGTCTTAGATAAGGTTAAATAGCACTTTATAGTCGTGGCATATATCCATAAAATACTTTAGTAAAGATACGAGTATACGTTCTATGTTTTTGTAAAAATGTTTTACATCTTTTTTGTTTTTGTTTTTGTTTTTTTGTTGTTTTTTGGTTTGTTCCCTCGAAATATTATGGTCAAAGATTCAACAGCAACATGAGATCACGAGCATGATTATGATGACGATCAGTTTGATCAACTTAATAAACGATTAAATGATTTTGATTATGATGACAATCAGATGACCAACTTCTGATCGTTTGATGAACAAATATTCAAAGATTGTTTTGTGATTTTGATTTTGATTAAGATGATCAAATGATCAAATGCTCAGACAATCGGCACGCACACCCATTCCATCAGCCGGAACAGCAGCGAGCACAACCAATTCTAGGCAGCCGATGACACTTTGGCCGCGCCACCAGGTGGCACGGTGGTGGTGGCGCTAGCTGAAGTGGGTGCTGCCGATGTTGTGGCCGAGCTGTCCGGCTGATCCGGCTGCTGATGTTCCGCCAGGGGGCCAGCGATGCCGCTGCTGCTGCTGCTGCTGCCGCTGCTGCTGTCTGCAACGGTTTGGCTGGTGCGCAATTCAGGTGGCAGATAGATTTTGACTACGCTCGTTATCTTGACGCGGCAGTTGGGGCAGTTGTTGCACCTGCAATAGAATAAAACAATATGCATAATTAGTTGTTAGTTTTGGCTACTTAAACATTTCAAATAGAAAACATATCAACGATGCGTTTCCAGTCAACAAATTGTCTAATTTACTACCATATATGGGATGACCATAGGAACTATATGAAACAATAATGTTTAACCGTTTGAGCTCAAATTTGGACAGTATATAAAGTTCGCTTTAAGAATTATTACCCAGCAAGAGAATCCTCCAACAATGTACATACTATATCTTTTTTTCTCCCTCTAACATCTACAAACGCTATAAATATGTAGTTCCTGGATTGTTAAACTCAATACATGGTTGGGTAAAACCGCAATCACAAATAAAAAAAATTAAAAAAATAAAAGTTGTATAAAAAACAAAAATTAAATTTTTCCCATCGTTATATGATCAGAATTTTATTAAATTTTTTCATAACTTGTAAATAGACAGCTTAAACATGAAATTGGTAAGATTTGTTGAGATATCTTGAAAAACAGAAAAGTTGTTCATTTAATAAGGATAATAAATGAGTTTGGTTGAGAAAACTTTCAAGTTTTCATAGCAAAACTGAACTTTTAATAGATCGTTATAATATAGATTTTAGATACCAACTAAACAAAACATTGGTTTGATGAGATTTGTCAAGATATAGTTGGTAAAACACAAAACTTATTTTTGCCTGGCTATAACTTTAAAAGTGGGAGACTACACTAAGAAAAAAAGCGCACAGCCAAAAAGAAAATCGCCCTAAAAACCAGAAATATTTTCTATTTTATAGAAATAACTTCTAAAATTCGGAAACTTATTTCTTTAAAACATAGTTTTTATTTCTAATTTTTAGAAATATTTTCTATTTTTAAGAAATATATATTTCTTAATTTTAGAAATTCCTTATATTTAAAAATGTTTTTCTAGTATTTAGAAAACTCTGCTAGCAAATTTATAAATGCTGACCTTAGTTTTAAGAAAAACGAAACCATGTTATTTGGAAAATCAACTTTCTGAAAAACAAGGCGATTTTCTGAAATCTAGAGCATTTTTTGCTGAGTGTAGTTTGCACGGAAACCAAGGAAGACATAGATGATGGCTACGTTGACTCGCTCTGATTAAGAATCTTGTAGAAATCGAACTTGATGGATTTGGAAACGCATCCTTTGGATGTGAAATGGACTGGGGCGTCAACTCACCTAGCCGCACACTGCGCACAGGCAATGACGTGACAGCACGGATTGAACATTGTGTTGATCGCACGATCCATGCAGATCTTGCACTGCATGGCCTCGGTGATGCGCGTGTCCACGCAGCGCTCAATCTCCGCCTCTCGCGCCACCTTCTCGCGTATGGCCAAATCTATCTTGCCGGCCATGGAACCGGCACCGCCTAAACCGTCGACAGCGTCATCGTTTGAGCCAAACAACTTCAAGCCCGGCTCACAGCTGCCGCTGCTGCTGCCATCGGTGGCCGCCATGGCTGCCACATCGCCGCCAATCTCGTGCAGCTTGCGCCTGGCCTGATCGTGCACCTCGCGGCACGTATACTGTATGTCAAAGACGTAGCGCTTGCCCAGCTCCGAGTCCTCCTTGAACATCGACGCAAAGAGTCCCTTGAAGTCCCGCGTATACTGACTGGTGACCACGCCGCGCACCTTCTCGCACACGTAAAATGCATGACGCTCCGTTATCGAACGGTATAGATCACCGGCAATCGACTCCTTTGGCAGCTTGATTTCGAGCACCTTCGGATCCTGGTGAATGTCCACGTATTCCAGCTTAAAGCTGCGCTTCGATGACTTGGCATTACCAATGGCACTGAACGGGATGCTGCAACAATAATCAAATTTAAGTTAATTAATATACGTATGTAGATCAGAACAAAATCGAAGAAGAGCTGCCCTCTCTAGCCCTAATTTCATTCCCACAAACAGTAGATATTTACAGGCAGCTTTCATGTGCTTTTGAAAGCTCCACATACTTGTGGAAAGATGTGCAACAAAGGAAGGTTAGTCGAGCTTTTCCTCTGCATGGGATTCATTCAATTTTCACAATAGACTTGAAAATTGCTGAAGTTTTCGTTTGCTTTTAAAACACTAAAAACTTGGAGTGAGATAATGAATAATTTATCAGCTGTTTTAGCTCAAAGTATAAATAGTTTCATTCACACAGTAGTGTACAACTTTGTCGAAAGCTTTAATGTGCTTTAAAAGCACTTTATACTGAAAGAGAGTTGCTCCATGCATTCAAAATTTGCCTGTAGCTTTCATGTGCTTTTAAAGCACTAAATACTAAATAAACAATGTCATATGGTAGCCAGCTAGTCGAACTTTTCGATTCATTTCAGTTTCTCTGAAGTTTTCTTGTGCTTTTTAGAATTTTTACTTATCTATCATCGATATCTGGTAATAACACCTACCTTTCTTTTTCGTCCCCGCGGAGAACGGTGATGCCATGAATGCCCAATGCAATGTCGCAGTGTGCGGCGCTCTCGTTGGTGGTGATGCCGCTGAAGAGCTCCTCGCCATAGCCGTTGAGCTCCTGGATTTCCTGCAGGAGCCAGTACTTGGCCGACTTTTGCGACATCGATAGTTTGGCCAATTTGCTGTGCTCGATGGCAATCTGACGGAGAAAGTCCGGCGGTGGCTCACTCTCGGCACATGTCACGATGATATAGGCCTCATACATGCGCAAAGGATTGCTGGCCAGACGCTCGTCCAGGCCGGAGTGGCTGCTGCTGCTGTTGCTGGGGCTGCTCGAGCTGGAGGCTGATGCGGAAACTGGAGCTGATGGCGATGGTTGCAAGTTGTTGTTGTTGCTGCTGCTGCTGCTGTTGATGTTGCTGTTGTTGCTGTTGTTGCTGGTATTGTTGCTGGTATTGTTGCTGTTGCTGCTTATGTTGTTGGCAACGTTCGTTGTGGGTGCGGCCAGTGTACAGCACTCGATATACTCCATGGACTTCTGCTTGGACAAGCGACGCTTCTTAAAGCTGAGCATGTGCTCCTTCTCCTTGCGCTGCTTCTTCAGCTTGTGCTGCTGCTGCTGTAGCTCCTGCTGCTGCTGCTGTGCCATCTGGTGTATGGCCAGCTCATAGCGCATCCGTATGGGGCACTCGGCGCGCAGCGACTGCTCGTTGAACCGTAGGCCATCTGCCTGGCAGAGCAGCGCCGTCAGCTTGGCGGCGCCGTCCCAGTTGTGGGCACGGAGACGTGCATCCAATAGGTCCTGCCGGGCCTGCATATAGAACAAATTGCGTGCGCTCTCCTGCAGGATGCGGTGTACGGGCACCCAGAATTTGACGCGCAAAGCGAGCATCAGTGGCACGCCACTGCCGCTGCTGCCGCTGTCCCCATACAGGCGATTCCTTAGGTTGCACCAATGATGAGGACGCGACTCCTTCTGGTCCGTCCAGGATTCCAGGCCAAAGTATTCCATTTCGCAAAGGAGTCCCTGCGCCAAGCACACCTGCAAATTAAAGAATAGTGGACATTTAGTTGGAGTTACTATTGCTTGAAGAACTAACAAGTTTGGAATATGTTTGAAAATTACAAATTATATTTAAATTTTTATATAAATTAAATACTTATATAGAGCTTATTAATTGATAAAGATTTAATTGAAATTTTAGAGCTATTTTTGGAGAATTATTAGGCCTGTTTCGAATCTCAATCTTTTTTTCTTAATTCCATAGAAATAAAAGCCCTAATAAACACATAGCTACTACTATATTATTATTACACTGCCCCAAAATGTATGCTACATATTTCTGTGGAATTGACAAATTAGTCCTAAAAATACTTAATACGAAATTTAAGTTAGGCTGCAAGTTTTCTATTGACAACGATTTTATGACAAATTTTAAGTAAACTCCTCAAATTAAATGAAAGTAAAGGAAAAACTAAAGTTATTGTTTCTATCCTGCCCCAAAAAGTATGCTTCAAAATTGTGTGTGGCACTTTAAACGAAATTTGTAAGCCCAAAATAGCATTAGTTTGTCCTATTTACTTATATATTTAGTAAATTTAACGATTTGCGACTAAAATAAATTAATGAGATTTTGTAATCAGCTGAAGCTACTTTGAAATTTATCTCTTTATTCGAAAAGAAAAGTTTTAACCAGCAATTTTCGTTAAGCTACGAAATGTTTTTGATGCTTATCAGCTCAGTTTGTCAGCAGCACGCAGCGTCGAGCAGCGAGTTGGAAGCAGCAGACAATGTCCTGTCAGTAGTCCTGTCTGTGAGTTTGTCAAATCCAACATCGTTGCTATGACAGCAGGCAACGACAACTGCAGCCGTGGTGGGCGGTGGCTCTTGTGTGCGTGTGTGTGTGTGTGTGTGTGTGTGTGTGAGTGTGTGTAGGTGTGTGTGTGAGTGTGGGTGTGAGTGTGGGTTGTTGGGGTTCTTTGGGTCTGGGGTAAGGCCTCGAAATATTTGCTTATGCAACGAGCGTGTTGTCATCATTGCGAATGGAAGAAATTCAAATGTTTGCTGCATGTCAGTGATGACAACAACAACGACCCGTAAGAATTAAGCAGTTGGCACCACATATCCTATAAAACCTTATCAAGTAAACTATTCAGTTATAATAGGTTCCTATAATTTATTAGCATCCAGACATGTTTTAAAATTCTTCTTAAATAATATTCATCTATTTTAGGAGCATTTAATTTATAGATGATTTTATTATAACCCAAAAATATACATAACTTCAAAAGTAATTAAATTTACAAAATATCAAAAATGCTAAAATGTTTCTATAAATTTTTTAAATTTGATGCCTTATGAAAACTTGTGGGGAATACCATTATTAAATTTACAAAGAAACTAATAAATTGCGCCGCCAATCGATAGTTCCGATGGTAATAGTTAAGACTATCGATAGTATCGAAAATACTTGACATTTTGCAAGTTCATCTTAACTTTTGGTAAAATCGTCCAAATTAACTTTAAATAAATATATAATATTTCTAGTCTAGGTCTAGTATGCATTCGAATTTAGCTAATATACCCCATTTGCCAGCCCGAGTAAGGGGTATGACATAACGACAACATAACCAACTGCAAATCAGCATAGTCAAGCCGATGACGATGCTGTTGGTTTGTTATAACTGGCAATCCAAACTGGCATGCCACGCATCCATCAACATTCCGAACCCCATCTCCAACTCCATCGCCATCCCCATCCTCATCCTTACAGGCATCCGCTTTTTTTCTCCTCCACTCTCTTCCGACGCATACCAGTTGCATTGGTTGGCTTGGCTCTAGAATTGAGGTAATGTCGTGTTTTATTTCAAAAGAAGAAGGCATGACTGAACACTAGTTGTGGAGAACCTTAAAAATGTTTAAGCACGATCCCCAACATAAATTTCTTAAAAATGTATCAATTTAGACATATTTAATAGAAGTTAATAGTAAAACTAATACATAATCTATGTCTGCTTATATGAAAACTATTTTAGAATCAAAGCAAAAGTTTTTGTTATCATACTTTTAATTAATGGGAATTATGATTATTATGATCTTTTGAACATAATAATGTAAAGTTCATTCTGGACCTATTGAATATTTATTTTATAAGTTTGGTATGTGCAAAAATGTTTTGTTTGTTTCTTTAATTTAAGCTGATCTAGCGAAATTCCTCCAGAAAATAAACGGAAATTGAGTATTTAATTTGTTTAAAATTGAAAACTCTAAAAATTTCTTGAATTGATAAAAACAACCATTCATTTCTTTAACCAATTCACCAATTTTCGTTGATGAAAAAATGTTTTTTTATATTTTTGTAATATAATTATAAATTTGTATGGTAAAAACATTGATACTACTTTCCGTTCTGGGACAGCTCCATATAACATCTAGAATAGCGTAATTAAATTTAAAGGAGAATCAAAATGCCAATCTTTTTGCTTGGGTGAGCGATGACAAAAATGAGGCAAGATTAAATGCCAAATGCGAAGCAATCAAATTGTTTTCTGTCACGTCAAATCACACCATCCCCTCCTCGGCTGGTAGGCATCATAATCCACCCCCGCTCGTACCCTGGCAAAGCACTTTGCATAATGAGACAACTTGTGGGCCAAGTGGCAGACAGCCGCCAGGTAGCCATGGCAACAAGTTGCGCCCAATGAGTCACGCGTCAGCGCCTCGCACATTTTCACTTTCCAATTAGGCAGCCGCAGAATTTTGGATGAGCTTGTGTGGGCGTGGCTGGAACTGGCATTCACAATAGCACTGGAAAATGTGCGGTCATGCTGAAGGAGCAGAAAGGGCAGCGTGTGGGCGAAGCACGTGACAAGGCGCTTAAATAATGTATTTAAGGATTCAGAGTTGCAAGTCTAAATAGGCATTTGAATTTATTAATTAAGAATTGTTAATCATTTAGCATTGTAATTCCTAATTCGTACAATCTCAATTTGCCAAGAATTCAAGCGGGTGATGGGGTCTCCCGAATATGAGTTAAGCTGCTGAGAAATAAGTTAACATTTGACATCAAGTATTACATATAAAAAAGCCTTTGAGTTAGTACATTTTATTTACTAAGAACTTTTAAAGGTTTCAGAAGAGTATTCAGAGCTTTTGGTAAAACATAAAAGTTTAATTCACGGCTAATGGTTTAACGGATTAACGGATTAACTGGTTAATTAAAATTGAATCCCTGTTGGCTGGAAGCATATACTTTGAAAAAGTTTGTTAAGCTCGATTGGTTAAATCAATCAATATATTTAATCTTAATTTTCTAAGAATTTTATTGGCTTAACTGCTTAAATGGTAAGGGAATTTATATGAATCCCTGTTGGCCCTGATTTTAAATAAAATATGTTAATTCGGTTGCTCTCATCTCAAGAGGTAGTCAAAAATTCTGAATATTAATGATTATAATTCAAATTTCTCCGTAAAACTTATTAATTGCAGTTAAAATTTCAAAAATATCATCCCTGTCAGTCGAGTTGATATCTTGCTATTCAATTTATTCGAATCTTTGGTTGACGTCACTCTCGAGAGGCTTCATTAGATACATTTTGGTTACCAGAGCTTCTCAAGTGTTCGCCCCTCCATGCCACAAGATTGAAACCAAGCTGTGCCACAAACGCAGCATCAACAACAACAAGAACAAGAGCTGTGTCCCTGAATGCGATGCGGGTTGTGGGTCCTACGCCCGTGAGTTTATCGGGATGGGAAGAAACTTGCGATTAGAGATGTGCATGTTTATGAGTTTATTTTATTCAGTTTAAGACTGACAAGAATTGCCAAATGAAGCAGTTGGGTTATAACAAAGATTAAAGCATTATAATATGGTTGTATAGCTTTTATAAATAACTATTTGTAAGATATGAATTTGAATATAAATAATACCTCTGTTAATATTTTAATATATAAGTTTGAATTTAAATAATACCTCTCTTAATATAACATATCGATAGGTACTCATAAGCAAATCGGTAAAATGTACTTGATAGATCGATACACAACTAAGGGAAGGTATCGATATGTCATCCAGAAAGCGAATTGCGAATTGTGTAATCTTAAATTGGTAAATCATAAAGCAATGCATTATCACGTTTATAAAGTAAGTGCATTAACTTGAAATTTTTAACGAAACTTTTATTCTTAAGCATTGTCAATATATCGATGTTTGCGTCGTATTGTTGTTGTATAATACTAGACATACTAACTAAATTGATGTATTTTCTTCTTATTTTTACATTATGCCAAGTCATGGTGTTCGTGTCACGAAATAAAACACGACACGCGCTCAACACTATTTCCGCCAGGGCGCTGACGATGACGATGACAATAGAGATGGAAGGGGAGATGGCGATAACGATGACTGAGACTTCAGCTACAAGTGGCAAGCTCAAACGTTGCCAAGTCGAGTTTCATGTAAATCGATCTGCCAACTGAATTATGTATAATTAATTGCCTTTCGTATGCGAAACGACCTCCCCCCCTCTCAACGGGCCACCGCAACTGTCAGCGGCATTTGGCGGCTTAATTAGTTGATTGTTTGAATCGCATTCATGAGTGCACTCATAACGAGTCGTTAGTTTGATGACTGAACTATTAATTGGGAAATTGCGACAAATTGTAAACTGCAATTGAGCTCTTGAGAGTTCTTCAAAAATGGCATCAGAATTTTCAGTTTATACAACATTTTTAAATCACAATTTAACTGAAAATTGTTAGAAACGTAAAAAAGAGAAAGGAGATAGAGAATTTAATTAGCAAAACGGAAAGCGTTTGAAATTCCTTTGATTTGTGTAAATTATTTCAGTGGCTTTTGTTAAACATTGAAATGTTGATGTATATACAAATACAGATGTAATGATTTATAAATATATATTAATAGCAACCTATAGATACTATATAGTATTCAAAATGTGATAACAATTTATATATTATAGTATATAAACGTGAGTAATGCATAATCAAGTTATTCGTGTTGGTAATTTTAGTTATTTAGCATTTTTAGTTGTTCAATTTTTGAATAGCAACAACAATACGAATTATTCAATTCATTCAGCGGAAAGAAGAAAAAACGTTGCCGTCGTTTTCAAAGCAGGTGCAAAGTCCACATTTTGTGTACATTTTGTGTTCGTCTCGTTTCGCTAAAATTAAATAAAATGCGAATCGAAGCAAAGGCAAAAATGTGAACTTACATATTTTGTTTTATTTTCAACAAAAGCCGCCGACAAACTGTATTCGTGTGTGACTGTGACTGTGACTCGAACTGTGACTGGGGGCATTTCAAAGGCGAGCAGAATAGAAGCCGCCTAATATTATATTAAAGTGCCACGCCTAGTGAGGGGGCGTATGACGTCAACAGCAGCAACTGTTAACTGCAGCGATTGCGCTATCACAATCGAACATTGAACAGTGCCCTGAAGCTGATACAAATTGAAATGAAAATATTGACCCGCGGCGTCGTTACAGTTACAATTTGGCATTTATTGCATTTCGTAATATGTTCATACTAAGGTACCTTAATATACATACATACATACATATACATATATACACTACGTGTGTGTGTATGTACTTATTGCTGTTGCTCTGAAATTTTATTTAGTTCGTAAAATCAACAACAGCAGCAACAGCCGCCTTAACTTTTTTTTACGTGCAATCAAAAAACGCGGCCGCATGTTTTCAGCGCTTCAAGAGCCCAAGCTCAAGAGAGCCTCAAGAGCGCTAGTTAAGAGAGTAGCGGCTTTACATCTGTTTGGCAAAATAAATAAAACAGAGATAGTAAGCTAAAAACATGTGTTGTTGCAGGGGGGAAGGCAATGAAAGACACAGAAAGAGAGAGAGTCTTGCTCTTTTCCAGCAACAGAGCAACAAAAACAAACAATATTGTAAACGCGAGTGAGCGAGAGATGAACATGGGGGCTATGACTAGCACAACAATATGCGAGGCAATGAGTAGAAAACCCGACAAATGCATACGAATTGGACTTTGGACTCGTGCCTCTGAAAAGTCGTTTGGACTTTGGACTCGCACTCGTATAGTGAGTGTTAAGTTTGTTGTTGCTTTTGCTGATCGTTCACGTTGCTTTGCTTGTTATGTTTGTGTTTGCTGTTGTTGTTTTTATTGGCGATATGTGTACCACCATAATTGAAATTATTATAAGCGATACAAACAAATATGAAGCTGTGAAAAGACGAACAAGTGTCATATGATGCTTATAAACAGTAATTCAAGCAACAACGCCGCGTTGCTGTGCTCTGCTGTGACGTCAGCATAAACATTGCGCCCGGCTTGGGACTTTGAACTAAGATTTGCCGTTGGGGTCTATGCATTCCGCTTGTGTGTCTTTGTGTTAGTGCACAAGCCGCGATTGGTATAGAAATCCAATTTCAACTGCTCATTACTGCTTATCAGCCAAGCAACTAAATATTTTAATTACAAGTTGGAAATGCATTTTGTTGGCCACACGTGCGCCGGCCGAAAGCATTTCTAGACTTTAACAGCATAGTAACAGGAGTGTAATACAGCACTTAGCATATGTACATAGATGTAGACGGGCAGCGTACATATGTATTTATATACACACATACATTATATTACAATGTGTGCATGTATGTTGTATGCCTGCTCTACATACACACATACATGCATACATATGTAGTTGGAACTGCCGCTGATCACGTCGCCGTTGGCATCGACGTCGCCGTGCTTGACGCGCTGACTGACAGTTCAACAATTTTCAACTATCAGCGCCTTATTCAGTTTGAATATGAAACAAATAAGTGCAGGCAAATGTATCAAATACTACAAAGTTGCAGACGTGTGCTCCCGACAACTAATTACTCTGTTCCCTGTTTTTTTTTGTTTACCAAATTGGTTGCTCCAGCTGCAATAGTAGTATTGCACAAACCTAATATACTCGCTTAACCTTTGAGCACAGTGTATGAGACGCAAGCGAGCGCTATAGTCCATACACATACATACATACATAGACATTGATGGACCCCCGCATATGGTTATAATACATACATACATACATACATAGTTGTTGCTAACTGAGCACGCGCTTGACGACTGATCACCAAAGATGATGATCGTGACGCGACGACAAGGGGAGGGCAGGCCGGCAGGGCATGCTAATAGAAATGGGGGAGCAGCTGCTGTCTCTGCAACAGAGCAATGATGGTTTAGGGGGTTGGGGTAGTGGAAGCAGGGGCTAACAAACAGGTTCAATGCATTTTAAATTGATTGAGCGTAGGAAACGGGTTCTTTTTGTGGGGCTCAGAGTTCTGGCCATATAAATAAATATCTACACACATACATTTGTATATTGCACCTAATAATTCAATAAGGTGACTTGTATAACCATGTGAACACTAATAAATAATATCTATTAATTAACGGCATTTACAATTGAATGAATTATGAAACTATTTCAGAAAAGCTGCAAAATTACATCAGATGCAACACAAACGGGCAAAGTGCAAAATCTATGTTTAATATTGTATGAAATTGTATAGTGGGTTCAATTCATTAGGCATCAACATCACATTATTATAACCAACTACAGAACAGTGATAATTTGTATTGGGAGGTTTTTGAAATCTGAAAACTGATGCAATTTCTTTGAGTCTTTGACCCAAATGACTTTTGCAAACAAACTCAGCGAATTTATTGTGTTGCTAAGCTAGGCATCAATTTCAAACTGCTCAGCATTAAATACTTAATAAATTGTTGCTATAGCTATGTACATATGTATGTTCATATACTTATGCACACTTTCCCCTGACCCGCTCGCCAATAACAATTGCCAATGATCTAAATCCAATTTCACTTTCAATTCGCTTATTTGAGATTAGTTCACACCAGCAGCAGCAGCTCGCTCGCTGTTGCATTTAAACTTTTGCTAATCGCGCTCTGTAACATTGTTCTCCCTCTCATACCATAACCTGCTCGCCCACACATTGAGAGCACTTTGATTTTTGTCTTCCACTTTACATTCTGTTTGGGGTTCTGTGTTTTGGTCTTTGTTGAAAATAGCTCAAGTTTTCTTGGCTTGTTGTTGTTGTTGTGCTTGCAGTTGGTTCTCTTCTTTCGTTTGCGTGTTTTATTAGTGTGTGCGTGTGCGTTTGTTTGTCTGTGCGACCGACTGACCGTTGGACTTTGTACATGGCACATAAATTTTATTGCAAAATGAAACTGCAAAGCAGCAGCACCAACAACAACAACAACAACAACTGCAACCAAAACAAAACCAAATGCATAAGAAATTAGAAAAAAACAAACAAAAGTGCAGCGCACATGTACAATTTTATTACAAAATCAAAGGCACAGTGGAAATGAAACAGAATCCTTGCTCGGCTGTGACTTATGGCATAATTGAATATGTTGTTGTCCGCGCTCGCAGCGACATTGATAGATTTTTGAGTAAAGTCTGGTGTGCAGGCGATATGCACAGGTGTGCCTGTCAGTTGTCGATGTCCTGGCGGGCGTCACATTCCTAGCCCCCGCCTCCCCTTATAGCCAGCGCATATTTGTCAACTTAATTGAGTTTCAGTGAAAGCGTCGTCGCGCCGTCGGCAGCGCAGCTTGAATTTCGCCTGGCACCCATTTTGGCTGGCACGGCGACAAGTTCTGCCTCAGTTTATGGGAGCAGCAGCAGCAGCATCAGCCACCGCAGCAACAAAAGCTATAAAGTGTCGTCATCGCCTTTTTTGGGCAATTATGGACCTGAAAGTACCGTTGAACTGCGGCTGCTGCTGCTGCTGACGATGTTGCTGTTGTTGTGTTCGCCCCAAATTTGCAGCATGCGCCCAACGGTGATCCGCTTCAAACCCTTCTTCATCTCTCTCCTCTACTGTCCTGTGCTGCACATTTTTAAACAGGCATAATGAAAATGTTAAGCTCGCCGCGGCTCGCGACTACGTGACTTTTTGCACAGCAGCGAATTCAACTGCGGCGCCATGAAAACAAAATTATGTTGGTTATGCCAAAAGAAAAGGCAACAAAACAACAACACCAACAACAAAGAGGCAGGCAGGCGACAAAAAAGTCCAAAACACGCAAAACATTCTTATTTGTCCATTGTAGGCAACATAATTTTTGTGTGCGTCATTTTCAGTAGCGAAAATGCGGAAAGCAAAAGTAAGGACCAACGAAGGGCGAGAGAGGCTGAGTGCACAGTGCGTGTGCGAGTGAGTGCAAATGGGAGTGAGTGTGAGTGCAAATGTGAGTGTGAGTGCAGTGCAAACAACTTAACAGCGACGCGTCGCCTTGCGTGCTTTACTACGGCAGCAACAGCAGCAGCAACAACAACAAGGGCTGGAATAAGCATGAAAACGCATTAAATTATTATGCCACATAAAAAGCCAAGAGAGGGCATGAGATGTGCTGAGCGGGGCGGTGGGGTCTTCGTGTTTTAAGGGCCAGTCACTAATTAGCATGTCGCATTCTCAATTGCCAGAACGTGACGCGAGATTGGCCAACTTTTGGTCACTTCATGTGAACTTTGTCAGCTGATGAACTTTTGCTGAACATTCGCCATGCCAGAGGGCAGGGAGAAGGGGGTATTGTTCATGAAAACTTGCACATGTTATTGGAAAACAATGCCTGAATACTTTAAGATCAAATTTTCTAAGCATTAATTATTTCTTTATTCAAGTTGTATATAGTACAATCTTTAAGTGGAAAATAAAGCATAGCACGGTTATACTACGAGCAATAGAATACTATTAAGATTTACTATTAGATACTAACTAAAAGATCCCAAAAAATTATTGTATATTATGGTATATAAAGTTTTTCTATTGAACAAGTTGAAAACTATTTGAACAAAAATGGGAATGCAAGATTGAAAACGATTCGGAATAAAAAGTACTCGTAAATGGGAACACCCTTGGTTAAAAGTAGAAAAAACAAGTAAGAATGCTATAGTCGAGTATACCCGACTACGAAACTCCCTGTACCCAGGTCAAAAATTTCCGATCGCATCTTCGTTAACTTACACATACATACACAGATACGCACACGCACGAGCCACAGCGCAAGCCAGGCATTTTAAGTTGTGACTGTGCTTCTTCTTCCCTTGCTGCATCACTGAATCTTCTTTCGTGAATAACTTAGGTGTTTATTATCCGATCGACTTGAAATTTGGACAGTAGATTAAGAGGGACTAAAGTACTGGACATGCCAAATCTTAAAGCTATATCTTGAAAATTGTAACTGTAAAACGGTTTTTATCGAATAGCGGGGGAACGGGGGGAGATATCTCAAATCTAAAATAAACTTGACCTGCTCCCGCTATACACGAACCTACATTCCAAATTTGGTGTCTCTAGCTCTTATAGTTGCTGAGATCCTTGCGTTCATACATACGGACAGACAGACGGACAGACGGACGGACGGACAGACGGACAGACAGACGGACATGGCCAAATCGAAATCTCTTTTGATACTGATCAAGAATATATATACTTTATAGGGTCGGAGATGTCTCCTTCTGCCTGTTACATACTTTTGCACAAATCCAATACCCCCTTTTTACCCATTTTATGGGTACAGGGAGTAAAAATGTCTCAACAGAAGATTAAGATAAAGTTATTAATGTAATACAGTTCACTTTTAATAAAAATCTTTTAGAACTGTGAACTTTTGTTTTTAGAAATAAAAAAAAATAAATTTAAAATCCAGATTAACTCATCAAAGTTAACTTTTGGTTACTTTGACTGCTGCCAAGGAATTTCACATGCAAATTATCTCCCCTTTTTCCGTTTTTTTTTTTTTTTTTTGGCATAACTGTGGGCAATTCTTGTTGCTCAAAATCACATCGCATTCTGGGCATAATAAATTACATTTTCGTTTGCCTAAATGAAATGCGCAAAACTTCGCAAATGTGGCAAACAAATATAGTATGTACATTTATATGATGTAGTATATACAACAAAAAAACTTTGCCACAAATGTAGGACTGTCAAGTGCACAAACTCGTATCTCAGGGCCTAATGTGATGATGTGTGTGGTTGGATATAGTCATAGTAGTCATAGTAACTTGTAAATCAGAGGTCAGGGTCTTAAAGGCGACTTCGAGCCAAATGAAAACGAAATGCGACTTGCGTTTACCGATGGCTACCAAATGGTAAGATGGCCAGAAACTTTAAACGGTATTCCATCTAGATGGCTGCCAACATTTTTGCATTTCTTTTTTGTCATAGTCAAGATGCATACATAATATTATTTTATTTTACTGCACTCTGGCATAGGATGCAAAATGTACTAAAAGCAACTAAAAAGCTGTGCCAGTTTACATAAGTTGGCTGCGAGATACCCTGTAATCAAAATACTAGTAGATCTAACCAGCTAAGCAAAAAAGTTGTTGAATTAACTTGATCATTTATTTTCTGGCATAAAAAGCAACAAAAGTGTCAGACGTTTCCTATTTCTTCAATTGGATTCCCAGTTATATAAGGGAAGGAATATTTAACTTTAAAATCTATATAAAACAGTTGGTTTTTGTACCAAATTCTGAGAAAAACATCTGTGCCAGTGTAACGTTTAAGGATGCGTAAAAAGAAGAATCGAGAAATCAAATACTTTCGATTTTGATCAGTTTAAAATATTTGATATAGTATAAGTTTTTAACATAAAATATCATAAGCTTAAACCTGAAATTACTACTTCACAATCTTATACCTTTTTTTAGGATCGCAGTAAAATCATAGAAATATAATATATTTGGTAAACTAATCTTAAATCGCACAATTTTAAAGCTCAATTTCAGTTTATTCTGTTTTACATTGAATTTAAATATAAATTGTAAAATAATAAATTGCATAAATTTGGATTTTTAAACTTGTCTGGTTTTGTCTCATGGTTTGCCCTTAAGCGAACATATCCTTATATATTTACTCGAAGGACATGGTATTTTCAATGTTATTCGACTTGTGTATGGGGAATATTTAGAGCATTGGAGGCGGCTTTAGTGATTTTGCTGATGGCGCGCTTCCAAATTGTTGTGACACTCGAAATTGCAGATAAAATGCTGGCGGCAAATGCAAATCGTTTTAGCGGCAGCGGCAGCGGCAGCGCTAAGGACTCAAACCCAAGCCCATACTAATTCGGCAAAGTAGCGCAAAGGACTTATGCCAAAAATATGGGTATTAAACGAAATATTGAAGGCAAAAACAACAAGCCTATAAACGCCCACAGGCAGGCCAGTAAAAGTATCTATGGGATACATCATATACTTGTATGGGCGTGTATCTGTAAACTTGCAACACAGCTGCTGGTGTTGCTCTCGTTTGATGATTTATCCTGCTGCTGCTGCAGCCTCTTGACCATGGCCAAGCTGGCTTGTTTAACCATAAATTCACATGCCACAAAACAATTTTTTGGCTCCGCACCAGAAATACACTTCAATGTATTTCAATTAAGTTATCAAATACATACACACACACATACAGCTCGTCCTTTGTAGCTGTATCTGCAAGGTGGCATTTGTATCTGCTGAATTTGGCCGCCTGTTGCCAGGTGCCGTGCCGTCTGCCTTCTATTGATTTTTTTTTGTGCCCCGTACCCCCTCTCACACCGCCAGCCAATCCATGTTTGCACCTGATCATTTTTGAATTTGATATGCAAACAGCGGCAGGCAGTAATAATACATCGTTAAATTCAAATCCTAACTGCAGCGGGCACCTTTCGTGCATGGCGCTCATTATTCCAGCCAGTTGTAATTGTATTCGACCTTGCTCCAATTGGCCCCCCACCATATCGAGAATTGCGCCTGTCACGCCCTCACATGCCGTGACCCGACCCTTGCCCCCTTGTCACTGCCTGTCCATTTACTTGCAAGCCATTCAAATAACTTGGTCATTGCAGTTAATGATGCCTGAACGGCAAAAGTGAACACGATTCGCCACCCCCAAAAAAGGACATCCGTTGAACAGCACCCTCTATAGGTACCCTGCCCCCCACAAAATGGCAATTTTCACTTCGTTTGATAGATATGTAGATAACATTTTGAAGAAAATTACTTCCATACTTAACATTAGGTGTCCTTTAGGGATAAGAAACGAGCGAATGTGAGCTATAAATAGGAATAATACTCTTTCAGTTGACGTCCTGCACATAAGTAAAAAAATTTATTAAACTCCTTAAAGACATCATTCTCTAACCACTCATCTAACTCAGAAGATACTCGCTCCTCAATATATTTATTTAAATATTTATTACGAGTTCCTGTGCTACTCAATATATATATTTATTTCTTCGATTTTTGTATAAATTTGAAATTGAATTATTATTTCATAATTTTTATTTGGTCGAAAAATAAGAGTTAAAATTAATTTTAATTATAAAAATGAAAAACAAAAGTTTATCCTGTATCCAGGATGCTTTCCGAAAAAGTATATCTAACATTTTCCAATTCATCATATCATTTTTTCAAGGTTAGATTTTTTAAACTCATAACTCTTATTTGCGATCACTCCCAACTCATAAGATCTACACCATTATAATGAACATAAATATTATACTTAAGTTTGTAAATAATTGTAAATAAACTTAGCTTAAGGCCTACGCTATAGTTTAAGTTCCTGTTCGTATTTTATTTTTATAATGCATAGGAAAACTTAATAAAAGAAATTAATAGTAAGGATAACTAACAAAAATCCAAATATTTGAACTCAAAAATGTCTCTTTCTTATACAATATCCACTAATTCACAATATTAATTGCAGAGGCTTCCATCCATTAAAAATATACAAAATATTGTGAACTGCGCCTCACAGATTCATGAAATGACGCTGAATTCAAAGTCTAGTTTTGTGTCTGTATCGATTTCATGAAATTGGCTTTAAGCACATCTATCCGAGCACGTTTTATGAAATTATTGTGAAAATGGCACTCTATTTTGCGCTATATAAATTGTTCTCAATTCAGTTCACTTGATTTATGTTTGGTGCGATCAAGTGACTGTAAAATTATACACACAAATGTTTTATTTTTGGAATTCAATAGGTATTGACAAAATAAGCTAGCAAGGCATTGTCCAAAGTTCTCGGCTTTGCACTTTGATTTGTTGTCTTTGGGAATAAGTAAGCAGAAGCGAAAACACTAACAAGTTTATTAGCATGCAATGAAAACAAATAAAGTGCAATTGTTAATTACATGAAGTACATTAATATGTATAAGTACGAGTGTGTGCTAATCCTACAAAGTAGTTAAAGTATTTCCTCCTACTGCCATTTCACATTTTACAATGCAAAATTCATTTGGCATTGCTCTCAATGACAAATTATCGCTTTATTTCATTTGAAGGCATTTAATTTAAATTTGCAAAATTCAATTAAATGTGTTTGCAGGAACCGCCAAAGCTGGCAAATCCCTTAAAGAGGCCCAATTAAAAGAGCATTAACTGCATTCATTGTGGCCAAAGCGAAAAGCGTAATAAAGAGCAGAACAATGCAAATGTTTTTCAAAGCGCCGCAAGCGTTTGGCTCTTGATTATATTCTCACTGGGCTTAAGATAATAAGTACAAATATCTGGATTTGCTGTTTAATTAACATTTGTAAATGGCCAGCAAAAAGAGCCAAGAGATCTGCAAATATTTTCCTATAGTCTGTTAATTAGGAGAATAAGTTAATGGCTACAATATGAAATTCGGGAGGAAAATTAATTTCAGAAGAACAAAATTAACTTTTTATTGCTGAAATGCGATGTATATTTTTCTATTGCGATAATTAAATCTTACAATTATTATCTTCCTAATATTGGGATAATTAAATCTATAAATTAGGCATATTTTTATCTACTTGAGAATAAAACACGAAAGAAATATCTTCCTAATATTGGGATAATTAAATCTTTAAATTAGGCATATTTATATCTACTTGAGAATAAAAAACGAAAAAGAAATATCTTCCTAATATTGGGATAATTAAATCTTACAATTGGGCATATTTGTTCTACTTGAGAATAAACAATGAAAGAAATATCTTCCTAATATTGGGATAATTAAATCTTAGAATTAGGCATTTTTTCTGCTTCTTGAGAATACAAAAGAAAAGAAATATCTTTCTAATATCATTCTTACAGAATGTACATATTGCCCCTAGCATTACAATATAAATTGTTTTACTTTTAAATAATGGAACTAAGAAATAAGGAAAAAATATGAATGTTTCTTATAAAAATTATCCTTTTACAAATATGAAATTTACAAAATACTCCTGGTATCTATTTTAAGAATAAGTGTTGCACTGCTTATAAGAAATGTAGATAGGTTGTGGATATAGTTTCAAATTTTCCGATAAATATATAATGTACATATATCTTATTACATTTTTCAAGTATGTGTAATACTTTGAAGTAAACAACGGACTTAAGAGCTATTATATAATGGTAGTTAGGTGTTGAAAAACATTTGCTATATCGACCCTCAATGGATTTTGGGCTTAAATTGCATTCTTATCGTTGGGCCATCAGAATTTCCGTTTGCCTTGTTTTGTTTCGTGTGTTGTTGTTGTTGTTGTTACCGATATTCAGCAAACAACACTATATCAGCCATATAAAAGCACATTGAATGCATAAAGTGCATATAGTATACATATATAAGCCGAATGCATTTTGGCGCATACAGGCGCTATAAGGAATAGCTGAAAAAACCACATGAAAAACAATAAAAGCCACTGAAAGGCACTGCGATATAAACCGAAACAAAAGCGCTGCCATTAGAGACACATCAAAATGGCACTTAGGGTGCGAGAAAGGGGCGGTGGGGCGATAGGGTGGGGTGGTAGTAGGTGCTAAAAAGGTAAGGGTTATAGTACAGGCCGGGCCTCAAGCAGGTGGGGCCGGTTTGATATTTGCTGGAATTCGACATAACAATAACGAAGGCATTTCAATTCATTCTCATAGTTGTGGTTGCCGTTTTTGCGGTTTTTGGCTTCATATTCACGCAATTTATTGTTTTTGCAAGGCATTCCCCAAGAACCATTCCCCCTCAACCACCCAACCATACAACCACACAACCACCTTACCACAAACTAAACTCCAGCGCAAATTCTATGGTCGCTTTCCTGGCCTCTGAAATACATATATGTATATATATTTTATATTTTTTTTAAAGCAGGCGCAATTTTATTGTTTATTATTGTTCTAAGCGTTGTTTGCTTGGTCTATGGGGGTCTGCGGAGTCTAGGGGGTCTAGGGGGTCTAGGGAGGTCCGTGTTTCCGTTGCGGCTTTGTTGTTGGTGTTGTGCCCCGTCAGGTTTCTATGGTTTTGCCGTTTCCTCTTTGCCAGCTGCAGCGCCAGCAAATTCAGTTCAAGGATAATAATACGAGCACGCCAGCCAGGAATACAATGCTTACGGATATGAGTACAAGTACGTATACTTGTGGAAGATGCCCACCCAGACCAAATGGCATTATCATTTACCCAGCAGCTAGACCTGGCAACATTGATTGTTCTATTTGGTTTTGTCATATTTTAGCCAGGCTCGGGGCATCATCGTAAAAGTATTATGGCCAAGTGGCAGCTGCCAGTTTGCCAGCCTGCCCTCTCCGGCAATGCACAGTGGCTTAAAAACTATATATCCCTATACTTATGGATATCCTGCAATTAACATTATTTTATTTATATTTTCCTATATTTTGTTTTCTTTGTTTTCCACATTAAAATACATCAAATCAAATATATGCATTCAAGCAATTTAATTGAAGTAGTTTTACTTGTCAGGTTTGAAGACCGGCTTATAATTCGATAATTCCATATTGAATATATGTTAATATCTTTCTAGACTGCGGTTTGTTTACTAAGTTTTTATTTCCTGTTGCCATAAGCTTAAGCCTAATTCTGACACTAGCTACTACTTTGTTTAAATTATTATTGTAATTGATTAAAATTTTTAATTTTTTTTATTTTTTTATTTTTGAAATTTTTGCATATTTGTTTAACTTGTGCACTACAACCTTTTTTAAAGACTTTTATATATTTAATTGTGATATAGACGGGTCAGTTGGAGCTCTATTTTATAAATTTTAATTATTCTGATCAACAAATATTTGTTAGCTATTACAAATTCAGAAAACCATTGCACCATTCAAATTTGAAATTAAATATTTGATTCTACTTATTTAATATTCATTTAAAATTAATTAAATACATTACAAATGTATTTGTCATCGATTTTGAACAGATTTTAGATACAGAAATACATTAAATAAAACAAACATTGTTAAACTACAAAACAAACAGGATATTGATAGGGAACAGAAGCTTAACAATTAAGTTTTAAATAATTAGTGTTTTATTTTTGATATTTTGTTATTTACATTCCGTCTGTTGCTGCCACATTGCAATAGAGGCCGCACCAGTGTGGCATAGTTGCACAGTAAGCGGTAATTGCATTAAGTGTCGGCTTAAAAGCCTGCCCAGACCAGAGCTGGCCAGAACAAAACCCCAGCCTTGACTGCTGGACTGGGTACTGGGACTGGGGCTAGGATTGAGATTGGGATTGGGATTGGGTGGGCTTTTCACCATCGACTGGGCGTCGTCATTGTCGCTGGATTAGCGCCACTGTTAAGATCGCATTCCCATGGTCCGCTGGCAATGTCGGCTTGCACAGAGTCATGGCTAATTAGCCAGTGGATGGCCTAAATGGGTGGTGGGCCAGCTGGGCGCTTACACCCACAGCTGCTTCTCTGTTGTTTGGCTTTAACAATTAAATCGATACAAGAGCGCTTCAAGACGCTGACTGACGTGCGCGCTGACTTTATTACCCAGCCAAACTGCCTGCAAAACCACCCAACCACCCAACCACCCGCCGCATTCAGCTCGCACCACTCGATTTGTCAATGCTTTTCGCCAGCACGCGAATACGAGTACACCCGTACTTAATTTCCTTTTGATTGGACACGACCGACGGCGCTTCCTTATAGCAATTTCGCAGATACTATATTCGCGGGCACAACGCCAGGCGCTGTGTGTAAACATAAATTGTGCTGGCTTGGCAAGGACACGCACTAAACACACGGACGGGAGGTGGCTAGGGGGGTGCTTTTTGGGCAACAGGCTGACAGGTGCACGCACAAAACGAGTTGCCTGCTTCCAGGCTGGCAAACCAAGCGTAGAGTTGCCAGGATGACAAAAGGTATTCAAACTGACAAAGGAATTCATGAGTATATTCGGGTAATCTGTGATTTTGTCATAAGATTTTGATTACTTGATACATTTTCGTGTCTCTGCTGAATGCAATGATGCAGTTTTTTTTAGAAACAAGTGATTTTTAGGAGAATAATATTGAAATCTGGTAGACAAATCAACTGAAAACACAAAACGCAATGTTTCCTAACGAACTATGATTTGAATGTTATATTATTTGTAATATAATCACAAATTTTTTGTATCGGTATCACAAATGAAAGCGTTCACCAGCACTCAGCAATCAATAAGTGATGATAGGAGCCTTACATTGTCTTTGTTAGTAGATTACCCTTATATTATTTTTTTAATGAAAACTATCCCTTCAGTTAAGATACTATACACATACTATCATATCTGTCGAGTATTTATTTACTTTATTTGATTTTATTTTGTTTTCTAATTAACATTTGAAGCATTTGTTTGAATATCTAAGTGGATCTTAGCTGCATTGACACTTGAATACAAATTTATGAATAATTTCAGCCTTATTCAAGTATTTAATATTGTTAAGGGTATTATATGACTATATTCATGAGTGTATTTATCACTGTTTATGTGTCTCTCAATGCATAATCACGAATGAGATCAGAAGCTCGAGTATTTTATAGTGTGTATATAAGTAATTGAATATCTAAGTGCCAAAAGTCACAGGAAAGTTTATTATATTTTGTGCATCTTTTTATACATTTATTTTTAGTATATGTGCTTAAATGCGTATTTAATTTCAATTATCTCAAGTGTAAAATTAATGAATGCAGGCATTCATTTCAAATTGAATGTGAGTACTTGTTAGGGATCTCAGCTCTTGCCATACTTTGAATAATTCAATATGATTCAACTGAAGTGCAGGCAGAACTTAAACTTTACTTTTTTTACCACAGTGATCTCAACTACTAAATCCAAAATGATTCATTATAAATATGTATATATGAGCTCTAGCTGCAATTCTGAGCGCAGCTCGACAACCCTGGCGCCAGAAATTCTTTGGTTTCCTGCAGCTCCTGCCTGGGCCACACATTCCCAGCTGGTCGTTTTGCATTTTGGGCTAACAAATGGGAGTTTTGGGTCTCTCCACATGACCCACAAGCCAACAACAACAACAACAACAACAACAACAAGAACAAGAACAACATTGATGGACGACTTTGCTGCAATGAAGGCGACAGCTCTGGGCAACTAAATGCTGATGAGGGGAGTGCATTGGAGCTGGCAAAAAGAGGGATTGGGGCTGGGATGGTTTGGCCAATTGCTGTGCGTAGCATTTTGGCAATTGTCGCAATTAATTCTGAAATTGGCCAACATCAACGAGGAGGATGCAGCTTTGCCGCGGGCCCAGATTTAATTGTTTGGAAAATTAATTTTCAACAAGCGCAGAAGTCGAAGTAGCAGACAAGCCAGGCCATCCCGTTCAATTGAAGAAATATCTTTGAAAATATTTCAAATATTTGCATCGGAAATGCATAAATAACTCTGTATGCAAATTGGAAATTGCACAAAACTGTGCAGAACTGCGACAAATCTATACAAATATACTATATATTTACTATGCATATGTATATTTGATTATGCGCAGGGAAATGAAAAAATTGTACTGTCACATGCATATTATGGTGCTCTACACTGCGAGAAAAAAGGATGGACTATGCAATTGTTGATTTCTTAAGAATGGCGATTTAAGTAAAGAAATATACCCAGAGATCTGAAGATACAAATCAGTCTAGTTAAAACAAAAAAAAATTATTTATATATATATATGTATTTTTTTTGTTATGAGTAGAAATGAATATAATAATGGAAAAGTACATTATATATCTTATAACATTTTGCATTTTAGAAAAGAATTCATTGTGGTTGTTATATTAAAACCTTTTCTAAATATACTTATGCTTATTCCCAAAAATTACAAATAAATAATTTTTTTTTATAAAAAAAAATATTTTTTTGAATACGAGTATAATTAAATTTCTTTAAAGTTGATTAGTCTTCAAGAAACTAAAATCAAATTGATGTGAGCTGGTCAAATTGATATTTATCATATGCACAAGAAAATATATAATTCTAATATGAAACGACATCAATAGGAAATAAAAATGTATTACATTAAATTAAAAAAATTTGTTACCGTTTTTTTAATTTTTATTTTAGATTTTACTCAATAACGCAATCAACATTTCAGTATTGTTATAAGCCTTAAGCTGAATCCGAGTATCAACATGCAGAAAAGATTTTAACACCAATTACAATTGATCCTAAGAATCTTCTCTCAGTGTAGCTGCTGCAATCAATGCATCTGAACTGAACCATTCTCGACCAGCAACTGGGCTGGGCCGCTAACTGGATTTGCGTTCATCGGCTTATCCAGCCATATTTATTTTCATGGCTACCCCCAGGGGAGGCATACAGAACACGGTGTGTGTGTGTGTGTGTGTGTGTGTGTGTGGGGGGGGGGGGGGGGGGGGGGGAGCAGAAGGGAAGTGCAATCTCTACAAATGCCCACATGCTAATTAAATCGCAAAACACAAACAGTAGAGCCAACAACAAAAATACCAACAAATTAATTTAAGCATAACAAATTTTATGGTTGCTAACACTTCAAGTGGAAATTGTTAAAACAAATTGTTTTTGGCATTATTATTACTATTGTTTGTTTCGTATAGTATATATTTGTTCACTATTGCGCAGTAAGATGTGAAGTGCGGATAAAATGGAAGCCAACGATATAAAATATAAAAGAAATACTATATAGAGCATATGTATATTCGAGCATGGAGAATACATATGGGAGCAGTCATCAGCGTGTGTTTAAAATTTATGGCGAGACTGTTTGCGAGACTGTTCCCCCTTGTGTTTCTTTTTTGGTTTCTTTTTTTTTTGTTTATGGCAAAGAACATAACAAATATCCCAGCACATATTGGGCAACACGAGCTGAGCACATGGCATAATTAAAATCGTTCAAGACCTTGACACTCTATTATAAACTGCGAATGAAGTGACCATGGAGGGCCTGGGATGAACATTTGTAAAAGCATAACATATCCAAGGCTTAACAAAACTTACTATTTCAGTTTATTTTTATTGTGTGTCTTATGAAATATTTAAGTCTTTCAATATACTCATAATAAAGGGGGAAAACTTCGATAAATTTAACTTAAACTATCGAAAATATCAATAAAACTACCGAAATATTGTTTTTCCGTTTAAAAAGTTAAGAAATACAAATGACTTTAATATTTGCTATTCCAAAATATCTTAGATTTTGTTATAAAAAGTAAAACCTAAGCAAAAGCAAATCTTTTTTAAGTTTTCTATTACAAAATACCATTTTTGTGCATTAAATTGAATTAAAATAGTTTAAATTATTTTTCTTTTAAGGCTTTTTTTATTTTTACCACACTGAACTGAATCTTAGATCTCAACTGTGTGGATTTCTTTACCTAAATCGTCATTCTTATTATTTTTAAAAAATAAGTTTATCGAAACAGAATCTAAGGAAATTAGATTTTGGTTAAGAATCAACGTATTGAGGCCTGTTCCCATTGTTAGCTCTATAACATATTCCGAAAAACGATTGAATTTTCTGATTGAAAGGATTGTGGCAGTCATAAGCTAAAACAAACAAAAATCGATAATAATGCGGAAGAAGTCTTGTTTGACATTTGTATATCGATTGTTTTATCATAAAATGCAGTTCAATATTGGTGAATAATTCAAAAAATGTTTAACCACGGAAGTATAATTATAAAACCATTTTTGCGGCTTACTTTATAAATCAACTAAAGCCCAAAACTAAAGCATAAAGTCATAGTATTATCTTTTATAAACTGTCATTCTAGTCGCATTTGCATGTGTGCAATTAGAATGTTATAAATATGTTGCTTACTTAAATTGCCAATAGCTGTTTATGGAATTTCAGCAACAAGGCAAAGTGTCAACAACACGAATAGCAGACAGCTCCAGATACACACTTCACATAACTACAGATACAGATACAAAGATACAGATACAAATGCATATGTGCAAAACGAAACTTGGCAAACAAAAGAAAGAAAATGAAAAAAAATATACATAGGTAAATCTCGTTTGGCGCTTTTTTTGCGTTTTAAATTTTTTATGTCTGGGGCTTGGCACAATAACAATAATACCCACTAAGCAAAAAACAAATAACAAAATAATAATAAAACAAAAAAACAAAAAAGCACAACCGTAACAGAAGGCAAGAGAAGCGTGATAAAAGCCAGAAAACGACAACAACAATAAGCAAATGACAGCAGAAGAAGACAAAATTGTTTTAATTTTTGATTACATTTTTTGGGTAATAGAGAAAAAATTGGAACGCTTAACCAACTTTTATGCTGATATAATAAGTTTTATTAAAGAAACTTGCAAGGAATTGAAAAATTGGTAATACAAATTGTATGTATTATATAAAGAAATAATAATTACCTCAGCTGTTGAGCAAAAACTAAGTAATATCTGATCAAAATCAGGCAACGCAGCGAATTGCGTCTTAGAAATGAAAGAATGAAAAAAATATAAAAACAACGACATTATTTTCGATTATTTATCATTTACGCCTTGATTATGGTGATATATCTATAGCTTTATCATTTTCTTGCTGTTCGTTATGTTGTTGACATTTGTCGAAGGCAAAAAGCATTAAGAAATTTCAGTTTGCTTATCAAAGGTGCGATAAAAAACCAGGTCCAAAAATACTCAATGTTGTTATAATATCAACTTGTTTGCTGCTGATTCAGTAAATGACACTGCTCGACAAAATTAAACTTGTATTCTTTGTGTTTTTACATCCTTTTACCCATTAAATGCTTAAGAGCAGGTAATAAAGGAGTGCAAATGTGTGTGAAAAACAGAAGGAGGCAGCTCCGACTCAGTGTTCTCGATCAGTAACAACAGTCGAGGTGATTTGGTTATATTTAGAGCATTTTTACTTGTTTTTTTTTTTTTTTAATTATATATTATTATTATTAGACTGATCTGGATCTTCAGATCTCAACTTATAGATCTGTATCAACAGTCGAGGTTATTTGGTTATGTATAGAGCATTGTTACTTGTTTTTTTGTATTTTATTATCTTAATTTATTATTATTATCAGACTGATCTGGATCTTCAGATCTCAACTGATAGATCTCTTTATTTAAATCGGCGTCCTTATTATAAGAGTATATTGAAAGTTGTTTTTTCGATAATAAACTTTATTTTTATTATACCAACCGGGTAGATTTAAAGTTAATTTATTTATTATTATTATTATATATTTTATTTAATTCATAAATACTACAGTGTGCTTATTTATAAATCGCTCAGAAAAGGAAAATCAGTCAGCGCTTAACAAAGCAGCGGAAATCAGTCAGCGATTATTTCTGCTGAACGCAATGATAGTTTCTACGAGAAAGCATTTGCAAGTATTGTGAAGCTTAGCTAGCAGAGTTCGTAAAACCAAGCTCGTGTTGAACAGTGTGATTTATCTGCCTGTTCCTATTTGCTTTACTTATTTCTTTGTCCATTTGTGTAGCTGGTTCTTAGCACCGGCACACACTCGCGTATTCATCAGATACAATATGTTGTTACTCGCTTTGGCAGCCATGTGCCAACTGAATTGCAAACAAACTAGGCAGAAGTATCTGCAGGCAATTGCGTCTGCCTTTGTTGCAAGCTAACAAATTGGCCAGCGGCTGCTGCTGTTACTGCAGTTGCACTTGACCCCCTTGGCGGCCCACTTGAGATGCCTCATCAGCTTCTGAGACGCCTCCGCCTTTCAATTGTTGCCACGCACTTGAGCCAGCCAAGCAAGCATCCGCACAGCGTCTAAGCCCACACTTCAAAGTGGCTAAATCCCAGCCATATGGCGAGCGCCGCATCCTTGATCCTTGCGACTGCATCCCTGCCACTCACACACTGACAGCAGCGCGCACAAATATAATTACATCCAGCAAATGATGTGCTCTAGGCAAATGAAAGCACAGCTTACACTTCTGCACTCATTTGGTGGGCCAACACTCGGCTAACTTCCTGTGCCAACTCTGTCGGGTAATCTGGCAGAGCTGTCAGTCAATCGACTGACAGGAAGTGCACCGACGTCAGCAGGACAAGCATTGTGGCGTCGCTTCATATCTAAAATCTCTTAAATATCAACTTTTGCCTGCATATTTGGTAGATATTTAGTTTTGAGTCCTGAGTAGTGCCAATTGGGCTTTGAAAGAAATCTTTAAGCAGAACTTTTATTTTTCTTTATTTGAAAGCTGTCTTACCTCGGAAATTCTAAGTCCGAATAATTTAAATATTTGAACAATTTTTATAAAACTAAAAGTAAAACAAAAACATAAAATATTAAAATCTAGGAGAATAAAATTGAAATAAGTTTGAAAGTGTTCTGATTGATTTGATATGCTTAGGAGTCAACACCCTACCAAGCCAAGTATTTATCTGCTTTCCTTTCTAATCTCCTTTTTAAACAAACAATTAAGAAATGTATAGATAATATACAGATATGAACTCATAAAGTATTCCACAGTAAGTTTTATCGCGATATGATATCGCTATAAAGACCTGTATGTCTTAACTTTATACGTTATATACTTAAGTATATGTGCATGCCTTGGAGGAAGAAAAAACAACCCAAGATTGTAGATTCATAAAATACCATTTGCGTAACTTAAATTATGGGTTGGTTTTTTTCTTTAAATTAAATTTGCTACCCAATTCGTTAGTTAGTCTTTGAGATAGTATCATATAAGATATAGAACAGCTAACTTTTCAAATACAATATGTTTTCTATTGAGATATTACTATATATTTGGAATTGATATATACTCTGTATCTAGTTTAATTTTCTGAAAATTTCAACTTAAGTAAAGTATAATCACCTTTATTTTACTCTATTCAAAATTTCGATTCTTTTAAGTTTCCATAGATTTGGCCGGCATTGTCTATGTTATTTCACAAGAAACTATATCTATTGATTAATCACAATCCTCTCCAGTTACGGCAAATTGTGCAATGTCATGCAATGTTTACAGATTTTACGATTTTTAAAGTGAAATGCGGTCTGAGTTCGATGACAAGGCCATTTCTCAAGATAAGTAGCCCTTTGGAAACGCAAACATTAATTATTGACTGAGTTACCGTGTGTATTCTCATTTGAATTATCGAAAAAGTGCACTGTTAATATACACGCAGAACATTTTTTGAGGATAATTTAGGGGATAAATTATCCCCAATTAAGGATTGAATTGCCCCAAAGGCAAATACCTGTGATTAGTTAAGCTAAGCTCGATTTTGTGCTTAATTCTCTTGTACGAATTCTCCCCAAAATGCGGGAGTTGTGCCTACAATTCTCTCCGTGTACATATAAACTCAATTCAAATTGATTGCTGTTAAGCAGGTTTCACTGTAGCAAGAAATAATTAACAAAGTCGTGAAAAACAACTGCATTTTTAACTAGTTGCGAAAACTGTTGCATGTGGGCCCATGGTGCTACATCCCATGGATCTACCCACACACACCACCCCCAAAGTTACACCCAAAGTCACCCCTTCGCCACCAAACACTTTCAGGCAGTTCAAATAAAAAGCGTTTCCCATTACAGCACGAAACGGAACTCTGCCCAGGGCTGACTTTGAATGCATTTGGATTGAATACCCGTAACGAACATTTTTATAATTTGCCTTTGACATGCAAACTGAAAAGCGTTGCCCCAACCCACCCACTCCCCCTAGTCGTTCCACCGCTGCTGGCGTCACAGCCATTTGACAAACTGAACATGTAATTCAAATGTAAAATCAGCTAAGTTCTCAACCCCACGCGGGTTCAATACCCACTAGATTTGCATCGAATCGTTCTGAATAAGTTGAATCGAACTATTTACCAAGCTGTTCAATAGAACTATAGCCCTGATTGTCGTTCATCTAGTTCAATTGTTTGTGGAACGAACAAACAAACGATCGACTTAAAAGAACAAACGAACTAAGTTCGTTCCTGACTCCCACAGGCTCATTATGCCACAACAATAAGGTCCTGGCAGATACATTCTTATCATACTTATATGTAGTATAGTTTTAAGTAGATGTTTAGTTTTTAAATAAATAGATAGTCCTGATTGTCGTTCATCTAGTTCATTCATTCGTTTTGGTCATTTAAGTTCGTTTATGTCGAACTAAAATAGATTTTGATTGAAAGAAAGCGAACGAAAGAAGAAGACTCTTAGAAACGAACAATTTGAACAAACAAACGAACTAATTTAAGAACGTTTAGTTCACGAACTGAACGACTGCACCTATTCGTTCAATTGAACTAGTATACCCAACTCTAATAGCGATAGGCAAAATTATGCAATTCTAAAGCCGATGATCCCAGCTCCCCCCAGTGCTATGTGATTGCGACTTATCAGCGGGGCCCAGTTCATTTGCGACAGTACCTAATCTCGATCTGGTCAAGCCACTGCCTAAGCCTGTCCAGCTTGTAATTGCAGCACACATTGTTGTTGTTGATAATCAAGGGAACTAGCAGGCAGGCAGGCAGTCGGGGAGGCAGGCAGGCGTTAATGCGAATTGCATGTTTCTCACTATTCCCCTGTTTGAGCTTGACAAATGCATTATATCCAGGCCAAATTGCCGTTGAGCAAAAGTTATCAAATGGCATTTAGTCTAAAGCAATTATTACCAAACATTTGAATACTCTGTTGCATAATGTAGCTTAAAAAGAGTATTTCGTGTCAGGACAGAGGCTAAGTGCTAGGGTGCTAGCCCCAGGTTCGAATTCCAATAATACTACCTTTAGAAAGAGAGATAAAGGCGTTTCCGAACCAGTATAGTAAGTATAATCTTCATCAGACAAGTTTATAAGCACACAAATCTCTCAGTTTTAAAGCTAAATATATCGGAACTGGCTATAATGAATCTCAGAATTGATTTATTTATTTAATAACTAATCATATACTTAAAACTATATCATAAGTGATATATATGAGTTTGGTTGAAATATCTTGAAAACCAATAGGGTTTTTCGTATGACAGCAATATATACGAATAAGCTTATTGTTTTTCAAGATATCTCAACCATGCTTATCAATTTTGATATGTGATATATATTTGATATATGCTGCTCCATACTAGATAAAGTTTATCAAAATATAATTACTACTTACTCTAAGTTTCATTATACAAGATCTTTACAATAGATCACAATGGGAATACTTCCTAGTACGAGCAACTGCAAGGATATTAAATATTCGGCACTCAAAAAGAACAGATTTGATAGCCTTACAGAACCTTTATAATAGACCACAATAGGATTACTTCCTAGGATGAAAACCTACAAGGGTATTCATACTTTTACCACATAGTAATTGTTACTGAATTGAATAATGAACTATGTAGCTGAATTTCTCAGGGCCGTAACATTTGTCATCTACATAATTCAGCTAACCTTTCTCAAACATCTTAAATAAGCACATGGCTGACAGGATATTAAGAATGATGATATTAATTTTATTGTTGTGCTTTAAGCCCAGTTCTATTTCCATTTGCATTTAAATTAAACATGTGAGAAATTTTATTACGTCTTAATTGGCAAATGTCGTTTATGAAATCACATAATAAATCGTATCCCTCTCCTACTCCCAGTCCCAATCCCAATCCCAATCCCAATCCCAATCCCAGTCCCTTGCCCTTTCCCTTGCCCTCATCAGCATGCACAAGCTCGTCGAGTGACAAACACTTGAGAACGGAAGTTAATTGCCTGTGAAGTTGTTTGCAGATATTTTCGTGCGCTTTTAATTTTGCAACTGGCTGAAAAATTAATTAAAAATCGACTGGCGTAATTCAATTACCAGATTTTCGTAATCTATCAGAGCGGCGGGTGTGGGTGTGGGTGTGTGGGGGGGAAAGGGCTTGACAGCTAGAATAATGACGCCATCGTTCGTCATCGTCATAAATCTTATCATTATTACAAGGACTTCGTTGAGTTTTCGCTGATAAGCCTCAAACTCAAACTCGAGCCAAAATCAAATTCAAAATTTAAATTTACTTTGATGACGCACTGTAAATCCCGATTGACGATTAAATATTAACTAAATTAATGCGACAAATTGTCTATAATAAGGCAGTGACACATTGTCTTTAGGCATAGCGAATGAATTATGAATATAAACATACTTATAAATAATGCAGCTTAATGCGAATCGATTCAATAATGGGTAATGTTGAATATACTTAGTACATACACATATACATATATATAAGGGGGTATATAAGACCCCAGAGCAGCTGCTTATTATCAGCTGCTGATAGTGAAAATAATGCACCCTGAACCCAAAATAACAACAGATATTTTCAACTGATTTCAATGCCAACAGATTATAGAGGGGCCCAGAAGCTTCAAATAATTGCTCTCCCTAAAAAGCGGAGAGAAAACACTTTTATGTCAAAATTTTAATGCAAATATTAAACGAAACATTCAAATTATATGTATATTATATGAAATTTTTCAGGAAATATTGCAACATTCGTTTTTATTTAACAACGGAAGAATTATAGAATAGAAACAGGGAGATCTGCTCGGAATCGTAATTATTTTAATCAAATTAAAACCATTTTAATCAAATATAAAATCTTCAGAAGTATTGTACTTTGTCACATTTAGACTTCTAATATATCTGCTTTCATTATTTGTATTTCGTTTAAGAATACTATATATATTGCTCGTTTTAAGATTCTATTGAACTTATTTGTTAAGTAACAGGGCATTGGTTACAAGAATAACAAAGTTTCAAGTATACAAATCTATTCATTTCATAGAATAACTATGTACGTGTATTTCTGCTTTAAAACATAAGAAATTAGCAATTTATGTGGTTGAGTTGATTACAAGTTTCATCAAATTTTGAATACTTAGAAATCGACATATTTCTGAAAATCTTTCTGAAAATAAAGGCAATACAACTTATTTCCAATATGAATCAAATTCCTAAAACTTTTTGAGTACTGTGTAATTTCTGATTATACTATATTCTCAGTACAAAATTACAAACTATCGCAAAGACTAGAAGAGTATTTAGAATAAATTGTGGTTATCATCGAACTGTAACGAACTTTGCCACTCCTTCAAGATGTTGATAACGTGCTCAGATAACTAATTTGGTATAGAAATATAACCTTAGCTCGGCCCCGATATGTAAGAAAACAAAGTTAAGAACATATTTACTGTTGTCGTCGTGCTTTCAACTTTCGGGCCGATAAGAAACTTGACAACACGATGGATTGGAAAGGAGACGGTTTCGGGTCTTGGGCTAGATAGAGTAGTATGTAGGCAGTACACATATTTACACTGCCATTTGTGTATATATATATATATATATAGTATATATACTCGTAGATGTGCCAGTCTTTTGATAACTTTGTCTGATTAGATTGCACACAAACACCAATACAAATAACAACAAAATGGAGCCTATTGGGGCCGGGCCAACACAAATACGGCAAAAGACTTAATTAGGCTAACAAACATGTCGAATTGCCGAATTGGCCCCGTAATCTGAGCCAATTTTGATGGGGTAGGCTTCAGTTGGTGGGTGGTAACGCATCGCACCGCACCGCACCGCACCGCACCGCGTCCCTCTTTGCCAGCGCCAGCCTGTTGCGAATGCCGTACCAGAAGCAACGATTCTCAAGTGTTTGCTTTCACAGTCTCAAGTAGGCCGCACCACTTGGACATTGAACTGCACCAGCAGGTCCCCTACTGTAGTATGACTAGTATAGTCGTATATAACATATTTACAATATGCTCTAGGTACTATAAGTACTTAATTGTATGACCATATATGGCCGCTCACTTGTACTTAGCACCTTGAGTGCAAGACCAAAGAAGTTTTCAAATTCAAACCAATGTTATTTTGCAGCTCTAGGTTCGGTTGGGAAACCTTATTCTTATGCTCCTTCGAACTTCGAACATTAAGGCGAATCTTTGTCAAGGATAAACGGATTTTGCTTGGGTTTTTTTTAGAGAACTGGTTCGGTTCAGTATAAGCTTGGATTTGCGACTTTGAACCTGCTTGCAGCCTTGCTTATCAGCCTATACAGCTTCGACCTTGCCTCTCTGCTTTATTCTTTATTATTTATTGTTAATTCTCTTCTGCGCAATCCACAAAGCGCCGCCCCTGAACCCGCCCACAGATGATAAGCGAATACTTTCAAGAACCCGAGACTCCCAGCGGTGGGTATGACGTCCCTCAAGGGCAACACTTCGCATTTAAAACGAATTACTGTGAACTCATAAACAACAAAAAGAAAAATATAACAAAAAACAGTCAACATTGTGAAAACAACAAATTAAAGAGCCCTCTGATAAGAAACTAATGCGAAATCAATTTGCAACGAATTACAATCAGTGATAAACACAAATGAAAAGAATATTTTGGATATGAGTACTACATACAAATAATAATAGTAAGAAATCAGTCGAAAGGGAAAGGAAAGAAAATTTACAATTATATTTAACTTTTAATATCAATTCTTGATTTAAGCATGTTTTTCCTCATAATTCAATATAAAGTGTTATGTTGAAGAGTTCCTTAAAATTCTACAAGGACCTTTAAATGTGTAGTTATAGGAAATTTTGAATGAACGAATAAGAAACTAAATGAAAACTGTATTTCTTATTTATGAGTGACAATAAAAATCTTATGACAAATTAAAAAAATTGATTTTTATGTAAAAATAATGTTCCAAGACAAATCTTTTCTCAAATATAGCTATAGGCACAGCTTGGTGGACTGGCTAGTAAAAACTTCCCCCACCGGCTTGGACATGTCATTCCTACTGTTTTTATTTCTTCTTTTTCTTTTTCTTTAGTTTTATGCCTTTAATTCTATAAGTTTTGTCTTTTTAACTAACCCTTTACTATCTTATAGCTATAGGCTCTAATAACTTAGCTGTGAATAGGAGCATAGCTAGCCGGATCTGGCAAATAAACTTCCCCCGTTATGATATTAAATTGTAATTTCGTGTAGGCTTTTAAATTGTTACCATATATCTATGTATTATATTATATTTTTAATTCGAGGCAGCACCTTTGTATATAACTTGACAATAAAAGTAAGTAAGGTAACCATTTTAGTCAACTTTTAGTTAGGGTTTTCCCCCAGACATAAAGTCTAAAGAAAGTTGTAGTTCATTTGTCTTTAATATAAACTTTTAATGTTAGAACTTTTACAATATTGTCTCAAAGTTATTTTAAGCACGTAAAAGAAATTAAATACATTTTTTAATGGGTTCAATGTCTATATGTTATTTTAGTGACTCTTTTGGTCGATCTACAATTCAAATGTTGCAGTTGTTGCTTAGAACTTGGACTTTTGCTCACCTTTTCAAGGCATTCGTGTCCATTTGCTTTGGGATCATCCAACTTGACAGCCTGTTGGGTGCCGTTCGGCAGATTCACAATGCACCACATTTTGGGGATACTTTTTGTTAACTCTGCTCCTTGTTGCGCGTAAAAGTAGCTCCTTGTTGGTTGCTTTTTTTTTGGATTATTGTATTATATTTATGGCAATTGCATTCGGTTTTATGTTGTGCTTCCGCGTTGCGAACACACACAAGCAAACCGAACTGAAATCAAAACAATTTCAAGTCCGAAAGCGTACAAAGCGCCTGGCTGCGCTGCTGGCGTTGCCGTCGCTGCTAAGCCACAGGTTGCGTTCGCTTGCTGTAGATTTTTTGTTGGTTTTTTGGATTCCAGCCCGTGTGGTAAATAAAAACAATTTGTTGAACTTTTTATATATATCGCGCACTAATTTTATTTAAATGATTCTACACTTTGGGTATTTTTTGTAGACATTTTAACGGCAACGCACGCCGTCACTTTTCACTCTTTGTTAAGATGTATATCTTCTTTTTCTTCTGTATGTATATATATTTTTGCTTTGTTTGTTGCTGCTATTTTTGTTGAACACGATTTTGGCGCCGTTCACGATGACGTTGTTTTCGTAGCAGGGAGCTATTGTTGACTATCCGTTAACGTCCGTTCAATGCAAGGTTCCCGATACAATTGAATTCTAGTTGGAGGCACAGCCAAAGAAGAGAGCGATGTTGTTAACTGTTAACAGCGTGCCACTGTTAACGCGCTGTTATGCTCAATTGTTATGTCACCAGGGCTGCCAATTCAGCTTTTCCCCGTCATATCTGGCTGTTTTTTAAGGCTGCGGGACAAATTTGTGAATTGCGGAAAGCTGGAATTTTAGAAATGTGTTTGGCTTTTCTACTTACATGAAAATATGCAAAAATATTTAAAATTAATTGGAACCTTGGAGTCATATATGAAAACCAGAACAATTTCATTGAAATAGACGAAATTATTGAATATTTGTAAAACGAATATTAATAAAAAAAAACATGACAGAAAACATCAGCTTTTTATTCAGCTGTTTTGCTCGAATTTTCAGCTTTTTCGGCATTGTTGCTTCTAAAAAGTTGGCAACACTCACTGTATGTCACACCTTCTCATTGCTCTTCTCTTTGGTCGTGCTCTTAAATTCAGGTGAGCGAACAGCTAGCCAGCTCGCTCTTTTTCTCTACTTGCTTTCAACGCTCATTTACGACTGCGGGGGAGAGTTGCAGCTGTTCACGATGCGGCTTCATTCAATTGTCCGCCACAGCTGTTGCTGTTGTTCATCTTCTCTTTTGTTATCACATTTTCCACTCCATTGAATCTGCACTGAAAGACCAAGCATGCAGGTAAATTGTTCAACAGTTGAATCAACAATCAGCATCTGAGTTTCGCTCTCTCTGTCCGAGTCGCAAACGAGTGCATGCCGCGCATGTGCAGCGCAGCTGCCCTATCCCAAAAATTCCATTGAAGGATTTTATTTTACGCATCTTTGTTTGCTTGCGACCTGCACAATGCAAACAAACACTAATCAACTGCACTTTGTCACACAATGAAAATAGATGGGAAACGTGTTTAAAGAAGATGGCAATATCGTACCCTGTTCACAAAAGTAAAACAGTTTATTGGGTCTGTGCAATGTGCCTCTGTCTGAACCAGTACCAAAGTACAAGTACTTTTTATACTATGTTCCCGAAGGGACAGACTAATGTTGAGATTCCCGACAGATCTGCAAAACACGTTTTTCAAGGGGTATATCTCCTACAGTTTCAAAGATAGAGTTACCTAATTTGGCACACAGACTAATGTTGACCACCTGGGAAAATCTGCATCAAACATTTTTGGACCCCCCCACCCCCTCCTCCGCAAATGAGAAAAATCTATATCTCCCACACCTGTACAGGTAGAGTCACCAAATTTGGCATACAGACTACTGTTTTTTCGCGTCTCTTTCCGAACCCACAAATAACCAATTTATATAGGACTAGCAACATAGTAATCTGCAGTCGGGTGCGTCCGACTGCAACGTTCTTACTTATTATTTTTTTATTACAACCTTGAATACCCCTAAATCTTATTAGAATTTAAAGTGTTTTCAATATTTACTCCCTGTTCCCATAAAATGGGTAAAAATGGGGTACTAAATCTGTGCAATTGTGTGTAACAGGCAGAAGGAGACATCTCCGACCCTATAAAGTATATATATTCTTGATCAGTATCAAAAGAGATTTCGGTTTGGCCATGTCCGTCTGTCTGTCCATCGGTCCATACGAACGCGTCGATCTCAGCAACTATAAGGGCTAGAGACACCAAATTATGTATGCAGGTTCCTGTAAGCCATACGAAGATCAATTTTGTTTTATATTTAAGATACCTCCCCCGTTCCTCCGCAATTCGATGAAAACAGTTTTACAGGAACAATTTTCCAGATATAGATTTGGGATTTGACATGTAAAATACTTAGGTCATTCTTAATCTACTGTCCAAATTTCAAGTCGATCAGATAATAAACACGGAAGTTATTCAACAAAAAAGATTCAGTGATGGAGCGCGGGGAGGAAGTAGAAGCACAGCCACAACTTTAAATGCCTCGCTTGCGCTGCGCTCGAGCTGTCGCTCGTGTGTGTGCGTCTTTTGTGTATGTGTGTGTGTATATGTGTCTGTATGTGTGTGTGTATGTGTACGAAGATGCGATTGGAAATTTGTGACCTGGGTACAGGGAGTTTTGTAGTCGGGTTTACTCGACTATAGCATTCTTACTTGTTTTTAAAGTAAGTTTTCTCAATTTTTTATTTATATTCGAGTAAAAAATTTGTCATTAAAAACAATGTGGTTCTAATTTTCGAGCGTCTACTGTTTTAGTAAATAATTGTATAAATTTCGATTTCCAATTTCCATAATTTTGTTAAAAGTGAATTGATTCTCAAGCGGAATATATTTTTGATGACGGTCTGTTCTCTCATTTCAAATTTAATGATTTAAAATAAAAGCAATTTTCGATTTTTTCATTATTATGATACATATTGTAGTCATTAACTTAATAGTAAATGCTCTTTCTTGATTTTCAACTTCCACATAAATATAACCCAAATTTAAAAGTCAAAACAGTAAAGAACTGTCTTAAGCATGTTATAAATTGTAAGCTGACACACTTTAGATTGTCCACTCTTTTCATTTTTATTTTTAAAGACCTTCAACCTCTTTACACAATATTGGCGCCTATTGTCATATTATATGCGAAAGGTGACACCACTTGTAAATACCTGTAACCCTGGCACAGTTCTTACAATCTTGTCTTATGGTTGGATGGTCGAGAATTGACCTCGAGCTTCCAGCCGCTGAATGGGGTTCACATTGAGGGTTTCAAAAATCAATATAAATCAGTATATAAAGGTGCCACAAGTGAACGCAGAGCTTTTGAAAAGCTTTAATAAAATATCATAGGTTTGTGTCAAAATAAAATGAAAGCTTTGCTATTCACTACAATAATGTGATATTACTCACGCATTCGTGAAAAGGCTTGATCATTTTGTTCATTTATACAATGGCAATAAGCAACAAACTGAAAGCTTAGTTGCATATCAAATATAGAGGCTATAGCTAAAAAATTGTGTTTGTAATTGAGTTTTATCGATTTCCTATTATACATATATCCTGGTCGGGACTAACGCTTCTGTTACAAAAACTAATGGGAAATGTCTTCAATCCTAAGATTTAAGACAGGCAATAAAATCAGAAAATTTTTCAAATTTTGTAATGTGCGAAATTTATTATTATTTTTATTAATTAACTATTTTTGGTCAAGTTTATTTCGCATTTTTAACATACATATGTACTTATCTCCGATTAATCGAGTTCGATTGACAAAAATCATCATTAATTAAAATGACAATTATATCTACGCCTACTGAAACGATTTTATGTTAATATTTTATTGAAGAAGCCCAGAAAGGGTAATGAAATGCAAATTATAATTTTTTCAAATGAATGGCAGCACGTAAATTTCAATAACTTGGAATGTCCCCGAAAATTATGTTTATAAGTACATGTTTAAGAAATCATTAACCTTGGAAGTAGACACACTAACACAATGAGTATATGATTTATATTCACATTATCAGCAGACGTGGGCGAAATTTCGCAACGCAATAACATTTGTGGACATTGTATCAAGATTCCGATCCCAAATGCGGATTTCTAGAGCTATAATTGTAGTCACCCACTCACCCACTCACCCACAATCACCCTCAGTTGTAGACGTTTTGGTTTCTTACATTTTTGCAATATTGATATTTAATGGTATAATCTATTAAAATATTACCATTCTATACTCCCACACAACAACATTTTTAAATTTAAAATATTAATTTGTGTTCCAGGTCTCTTACACAAGGGATGACTTTTTAGGCTCGCGGGGATTTTCTAAAAATGACATATATACAAAATTTAGTTACCTGAACAACTTTTTAAATAAATACACAAAATTAAAATGCCAATAATAATGTTTCTCTAGAAAATGTATATATTGTGTCATTGGTAAATATTTTACGCTTAATTACTAGGACTATTGAGATCTACTGACAAACATATCTAAAAGTTGTATGCAAGATATAGAAATGATTGCCTTTGGACTTTCGAGTGAAGGAGAAGATGATATTATTTTTATATATACTATATATGTAATAAATTTCATGTTCAAATCTCAAAGATCACAAAAAGCGATCTTGAAACGTCTATATCCTAAGAGCATAAAAGATTTTACGCAATGATAGTTTTATGAGTTGTGCCTGTTCCAACTGCATGAAATAAATGGATTTCTGAAGATTTTAAGTTCATTAGATAAACATTTGTAATTATCTATTGTGGTTAGACTTTTGCACTCGTTGGATCAGATGATATTTTGGCTGGTGATTATTACTCATACGAGGCAGACAAACAACAGATGCGACCCCGTTAAACTCTGGGACATGATAAGGACAACCGGAGTAAACATTCTACATATAGGCATATTTATAATCCCAGACGCGCCATAATAATAACACTCTAAAAATAAATAACTGTTTCCGTATAACAACTTGGCTTAGCAACGATCAATATCTTACTTAATTGGAAACTTACGACTATAAATCCATAAAACAAAAAACCTTTATGGAGTGTGACCATCTGTTTCATTTGAAAGATCGTGAACTAATCACACAATTATAGTCTGATTTACGAGCCATAGAACGAGTGATATGATAACACAAAATTTTTGGTCGATGTCTGGGTGAGCTCCCCCGTGTTCACCCTGCCCAAAGACAATTCAAATTAAAAATTATATGGGAATATTTGCCAAGTACACTAATTAAGACGACGTGTCCATTATTCCCGACGGCTGAAACTGACAATTAATCTACGGCTCAAGGTTCATTGTCAAGGGGGGCCAGCGTATTGTTTTTATTGTTATTCTTAATGTTTTTTTTTGTTTAATCAAGAATTGGGTATTGGTTAAACGTTCTCTCAATCTTTCACAATTGGAGGGCATTTGATTGATTAATCTGATATATTTAGTATTCAATAAATGGCCCACGATCAAAACAACTTTAATAATACTTAATGGCACTTATAAAGTCTAGCATGATATGTTTCAAAGGTTTCGAAAATTCAGGTGGTACACTTGTTTGGCTATGAGGCATACGAAGCGTTATCACACAGTTTAGCCGAGTCCTCTATCAGACCCAAGGTATATTGGCTGTGTCACGGAAGTTGAGTTCCATAAGCACACTATGAAAATAATAAAAATGTAATGGCTTGGAATAACTATTTAGTTATACATTAAATGAATATTAAAAAACTTAAATTCAAAGTAACAAACTTGATATGAAGCATCCCGACTACTGGAACCTTATCAACAAAACTTTAACTAATTGAAGTTATTAAGCACTTTAAAATAATTTCAAAACATTACAGATTAGTATAAAAATATATTCGGATATATAAGTCAAATGTTTACTTATACGAAAACTGTCATTTACTTTTCAAATCACATACAAATAAGTGAATTGAATTCACAAAAGTTGTTTGAACTGTGAAATTCGGAACTAGTTAACCCGGCAATCAACCAAGAGTTTCGATTGTACTTATATTGATGGCCTATCTATTGAAATCATCATTAAAACAATTCAGGTGGTTAATGAAGTACTTAATGAATTCATTATGTATGGATACTAAGCTTTAATTAAATTAAAAGAACTTGCGTTAATCCTATCGATTTAACTCTACCGGTGCGATAGAATCGATAGGGGAAAGACCCTAATAGACCCCAAAAAAATATCGATACTATATAGTACATCGATACTACTTTGTGAATTGAAAAGTAATTCACAACAGTTTTGTGAAAATGTCGCACTTTCTTTAATATCTTCTAGGTACAAAACAATTCAAATAGCTTAATAGTTGAAGTCTAGGATTCTTTCGAGTATGATATTTTACTCAGAAAACTCAGTAGTAGGATATTTGCTAGATTTGTGTCGTTCGGTTTTCATGTAAATCACAAATATTAACTTTGTTATTTGTTATTAATATATAAAAATTTGTTCCAGAAAATTGTGGCAATGTTATTAATGAAATTGGCAAAACTCTCCAACCTGATGCTGTGCAACCAAGGCAAAAATGGCACTTGGAACCACTGCAGCACTCGAGGCCTCAAGGTGGCCATTGTGGGAGCAGCTGGCGGCATAGGGCAGCCCCTCTCACTGCTGTTAAAACATAATCCACTGATCTCGACTTTGGCACTGCATGATCTTAACAATATTAAAGGAGTTGCGGCTGATCTGTCCCACATATGCACACCTACAGTGGTAGAGGCCTACGAGGGCAACGATCAGCTGGTGCGGGCTCTTGAGAATGCGGCTGTTGTGGTGGTGCCAGCGGGATTGCCCCGCAAGCCGGGCATGACACGGGCTGACCTGCTGAGCGCCAATGGTAATGTGGCAATGACTGTGGCCAAAGCGATCAGCATATCCTGTCCGGCAGCTCTTTTGGCCCTGATTACAAATCCAGTTAACACAATAGTGCCTATTGCGGCAGAGGTGCTCAAGCAGGAGGATGCGTATGATCCAAAGCGTCTCTTTGGGGTGACCACGTTGGACGTGGTACGCGCCAAGTCCTTCATTGCCGAGAGCCTCGGCATCAATCCGCAGTGTGTCAGCGTTCCAGTAGTTGGAGGGCACGCCGGCGAAACCATACTGCCCCTCGTCTCGCAGTCTAACCCCAAGTTCGCAGGCGATGACTGTGAACGCAAAAAGCTGGTGCAACGCATACAGGAGGCGGGCACAGAGGTGGTGAAGGCCAAGGCGGGCAAGGGCTCTGCCACCCTATCCATGGCCTATGCGGGTGCTCACTTTGTCAATGCCCTGCTACGTGGCATTAACAATGAGGAGAATGTTATCGAATGCGCCTATGTGCAATCGGATGTCTCGGAGGCGGTGTTCTTTGCCACGCCCGTATTACTTGGCCCAAAGGGCATTCAGTGTAACCTGGGATTACCCGACTTAGATGAGCAAGAGGAGGAGGCTCTTCAGCGTCTGACTCCAAAATTAGTTGAGGATATTGAAGCTGGTTATAAGTTTACCTCATGCTGATGTGCGCGTAGTCTTGAAATCTTGTATAAATTGTATGGAAAATGTATTGATAAAGCTTGAATAATACTATGTACTACGAACATTTCGTTTTGGATTTTACTTATGCTGGGAGAATCTGGACTTTCGCGATATTGTTGTGTAGTAGGATCTGACTTAAAAAATACTTGATATTGAGGCTGTTTAACTAACTGACATTTTAATTCACAAATCTAGCCGTAATGTATAAATTGTATGAAAAGTATTAATAAGGCTTGATCATTACTCTATAGTTTAGATTATATTTATGATGCCTAAGGTCTTGTATATTTATTTATTGTACATCTGTGTAGTACATGTTCTAAGTGCATGTCTATATTTGAAGACCCACTTTTTATATATATTGGAACAAACAATGTATTACTATTGAACACTGATAAGTTAATCATCGTGCTTCAATCATCCTAAGTACTTCAATATAAATATATTCGAGTTTGAGCTCTACTAAACATTTATACTAGTACAAAGCAACTGTTGATGGTAATATAAGTAATTATAAATAGACAAATGTATTTAATTGTACTCTATATTCATCAAATGGATGGGTATCAAAGTTGTGTGAATCTGGTAGAAGGAGGCATATAGTATATATATCTGAGCAATTAATAATAGTATAAGTAGGTAGATTTTTAATTTAATTTCAAAAATGTAAATCGTAAAGTCTTAGATGGTGTATATTGACGTATGTCAATAGCCTTGTAATATCCTATCATCGATCATTTTAACTAGTTAATAATAAAGCAAAAGCATGCTTGATCCATTTCTGGAACTATTTGTTCGTTTCGGAATTGATTAAAGAATTTTGGTTGATGTATTTTGTTATGATATATCAAGAAAACTACTATAATCTTATATATATATATAATTTGACAAAACAGATTCCTTTTAAGTAATAAAATTAACTAGCTGTTAAGCAGTTGAGTATAATAATCGAGGAAAATCCAAGGGGAGACGCTAGAAAAATGGAAACAACAAATAAAATATGTGTGTATATAATTATTAGCTGGTTAAAGTGCAAAGTAAGCATCTTTTATTGTAGGTGAATATAGCTGGGATCGAAAGTTTCGCTTTAACATCAATTGGCTATAATTTGTTATACTGAAATTGTGCAATTAATTTTCCAAGAACTTTGTCTGTTTTTAATTAGTGCGAATTCTAATGATCGCTTATCTAAAGCAACTTTGTCCATAAATCTCAATTTGCTTACAAGTAAGTCATTTTTACACGTATTAAACATGGAAATATGTATATGATGATTCTATCATAATTGAATAATTTTGATAAAGCTTACACAAATTTTAAATGAATTTTTGCACATGTTAAATATGGATGATTCTATTTTAATTAAATATAATAATAAAACAGAAAATTTGAATGAATTAAATATATATAAAAAATGGGAAAATATATTATGTTTCTATTATAATGGCCCAATAATAATAGGTCAGGTTTACATAAATTTTAAATGAATTTTTACACTTATTACATATGGAAATATATGATGATTCTACAGATATTACGAGTTTTCTTTGGGGGAATTTTCTTGCTGAGATCATGTGTAGTATGTTTCCACGAATTAAATTTGCAATCTCATGTGATAACCTTGTCTTATTACATTGTACGTAGTTGCTCGATATATTGCCATTGATTAGGTAACGCAAGTAAACAACTCATAGGGGCTTCCCTCTGTGAGATCATTTCGAAAGAACAACAAAAGTTTTAAAATCAACTTACTAACATTTTGCGTAGTTGCCGGAAATACGAGAGCTACGAGTAAATAAATGAATGGATTGAATTGGCTGGCATTGCATCATAATATTTTGAAATGGATTCCCACAGCATTATAATCAGTTAGCGCCTATGCAATTCACTTATCAGCAATAGCAACATGATGTTTCTCTAATTGACCGTGTCGACCCAACCAGCATACGATTTTACTTAGTTATTGGAATATATGACTTTATAATCATATACTATAGCAAGCACAGAACGCACTCAATGAAAGAGGAATCGACGTTATGATCTTGTTTGTCAATAAGTATTTTTTATGATTTCCTGTGCACACTAGAACTCTTCATCAGGCTAAGAACCTTTAAAAGTATGCGAATAGTATAAATATACACCATCCCATTAAAGATTAATAAATAAATTCGAACTCATAACTTCCTTACTGGACAAATAATCCCTAATAACATCCTCAATGCATAATGTGAAGAGTATGTGTACAGACAGATGAAAGATAATTGAGTAAGCGACTAGATTAAATTCGAACTCTTAACATTTGTACCGGAGTTAAGAACCTTCAATAACATTCACTGTGTATTATATAAAGTATGTGTGTATAGATCAATGTTATACAAATTGTAACCCTTCTGGTTTTTGTTACTACACATATAATCTGAAAAGTTTACTATCGGGTTAAGAGGAATTAAGAAAATTTAGTGCATAACATTTAGTGCCAGTGTCAATGCTCAATGCACCCGTGGAAGCATTTTCGGAGGCCGGTGAATTTGGGAAAAAGATCGTTATGATCGAATGACGAGTATAATTTGTATAAGAACTGTAAATTTAGTAATTGCTTCGAAAATTTAAGAACCGTTCATCAAGCTGTTACTATGTCATTGTTAGATAGCGAATACTATAAACTATTTATTCGATTTTAATCACAAATCAGAAACAAATTAGTCAGCCCACCTGAAGCTGATATGATTTTTATACTATACCTTAAACATAAAGTGTGGTAAATGTTTATTTCCTTTTAATAACCCCACCTATTTACTTTAAAAAAGTTACTCATTGTACCACCATTTTCGGGAATCATTATTAATCTTTAATTTTGCATTCTCTAAGTGTTATTTATGTTTCGGTATGTATGTAGTAGTAAGCCTAATGTATAATCGATTAACTTTAGTTTTCAACTTAATACAGAGTATTTGCTGACAAAGCATTTTCGACTAGGAGATCATTCGAAGTTGTTTTCAGATTGAAAATACGTACTATTATGAAAAGTTTTAATAACAAATTAAATGAAAAATACTGACCCTTTTTTGGCAATTACCAAAATTATAAATTTAAATTAAATTAATAAATATTAACGATTTGTATCAATTAATTAGAATTATTATTCAACGCTATTTAATACATACAAACTTATTACCCTAACTCAGCCAAAAGGTATACTATGTAATTTTCTATATTATTATCATTCCAAATCTTTGTTTGTTTTAATCAAATTAAAGGAATAATAATAATTTAGAACCTCATACAATAAAAGATTATGGGAATCTCGAATATATGTTTTAATTGGTATCTAATTTAACATAATTTGTTCAGTTACCTTTCAATGAATGAATTTTCTTAAACGAATTCCTTTTTATAAAATCCATAATTTCCACTGCGCTTTATTACAACAAAATGTAAAAATACGTAAGGCTTGTAACGCATTTTACCGATATTATCGATAGTTAAGACTAAAACAATGAAACGAGTTATACATACTTTAAAATATATTGGGTAGTTAAAAAAAAGAGTATTTCCTAGCTGATAATTCTACGCCTGTTACGGTAAATCATAATTTTTGGACACTCGCTTTGACTTTAATCGAGAGAGTCCAACAATCGCGTCTCGATCTCTCAATATACAGACGCAATCTGTAGCGCCGACCAATACCCGAAGCCTATGCCCGATGACCGATGCACGAAGTTGGAGCCGAAGCCGGAGCCGAAGTACTGATCTATGGCATTGTTTGGTGGTATAAAATGTAAGGCGCTGTCCATTGCGACTTCCAGTTGCGGCCGGCTGAGTTATCAATTCGCATAGCAAAAAATATATGGACATATATTTAGCTCAAAATATATATCAATTCTCGTAAACTGTAGACGTTCTCGAGTAGTAATCATACTTTAACGCATCTTTTTAGTATTATAAAAACTCAAGCAGAATGGTTCAAAATGTAAGTATGTCTGCAAAAACTGATAAATTTTAAAAAAGTTCAATTTGAAATTTGAAAGAAAAATATTTATAAACGATTATGTTACAAATAACAGCGATCGGTTCAACAAACTTATTCTCAAGTGCACGAAAAACAATATATGTAGAATGCCTACTTATATCAAAAATTATGACAATCATGCTAAAGTATATTCTAAAAGCTTGATTAATATTAAAAACGAAAAGTAACGAACACACGATAATCAAACAAATTTTACTCTAAACAGAAAAAATTAAACGACAAATGTGTTTGGGTTCCGATGAAAGTTTAAAAACGATTTCGTCTTTAAAAGTACTTATATTCTTGTTTTTGTTGTATTTTATAATGAAATATCAATAATTAAATTATTCTTGCCGCGATATTTGCATAATATATGATTGCTAAAAATTGCAATGAATTTAAAATATTTTCATTGAAGTATAGTATGCAAAGATCCCCCCATCCCATGGGCACATAACGAGTACTTTCCTTAAATGCGAGTAAAATAAATGAAGTGAATAAAGTAAATAATGTAAAACATCATAATACAATGCGGTAAAAGACTTGTTTGCGCTGGTTTAATGAAAATGGACATATATGAAATGAATTGTCGATCTAACTTGAACCAGAAATATGCGCTTGACACAATTTATATTTCATAAATCACATAAAATTCCTAAATAGGGTCAATGGCTGCGTCATGCACAAAATTTTTGAGCCATATCACATGACACTTTGCCACATACAGCTGACTTTTTTCTCTAATTTTTTTTATTTTTCGTTTAAATTTTTTTTTTTTTTGGTTTGCCGGCTTATGCCTATTAATCAAGCACTTGTCTCTGCCTTCCAGAAATTCGACAACAAGCTGCTGCCCGTGCTGGCTCTGCTTCTGGTCGCGTGTCTGTCGATCACACGGATCGCGGAGAGTAGACCCTCACCAGACATCGAGCTCGCTCCGGAGGGTGCAAATAGTACGAAGCTGGTGGTGGATCCCAGCGAGTATCCCGGCAATCTGGCGCCCGAGACCATACTGAAGGTGCAGCAGTGCGAAATGAATCAGGTAACCATGGAGCTGTGCATGCGGTGCGCCAAGATTACCAAATCTGAGATCATCTATCCCATGTGCTGTAATAATGATGACAGCGTCAAGGACTGGTGTCACGAATATGTATATTATGGTAACCATGAAGGCTATTAGTCCTGGTTTCCGGTGATTGTTACTTAGGATACTTATGTACTTGCCAAATTCTATTAAAATTCATTGCATCCTGCGTGCACTGCGGATCGATTGGCTGTGATATTAAAGGCATTATTAATGTTTATGTTTATATATACTATATACTATGTATTTTTGTGACTAGATATATTAAAAAATAGCGCTGAGCTGCATAAGACGACAAGAAACATTTTGATTTTGTTTTAATAGCTAAGAAATTAAAGAGAAAATATAACATTGAAATCCGATCTAAAGTCAGTGTACTTACACGAAAGCTAATCAAATTAATCAAATTTTTATTCTTTCATATAGCTATTGATATAGTATTTTGATTTTTATCAACTAAGGCTAAGAAAACTACAGAAAAAATGCAGATTTTGTTTGTAATAATCTGAATATTCAAACGTTATATTAAAAGCTGTAATAGTCGATTCCGTGTTAGGGTTTATCAGTGTAGCTTAAAACTGAGAACCTAAATATGTATCTTCCTGGGTTTTTCAATTTTATAAAGCGGTTTATACCCCTCGTAAAATACAAAAGCCTAAGGCCATCGTTTTCTTTTTAATTTCTATAGCCTCTTTCATTTCAAGCACTGTGCAGTTATTGTTATGATTTATTATTACACTTTCTAATTTTAATGATATTGTTACGATTTATGATTACACTTTCTAATTTTAATGATAAGAAAAGTTCAAATTTTTGTATACATAATTCTCTCTGGCCTGAATAATTGACTGAATGATTGGTAATTAATCAGATTATTCCTTTTATGACGTAAGACGTGGTTCGGAAAAAGTGGAAAACAGTTGCTAAAACTTTTGTTTCATATAAAAAAAACAAGTAAGAATGCTATAGTCGAGTATACCCGACTACGAAACTCCCTGTAACCAGGTCTAAAACATCCAATCACATCTACGTCCACTTACACATACACAAAGACGCATACACACAGGCGGCAACAGCGACAGCGCAAGCGAGGCATTTTAATTGGTGACTGTGCTTCTTCTTCCCCCCTCTCGCCGCATTACTGAATCTTCTTTCGTGAATAACTTCCGTGTTTATTATCCGATCGACTTGAAATTTGGACAGTAGGTTAAAAGAGACTAAAGTATTGTATATGCCAAATCTTAAAGCTATATCTTGAAAATTGTTACTGTAAAACGGTTTTTATCGATTTGCGGGGGAACGGGGGAGGTATCTGAAATATGAAACAAACTTGATCTGCGTATGGTATACAGGAACCTACATTCCAAATTTGGTGTCTCTAGCTATTATAGTTGCTGAGATCGACGCGTTCATACGGACAGACAGACGGACATGGCCAAATTGAAATCTCTTTGATACTGATCAAGTATATACTTTATAGGGTCGGAGATGTCTCCTTCTGCCTGTTACATACATTTGCACAGATTTAGTACCCCCTTCTTACCCATTTTATGGGTACAGGGAGTAAAAATGGACATGATTAATCGATTTCGGTGGTGTGGACCAGGTGGAAAACAGTATTATGCTTATTTGTAAGACACAACACGTACTGTGTTCTTGTATCTTCATTTTTCAAAAATATCCAGAAATATGTTTGGCAGCTTGTTTGCTTGTCCCACAATTCAATAATAAAAAAACACTTTGATTTAACATTTATTTTTATTTCTTTTTAATTCATTTTGTATTTTTAGAAAACTTTATAATGATTACAAATGTATTTTTTAAATGAATATTTAATCGAATAAAACGATAGAGTTGCCATTGAAAATAGTTGCAGAGAACGCACAAAAAGTAATTGGTATGTAGTATATATATATAGCATAAATCGAATTGGCAAAACATATAGAAACGCGAATTAACTTAACGACAAGTATATATATATTACAGATCATGCTGTTGCTGCTTTTGTATGGCAATCCAATGTTGAGCAAATGAAACAAATGCACAATCCGTTCGAACGGCTTTTAAGACCGCCGGCCCGGCATCATTCAACTTGCACTAGTTTACAACACCACGTGAATTGTAACTGTACGATATAAATGTATATAACAATGTTTCAACAAGAAACTATATTAAGTCACTCGATGAATCTGGCTCTTCGCTGCTGCGATTAATTGTTGTTTTTCGTGTCTCTCGTTGACTGAAAGCAACATTTAAATATAAAGTCGCGTGAAGAGTTCAACTTACCAGAATTCGAGCACGCTATTTAGAATGTTATTTTGGGTGTTTTAGTTATATACAAAATTGTTTAACACTGCCTTTGTGTCTGGCAGCTCAGTGTGCGTTGGCAGTGACGCTGTCGCTGACGGCGTCACCGGCAGCAGCCTCAACGCGTGTTAAATGCAGGTACGAACAGTCCACATCCTCGCAGCGACCCATCAGCTCAAAGGGACAAACTGTGCCATTCACATTCAGTTGGCTGAAAATGGCAAGAAATGAAAACAAAAACAAGAAACCCTATCTTCGGGTTGCCGAGGAATTAATACACCATCACAAATATACAAAACAACAAAGTTACTGATACAAAAACTCAATTTTTAACCGATTATTCCTATCATTCCTAGGGCAGCCTGTGAATCTAAATGCGTGCAGCAAAAAGAAGCCACATTTCATTTAGAAAGCACTAAAGCTGAGAAACAAGTTTGCATAGAAACAGACAGGCGGATATGGCTAGATCAACTCGACTGTTTGTGTTGATCTAGATTCTATATATAGTTTATAAAGTCGGCCTATATCGTGACAAAATAATATAACACATTGGCATTTGTTTAGCATAAGCTGCAAGCTGCAACACACACACCTGTTGTAGTTGCGCGACATGGGTGTGCGGTACTCGCCCAGCAGCGTATCCCTACAAGGTGCGTCCCACAGCTCCCGCATGAAGCTGACGGTGTACGGTGGCACATCCGTTGTTGCGGCATGTTGTGGCGTCATCTGAAAGTAGACTCGAAGCAGTTTGTTAGTATGGGTATGGGGTTGCCTAGGCGTTAACAAACAACGGCAGTACAGACAAGTTCTTATAAATATTTGGAAGCAAGAGTAGAATAAGCAAAATCCACGCACATCAACGTTCTCCAGCTGTGCCGCTGCTTCTAGGGAATCACATTCATTTGGCTGCTGGCCCCCCGTCTCCTTTGCCATCACCGTGCTGGTCTTATCTTGTGCAGTTTGCGGCTGGCTATCATTGGGCTCGTCTGTCTGCGGCGCAGTTTCAATTGCGGGTTCAGGTACGGCTACTGTTGCCAGCTGCACATCCTTATTACACGTGCTCTCCTTGGCTGGCGGCGTTATATCCTCGTATTTGTGAAGCGTATTGTATAAACGTATTTCTTTGGTTAGCTGCGTCGACTTGCGCGTTATTTCCGCCTTGCCCGGATCCAGCAACCTGAAAAAAAGCCAAATTATAATCTAAACTAAAGTAAATGTTAAATGTCGCGTCTGATTTTGTTGGTCTATGCAGGCACATTTCGACGTTTCCCACGATAATTTGTTGGCCTCGTTTTGCTGCTACTGCTGCTGTTGTTGTTGAGTTGTAGTTGTTGTTGTAGTAGTAGTACCTGTAGTCAGCTCCCTGTAGGTCATTGCCCAAATCCATGGCTGCATTGCGAAGTTTGTTGCGCTTCTGTTTAAGCGATATGATGATCTCATGGCTGGCTTGTATATCCGGCTGTATGTGCGCCAATTTCGCCTCCTCCAGCTTCACCGACTGCTTGATAGTCTGTATCTCGGCAAAGAGCTCCTTGAGCCGCTGCGAGTAGCGCAGTCTTGCGATTTTTGACCTCCTCGCCTCCTCCACCATGCGCAGCGATTTGTCCAGATTTGTTATCATGCTGCCCCTGTAAAAGCCATAGTCTGTGAGTAACTATATAATGCATTGCATATATGCATAATTACCCAATTTTATGAAATGAATTCTCAAATGCTTTCAGTCGACTCTCTTTGGAAGGCTGCTTCGCCTTAGCTGGCACTGAGGTGCTTGCCAGCTCGGCATTCCCAATGGCACTGATGGACTCCGTCACTTTCTTGGTTGCACTTGCTCCTGCTGCAGTCGTTGTTGCTGTTGCTGTTGTTGTGCCTACATGACTGCTGTCATTGGGCCCAGCCCTCACTATGGTGTTCTTGATCACTCTGTTGCCCGTGGTAGCCTTGATTGCAACCGATGTCTTGACAGCTGTAACTACCTTTGTCGTTTGGGAATTGGCCGTCGCCTTCAGGTTGCTAACTTTCTTCTTTTCCAGTAACCGCATTCGCTCGATAAGACGTAGGTATTCCCTCTGTGATGCCACCGGCAAATGTCGCACAGCCTAGGCATAAAAGAATAGTTAATTTAAAAATATTTGGAAATGGGCAGGCCTGTACCCAGTTTAATGGGTACGGCGGGTGTAAAAATAATGAATCCATAGTACATACCACTGGCGTTGCTTTTGCATTTTGTGGAGCCGCCGTAGATGGTTCAGCGGCTTTGGGCAGTTGTTCTGCTGATGAATTTTCCGTCTCTGGCGTCGTATTGCTAGCCAAAGGTGAAACTGTGGGCACCTTGGAACGCGCCTGCTTTAGGAAATCATCCAGTTTCTTCTCAAAGTACTCATTTATGACGGTGCGTCGTAAATTGGGATTGCTGGGCTGTGCCGACTCAAGTATCTCCGAGTTTGGCGTATTTGAGCGTGTGGTGGAGTTACTGGCACTATCCAAGGCCTGGCTAAGCGGGCTCGCAATGTCCGCGTAGCTGCTGTAGGCAAAACAGCGTCTCAGCTCGAGTTCATCGTCGCTGCCCGCGGAGGATTCGGCCAGAGCAATGACCAGCTTGTTCACCTTAATGCTGGATGGATCGAGTGTGGTTATCAGTCGCGTTGAGCTGCCACCGTTCTTCCCATGTAGCGGAACCACTGGCTCCTTCACCAGCAGCGTTGTTGGACGCTTGATAGGCGGTGCCGAGTCCGAGAGCTTGGTAATCTTGCGCTTCGGCGCGGTTTTCTTATTGATAACCTTGTTGGGCTTTACGATCTTGATTATGTTTGTTGTTGGCTTAGAAAGGGATGTGGGTGAGGGTATGGGTGTTGCTATGGGCGTGGCTATGGGCGTGGGCGCTAAAGCCGCCGCAACTGAAGTTTCCACCGGCAATTGTGGTGGCGGCACTGCCAATGGCACGGACTCCGGCACAGGCGAAGGCAAGGACTCTAGCACAGTTTGCGGTTTATCCAATATTGGCTGCACCGGCTCCAGTGCCACACCAGGTAGAGTGTCATCCGACGAAGACGCTTCATTGGGCTGCAATGTAGACGCCTGAAAGCGGCGCACTGCCCTTTTAAGAATCTCTGGATTGTCGCTGGTTGTTTCGTCCTGGCTCTGCTTCTTTTTCGACGCTATGCTGGAGAGCAACAGTAGGCGAAGCTCCTCAGGATCATCAGAGTCATCTGCCTTAACTGCGGTCATAGCGGGCTGCTTGGTAGATGCAGTCTCTGCTGGTTTAAGCTTGGCTAGCAGCATGGCACGCAAGGCTCCTGCCTCATCGTCACTGGATTCGACTTGGAATGGGCGCGTCTCTGAGTTATCCATTGATATAGATTGTATGTCGGTGAGATAGCCATGATGCGAATGTCGGTCACTTAAATGCAATGCATCTTGCGCATCATCATCCTCCAGTTGCATGTGCGGAATGTGATACGAAGGCGGCGGCGGTGGCACCTCATCATCCTCGTCGTCCAGCTGCGCCTGTTTATGCAGCAGCTGCTGCTGCCGCTCCTCCTCCTCCTCGTCATCATCATCAACTACAATGGGCATGGAAACTGGCGGCAACGCATTTGTCATAAAGCAGCGCCAGCCGTCGCCGCTGTGTAAGGTAGACTGTCCATTGTGCGGCCATTGTTGCCTGTCCTCGTCGCTGTCCGTCTGCGCCAGATCCATGTCCACTGGCTCCTCGAATTGCGTTAGCGGCGGGCTATACGCTGTGCGCTCCGGCGATGCAGCTGGACTAATCTCCATAAGATCATCAATGTCATCGCACTCGTTGCTGTTAATTGTTGGCTGATGCACGCGATTGATCATATCTGTGGGGGAGTAGGCGCGCTCCGCATCACGCTTCTTGCGCGCCATATGCTTCTTTAATATGGCCGATTTGAGAGCAATGAGACGCAGCTTTAGCTCCGCTGGCTCCTCAATATGCGCTAGCTGTGGCGACGGCGGCTGCTGCTGCTGCTGCTGCTGCTGCTCCTCCTCCTCCTCGCTGCGATGCTGACTGTAGCCCTCAAATGAGTGCACTGGCAACTGTTGCTCTTGTCTAATCTCATTTTGTCTCTCTCTGGGCTTAGGACTGATCGACTTGCGCATGCGATACTGAAGCCGTTCTTTCAGACTGTATTTGGGCTTAATATCATAGTTGCCCGAGCGCGCCAGGGCCACACGCAGCTTGTTGCGGCTCAGCTTAAGCCGCTCCAGATCCTTATAATCATCAGTCTCGTTATCCACATTCAGATCATACTCTACAATCTCATCGTCCGTCACGCTGTCCAGCGAGTCCAGCGAAATGACAGACTGTTGTTGTTGATGCGAATGTTTCTGCTGCGTGTGATAATGATTATTGTAATTGTTATGATGCTCATGCCGTCGCTTTTTGCGCATCTGCTGATGCTGCACCTGCTGTGTATGCGAGCGCGACGAGAAATTGCGCCTGAGCAGCTGGCTATGTCTTCTAGGCTGTGTTCGTTTCATTTTGTGCTTGCGACAACGTTTTGGCGGCTCAAACTCCTCCTCCGACAGGCTGGTCACATCTGATAGCACGCTGATTGGTGAGAAATGCTGATATTGTGGATATCTCTCAATTGCCTGTGGCCTTTGATAATCTACAACAAATCCAAAAGGGCTAATCAGTTCAAGGCCTTGAAATGGTTCTAAGTTGTAGCCAATCAATGATAAGAAAGGCGACGCCTTCTTCCTACATAAGTATATGTATTTATGTAGCTTTTACCAATTGAGATCATCTCTCCAATGTTGCCGAAAAAACTAAGAGTAGCAACCTAGCGTATATGCCAGCGATTCCCAAAGTGAGGGTCGCGACCCGGTACCGGCTCGGTTTTGTTAAATAGTATATTTGTACATCAGATAAACCAGACTACAATTTTACAGGATGGGCACCACAGTAAAATTTAATGGCATAAGAGCAGCTTCCATTTCGTTAAATAGATAGCGTTAGAAATGGGCTATTCGCTATTTTTACTCGGTGTACCCATAAAATGGATATAAACGGGGTATTAAATCTGTGCAAATGTATGTAACAGGCAGGAGACATCTCCAACACTATAGTGTGTATATATTCTTGATCAGTATAAAAAAAAATTCGATTTGGCCATGTTAGACTATCTGTCGGATATTCCCCCACACCCCCGCAATTCAATAAAAACGTTTTACACCATTCATTTTTAAGATATTTGCATGTATAATACATTGGTCACTCTTAATCTACTGTTTAAATGTCAACTTGATCGGATCATAAGCACGGAGGTTATTCAATAAACAAAATTCAGTACTGCAGGGCGGGAGAAAGAAGAAGCGCCTCGATAGCACTGTGTAGTAGTGTAAGTGTAAGTGTTCGAAGATGTGTTTGGAAGTTTTAGTCTTGTAGTCGGGTATACTCGACTAGAGCATTCTTACTTGTCATGGTAGCTACATATATTAGGTATTCTATTAGGCCAGTTCCGAAATAAATATTTTTACTAAGTCCATCATCAACATAAGAGATATAGAAACAGACAGGATGTTTTGGGGACCGATTATCCCTACAAAAAGTTACCTTTACGTACAAAAAAATGTCTTTCTACGGTTAAAGAACAAGTTGTTCCTATGTTCGATATTGTTCTATACGAGGCAAGGTCAACTAAACTTATATACATGTATGTACAATAATACACACACTCGCCCACTTAAATATGATTGTCGTCAAAATGACCTTTAGATCCAAACAAAAACCATGCCTTTCTAGGGTTATAGAACGTGTTGCTTCTGTTCCAAAAAAAAATTCTGCGCTTACTGTATTGATTGGCCAGATTGGCGGATAACATGTCCATCTTTTCGATATCCTTGCTCTTATCCTCCAGCTGCCGTATGCGCGACGTAATTTGAACTCCTCATCCTCGGAGGATATTATCATTTCGAACTCATCGACTATTTCGCCCTCCTCGCGATCTTCTTCCCCGCCATTTCCATTATCGACAATTTCAGCATTTTTGATTTGCGCTGTTTCTGGCGACCTCATGGCACTGCCGTTTAATGGTTCTGTCGCATAGCTCTGCATTGCGCAGACAACCATTTTCGACAACTTGATAAAATTTATTAATTTTCTTTTTATTGAGACAACACTTTTTTTGTAAGAAATACAGAATTAATAAATATACGTGTGTAGTTTTGCTTTTCTTTGTGAAGAAGAAGAACGAAATGCCAAACGAAGTGTGATTTTAACATAACACCCCAATAACATTATCATTTGATACACTGTTATTAACAGTGAGCAAAAATAAATTTTAGGAAAAACTCCCATTGCAGTTTTAAATAAACGAGTAAAAGAGCGTCAATAAGAGAGCGCAATGTAATGGCTATTTAGCGTAATTTTTGGATATTACATGTAATTTTACTATAAGTCTTAAAAATCAAATATGAGCGCCCCGACCAGGGCTGCAGCATCCCAACTATCGAGTGTTTTTTTTAGATTTTTGTATATCGAACACAGTTTTTTTGTTGCATTTATTTCATTATTTCGGTAATAAAGTCTTGCTACACCGCCGGAATTTGCTTAATAATTTTCTGACGTGTCGTTTAAGACTAAAACCAGTAATTTTGATGCAGCTTTTATATGGGCCTGCTAAACTTTAGAATTACCAAGTACTTAAATTTTAAATTTTTGCGCCTAATATCAGCTATTTTGTACACCAAATTCACTTAACAGCTGTGTAATTGCTCTGTAATTGACCAATAATCGAATATTTTGCAGGTATCGAGAGTCAAAAACTGCGTTTATTTCGAACTGCAAAAAAGCTGGGAAAATAGTGGTCGCTGTTAATAACAGTTTAGTAACATGTTAAGTGTCAGTGACAAGGTAGCAGTCAATCAGAAGGAACTAAATGAACGACAATCCGGGAGTAGTTCAATGGAACCTATTCCGAACGATTCAATACAACTCTAGTTAGCAATTAGTTAGTTGAACGCAACGGGAGCGGCGCAACGAGAGAGAGGATGAAGAGTTTAGACGAAATAAAGTCAGAATATCCACTGCACTGGCAGATCTGGAATGGCAACGCTGAGGAGCTGCAACAACAATTGCAGGCCGACCAGGTTTGTGGGTGGGTGGGTGGTTTTGGTTCTTGGATAGGTGTGGTTCAACCCCAGAGTTGTGGGGGTCAGGTGTGCGTGTGTGTGTTTTTCTAGGTGCAGCTAATTTAATTAGCGCCCCATGACTCGATTAGAACAACAAGCAGCAATAACAACATTAGCTATAATAATACAGCTCAACTTTCAGACTGATAAGGAAAAAATCGATCCGCGGGGCCGCACACCTTTGCTGCTGGCGGTGCGTTTGGCTAATTTGGAATGTGTCAAGTGCCTTTTAGCAGCCAAGTGCAATGCGACCTACGAGCACGCTGGCTGGTCAAGTAAGTCGCTTAAGCCCTGATCTCATCCTCCATTCATCCGCCTCTTGTTTAAACAGTCGTGCAGGAGGCCGTTTGCACCGGCGACGTGGACATCCTGACTGCCATCATTGAAGTGCGCGACTTGCAGCGGCACGTGCAACGCGTGACGCATGTACCCAAGTTGCTGCAGCATTTGCTGGACGCGCCCGACTTTTATATTGAAATGAAGTGGGAGTTCACATCATGGGTGCCGCTTATGTCCCGCCTCTGCCCCAGCGACACCTACAAAGTGTACAAGCGTGGCGCCAACGTTCGCATCGACACAACGCTCCTAGGATTCGACAACAACACCTGGCAGCGCGGAAATCGATCCTACATATTCAAGGGCGGCAGTAAGTACGAGCTCATGATAGTTATACCCATGCCGAGGCTATATCAGTTAGACACCAAATATACGGAGACATTTCCTACACCATAAAGAATATATATTCTGGATCAGCGTCGATAGCCGAGTCCGTCTGTGTCTATGAGAAGTGGTCTGTCAGAAAATATGTTGAGACCAGCCAGATCGGATTACATATAGCTGCCATAGGAACGATCGGTTCGAAAATAGTTGTATGAAAATAATTTTGTTTGTGAAGTCATCTCGTTTAAATTCACCAGTTCTCAGTTTCAACCTAAGATTGTAAAATATCGCCCCGCAAAAGCCAAATTTTTTTTTTGTACAGATATCTTAAGCAAACTCAGCAATGTCGAGTGTTGCCCGGCGAAATATTTAGATTAAAGTGCATTATGTTGAATTTGACTGCTTTCGTCAACCGTAAGAAATGTGCACAAAAATAGCGTCTCACAATTTTCCCTCCCGTGGGTGTAGACTTTCCTAAATAACTGAACCACTTGCTTAATGATTTGTTATGTAGGGCAATGGCAATGACTTTGAAGCCGATCTAACTAAACAAAGAATCTCACTCATTTGACTTTGACCATCATTTCACGCCCGTGGCGACGGGTGGGCGTAGATTATCCACAATCGGTAAACATTTCCTTTAAATATTTTTGATGAAGTTGGAAGAATAATACTAAATTCCGCAAAATAGCGGGAGTGTGGGAAAAAGTCTGTACTTAATTCAAGTGAAAATTTGTTAAACAATTTCCATTGTTAAAACATGGCGCAACACTACATTTATCGCATTCTGTTTGCGTAAATCCCGTAAATCAAAATTCCCAAATTTGGCGGAAAGGTTATTGCATATTATTGGTACTAACAAATATCCACCGACCACCACATTAATCGAATATCGATCATTCTATTGATGCGAATGTGAATGTGACATGAATGCAGCTGGGCCGATTTACTACATAATAATAATAATAATGTTATTATTACATAATTACAAACGATTTACTAAAAAATAACATTATTATTATTATTAACTAAAAAGTTACACAATTAATTAATTAAGTCAAAGTATTAAAAATAACTAAATCGTGGTTTCACAAAAATATAACACTTCAGCAGCAGCGCGCCATCTACAGTAGATTGAAAGCAAATCATAAACAAAAGGCTGAGAGACATAAGCAATACGGCGATGTCAGTCGCACTTATAAGTTTTAAAGCCGAGAGAGCGATTCAAAAGAGAGATTTTTATCTCGGCAACAGCTGGTGCATACCAAGATTTCCACACAATTTTCAAAAACAATTTTCTCATACTACCGGATATATTTAAACAATTTATTTTTGGTTCCCACTTACGGTATAATAGGAAACTGGTACTGTAAAAATGCCAGGCTTCTAGCTTCTACGATTTGGGCTGCCCAAAAGACGCCAATCAGTCAGTCAGGTTAAATAGATTATTTATTAGATTATATACATAGTTTGCTTAAATGTGGACAAAATCTGATACCTTTATCTTATACAAAAATATTGGTTCAAGGGTCTGTAGGGTATATATCTTCGTCAACCCGGAGATATTTATTATTATTATTTCTTGTTTTTAAATATTATACTTACATTTGCTGTTATAGAGGAAGCAGCCACAATGATTGAAATAGATCACGACACCCAAGAGGTCATGGTGGAGCAGATGAACAGCGATATTGGCGATATTGTGGCCATACCGCCGCCGCTGGGCACCGTCCGCGCTCGTCTCGCCGCGCCCGTCATAACCAACAACATTGAGATGGAGAAGATCAGCTTCGAGCGGAACAAGTCGGGTATTTGGGGCTGGCGCAGCGAGAAGTCCGAGGTCATCAATGGCTATAACTGCAAGGTGTACGGCGCCAGCAACGTTGAGTTTGTCACAAAGACGCGCATGGACCATCTGAGCGAGGAGCAGATTAAGGTAAAACTACAATTTGGTTGGTTTTTTTTATCACCAAGTTGAAGTTACATACTGCTTCAAACAAACTGACCATATTTCGTCAAAACCGGACCCATTAGGATCGATCGCTCGGAAATTGAGTTGCAAAAATACCTTCCTCTGAAAATATCCTGACCAATGTATTAAACTCATAGTTTCATTATGTTTTGTATATATTTGTTTCAAATCGAACCACTATATATTATAGTTGCCATAGGAAGTATACGTGAAAAATTGAGTTTTATGAAAACTTTTTTGTATTTCAAGATATCGCATGCAACCTCTTCATTTTTACTCCCTGTTCCAAAGGGTTAATGGGTAAAAAAGGGGTAATACATCTGTGCAAATGTTGTAACAGGCAGAAGGAGACATCTCCGACCCTATAAAGTGTATATATTCTTGATCAGTATCATAAGAGATTTCGATTTGGCCATGTCCGTCTGTCTGTCCGTCTGTAAGTATGAACGCGTCGATCTCAGCAACTATAAGAGCTAGAGACACGAAATTTGGAATGTAGGTTCCTGTATACCATACACAGATCAAGTTTTTTTTTCCAATTTAAGATATCTCCCCCCGTTCCCCCGTAATTCGATAAAAACGTTTTAAACCTAGAGTTTTCAAGATATAGCTTTGAGATTTGGCATATATGTATATGACTTTGGTCACTTTGGTCATAAACACGGAAGTTATTTACGAAAGATGATTCAGTGCTGCAGTCACCACTTAAAATGCCTCGCTTGCGCTGTCGCTTGTGTGCGTGCGTATTTTATATATATGTGTGTATGTGTTAGTGTACGTAGATGCGATCGGAAATTTCTGACCTGGGTACGGGGAGTTTTGTAGTCGGGTATACTCGACTATAGCATTCTAACTTGTTAAGTTTCTGTATGCCCTTAAAATTATGACTAAGTTTTATCAAAATCCGATTATTGTAAGAGGAGCAATCGGATGAACAACTTTTTGTTTTTACAGATATTCTATTCAGCAATTGCTAGTTTTTTGTTTATTGTACTTTCTATAGTTTGATATAATTTTATCAAAGTCACATTATTATATAGCTAGGAACAAACAAACATAGAAACAATCGGCCGAGCTATATTGAAGTAAATACTATTATTATTTCTTTTTAGAACAAAACGGCACGCACACCTTTGCACAGCTTATTGGGCATTGCTGACGAGGACTACGTGCCGCCAACGGATGGCGCTGTTGTTGGCGCAATCAAGGATCGCGTAAGTCCTAGTGTGTAGCTCTGGGAGAAGTAGTTAATCTGATTATATAAAATCTAATAAATAGACACCGTCGCCTCGTTCCGGAGAGGGAGCACCTGCTGTTGCCTACAGTGAAAATGGTGACCGCGCTTCACCCGCTGTCCCAGCTGAAAGTAATGGAAGCTCCGCCTGCGGCTCTGGCGCAAGCACGCCTTGTTCGATAATCACGCCCGAGGAGTACTTTAGCTCTGAGGTGGATCTCCAGGGTCGAGACATTGGCAAACCAAAGAATTTGAGCACAAAGGTGCAGCGCTTTAAGGCCAATCTCTGGTTGGCCGAGGAGCATCCCATTCGTCTGCAGGAACAAGTGCTTCCCATACTGGATCTCATGTCCACAATGGCTAGTCCCCACGTGTCCAAACTGAAAGACTTTATAACTATGCAACTGCCGGCTGGTTTTCCGGTCAAGGTGGAGATACCGCTCTTCCATGTCCTCAACGCCTGCATTACGTTTGGCAACGTGTTCGCCATGACGACACCCGTGGATCACGTTGCCACGTTGCAGGAGCAGGATCGCGTGACGTGCCTGGTGGACGATCGTTGCTTTGATATACCCAGTCATTATGCCACCCGTGGCGGTGACTCGCGCCGTCAAATACCTCTGGATGAGGACGACATGCTGCAGTACGCTATTGAGCAGAGCCTGGCGGAGACGAGCGGCGCCGGCGGTGCATGTGGCCTGGACAACGACTCTGACAAGGTGGACATCTGGGAAGTACTACGTGGTCAGCATGCTATTGGCTCTGAGCTGTTGCCAGAGGACGATGAGCAGCTCCAGCGGTAAGTCATTCACAGATCTCCATTTCTCTTTCTTTTGTTGAACTTACGCGCCCTAACGTAACGCTAGTAATCGCCGCTCCTGTGTGCATCTACATAAACACACGACACTCTCCCCTAACCAGCTGTATGGGCGCTATTCGCCAGCAAAGAAACCTTCCTCACAACTGGCGCTGCCTCCGTCAGAGCCACAGCAGCGGTGCCGCTCTGCCCCGGCGAGTGCGCAATTTAAGAATGATCTTAGCTACATGAAGAAGATCTTCAAGTAGTTAACATTTCCATTTAAGCCAACCTTCAAACGTATTGCTAGCAATCATTTTATCCCAAGCTTGGTGTGTGTGCTTCTTTCTGTTCCGTTCACAGAGTGCTGCAGGAGTCGCTTTTGGGTGCCCACGGCAACGCCAGCGGCTCGCCGGTCTCTGAAGACGACGACGATGGCGGTTTCCGGTACATGGACTCCGATCTGGCCATGGCAATGCGCCTCTCCCAGCAGGACCAACAGAAGTACGAGCTGGAGCGCCAGCGGGAGCAGGAGATGATTGAGCAAGCACTAAAGCTCAGTCTACAGGAGCACTAGCCATCCCACCCATTGAACCAAGTAGCTAACCAAATCCAACCTATCAATCAATCAGCAGTCACATCAAGTCTGTCGTCAAACAAAGTGAAGAAAAACATTCTGCGTTTGTGGATACCAAAATTGAAATTGTTTATGTATATGTAATTCTAGTATGTAAATTTACGCTTATGTTGTACAATTTTTTTTTCTTATTTTTTGTTTTTGTTGGGTTCGCTTTTCTACATAGCAATGATGCATCCTTATTTTTATTGTGATATCTTACTAAAAAAACACAACAATTTTCCTCTTAACGCAATTTAAAGGCGTACCCTGCTAGGGAACCCCCTCAAGGTCTCAACTCGGAAACTCTCGCGTAAGGCAAACAAACTCACAACGGCATCAGCACACATATAATATACATACATACATATATCCATGTACTTGTAGACATACATAGCTTTTGCTAACATACATATATATATTAACTATTAAGTCCAAAAATAAAGAACGCCTAGGAAAAGAGATACGCGTCACGTGCATGAAAATCACTTCTAAAAATGTCAATCGTCGCCAGACAATGTTTCCTAACATTCTGATTTACTTATACATACATATATTAATCTACTCTATATTTACTAATCAGCATTAACATTATTTTAATACAAATGGGTACATTTTTGTGAAAAATGAAAATATACATTAAATATGAAAAGAAATGCCAAAAACTGAACAAGAACTTTTTGGTTTGGGCATGGCTTAAAATATAATCATATAAATAAGTGTACAACTTTACAAATTTGGTACATCTTAACACTTTTTATGAAATAACTGACTATATTGATCAGAAGATAGGATGCATATTATTTTTGATGCAGTTGTGTCAGGGAGGTTAGCTTTAGCCTGTATGTCAAAAACGTGTTTTTAGGGATACATTATGCCAAATAGTGGGAGAGGGGTGGGAATGGCAAAAATGCTTAATGCAGATTTGTCAAGAAGCTCAACGGTAGTCTGCATGTCAAATTAGGTGACTATAGCTTTAAAAATGTGGAAGAATGTGGAAGTGGAGTTGGGTGGCGACCTTGACACTTTATAAATCGAGGTAACCCACGAACATGTGTACTAAGTTTATTGGCACTAGCTTCAAGGTGTGGAAAAAATTGCGTTCATTGCACAAACGCGATAAACTCTTTAAAAAAAAAACAATTTTCAAACAGAGCATAAAATCTAAAACCCTTGCAGCATTGTTTGTTTAAACAAAAATGCAATTCCTTTCCTGCAAGGGTAAAATAAACGTAGATCGTAGGAGTTGAAAACTCCCGACTGTCTTCGACTAAGCATTGGCTGTAAATGGCCGCATCTCGACCAAGCATAGTGATTACCCCGTTATCACATCATCCAGCAATGTATCGATTACCAAGATAAGACAGGAAAAAGTTGACCTTAACTGAAGTCAAAATTGGTAGGGGAGGTAGATAGCCCCAACTGGAAGGTCTCCCCTTGAGAATTAAATGCTTAATGTTGGCGATATATTGAAGAGGATGATGGTGCTTGAATTGGTTTCCTATCAGAAACTGTTAAAACTATAATTAGAAACATAGTCGATGCCAAAGCTAAATATCTTTAAGCTCCGAGCTAGAGATACAAAAATTGGCACGCATGTAGGTTCCTGCGAGCCTGCGTATCGACCCTACGCCGTTCGTGGAAGGCTGCTAGATAAATACAAAATGGTTCATAGTGGTAACGGATTTTCCACAAGGCTGGTCATAAACACACACACATAAAAGCGGCAGCGCACTGCAGTACTGAATCTTGTTTCTTAAATAACTTCTGTGTTTTTTAACCAATTGACTTAAAATTAAGAGTGTCCTAAGTATTATACATGCCAAGTCCTAAAGCTATATCTTTAAAATTGTTGCTGCAAATCGATTTTATCGAATTGCAGGTGTTGGGGGGAATTATAGGGTTGGCGATGTCTCCTTATTCCTTCAGCACCCATTAAATACCGTCTTTTTACCCATTTTATGGGTAGATATAAATATATATATAAAAATAAACATAAAGTAAATATAAATTTTATGAATTAGATTTGGCTCGGTCGTTTTCGTCAATACTTTAAAGAATTAAAATATTTATACAGACATGCATTGAATCGCTAAATATACTTAAAACATTTCTGCTTGGCTTGAGGAACACTTGTCATGTAGAGGATAGAGTCGGCGCGGTACTGGGTGTTTAGCAGGGGCGTGTAGCCAAAAACCTGGCTGAAGAAATTGATACACTTGTGCCGCTCCTGATAGTGTGTCTTATCCGTGCTGAGCGAAACTTTGCGCTGTCCGAAGTTCATCCGTGAGGTAACCTTTACAGGCGGACGCCGCGTCAAGTGTGAGACTAGAAAATTCATAGCAATGTCCTCGCAATTCATATACTCGTCCACTTTGTCGCGTATGGCCTGCGGCAGGTGATAGCTGTACAGATACATGTAATACTTATGGATGAAGGCCGCGCCTGTAAGCACCATGCTCAGCTCACAGTTGTAGTTCGAGTTGTAGTGCCACATATTGTTGCTTCTTAAGTCCCAGGCGTGGTAGCGACCCGGGAAACCGACGACGCGGTCGCGATTCTCTCGCCACACGCGAAAGCCAAAAATGATCTCGTCGTGCCGCAAGCTGATATCGTCATCCATCGAGAGAACCGCTTCTGTTTCGATTACATCAAAGGGTAGGAAACGATTGTTAAGCGAGTTCCGTGACGCTCGCACCACAGCCACAGGCGCACCTATGTCCGGCCAGCGCAGGTCGTCCAATGGCGGCTTGGGCGAGTTCCAAACGACGACCACCTTGTGTAGATAGGGCAGCCCATAAAGACGGCCCAATGAGTCCATGAGCACTTGTTCGCGCTCGTACGTAAGGATGACAATGGTGAACTGCTCGCGTGGGTAATTACCGCCCAAGGCCTCACTGAATTCCTTGCCGGCTCCGCCAATGCCCTTGCCAATGGGTCGAAATCCCGTGTGCGAGCCCATGAACTTGGCCTCGGAGGGTAGAGCCGGATCGAAGGGAAGTTGCGGATACAAGAAGAATGGATCTACCCAATCGTTCCATGCTTCTTTCGACTGTATTCGAAGAATTGTGTAGTTTCGACGGAACGCTGGACTTGCATATGGCGGCTCAATGGGCCCTAGTGATTCCTCCGGCTCCGTGTCCATGCCCACGGGTGGCTCCGACTTCAGCGGTATAAATGTGCTGTTGAATACGCTCTGGGCGACAACTGGTGGCACCGGACGCGGTGGTATTCCCAGTCGATCGCGCATGCTGGCTATTACCGTGTCCACAGTGGCCTGAACCGAGCTGAGATAGCGTTCCCATATGAGCCGGCCTTGGCGACGTAAGAGCAGCAAATCTGCATCTTGAACAGCGCGCAACAGAAAATGCAGCTCCGTTATGCGCGCCTTGGGGAGCAGCAGTGCTACACGCCGCCAGTCTATAGTCTCAGCATAGGGAAATCGCAGTTCATCAGCTCCCAGGATGACGGGCACGGCGCCAGAACGCAACGCTTCATAGAGCCGCGCCAGCATCAGCGTAGAACTGACGCGCTGGCCCAACGGTGGCAGAATCAGGGCATATGTAGAGTCCTTGAGCAGCTGTTTGCGTGAAGAGTCCGTACCACAGAGCGTCCAGTCCGCCAGGGCGTCCGCCTCCTGCAGCTCGGTCGCTGGCACACATTGAAATTGGAGCAGAAACTGATCCTGTGTTGCACTACGCGACATGTCCTTGAGGTGCTCTATGATAAAGTCGTCCAGCGGTTGGGCAGCTGCCTGCGCCGACTGTGTTGGACGCAGCTCACCCTGGTAAGTCAGTAAATACTTACGACGAGCTGGCACCATGCTGGCGCACTCCTGCCAGACATCGCCGCCTGGTGGGCCCAGAATTGGCGGCACAATGAGGTCATAGCCGGGCCGGAACTGTGCACGCTCAAAGGAGCTCTGCACGATGATTGCACGCATGGTGTTCTGTTGCAGCAGCGGATTGGTGCGTGCTGAGTTTAAGTCGCGTCGCGCCAGATTCAGCAGCACATGATTGCGTCCATCGCCGCCCCAGTGGGGAAGCTGGTAGAGCTTTTGCATGTCGATGGGCGAGCTTTGAGGGTTGCTGGTGGCCGTCGAATGCTGCTGCTGCTCGGCCTCTTGTGCCGCATACCGGTTGATCCGCAGCAAATCCTGCTCTAGAAGCGCCTCACCCACCAGTACCATATAAATGCAGGCCTGCTTGGGATCTCGCACGATATGCGCATTATAGCCCAGCGTCTGCTTAAGCGTCGTCTTAAGGAAGCCGTCAATGTCGTAACCCGCTCGCTGCACATTGTAGACGTCGGGATCGTATAGGTAGACAGGAAAACCAGATGTAAGGCTGCAGCGTGAGTGATCAAAGCAATTGTGCATCTCACAGGCAGCTGAGACGCCGCTGCTGACGGCGTTCATCTTGCGCGGCAGAGCACTGGGCACCAGAGTGCGTGGTAGAGCCAGTTCTGGAGTGTTTCGCTGGACGGCCTCCCGTTGCGCCACCTGCGCCTGCTCCACAGAGTTCTTTAGACGATGCAGTTGAGTCTGCTTGCGTAGAAGCTGCTTCTGCAGTCGTCCGATCCTCCGGACATACTGCTCGATGGTCGACTGGAGTTTTTGGCGATCGGATGTCAGCTGACTCATATTCGGCGTTACTGTGTTCTGAAAGGTCACCCACGTTCAAATTTATATTTGTTGCTGCAGTGCACTCACCTTAATATTCAGACCGCTAGCGTTATGGGTTTCCAAGGGCTGTCGGCTGCGGTTCACATCTGTCTGGAGTGCATCCTTCTCGGCCTAACCGAAAAAGAAGGTATACCTAATATTTAATATCAGAGCATAAAATAAAAACTTGCATTGTCTGACTGACTGATTGGCAATCATCGCGCCCCCAAACCAATAGAGCACACTAAGACGGCACTTTTGAAAGTTCCACCCATACAAGAGTGGAAATTCGTGGAAGACAATTTTATGAAACTTTTTAGTTTACCATCCAATGGGCTGTAATACCGTTTTATTCTGTTTCAGAACCAGACTGCTGGTTTCTTTCTTTCTCATCCCACAAACATCCAAATTATAAAGGACTTCAAACAAAACAAAAGTTTCAAAGTTAGTGACTCTAGCTGTACAGGTGTGGGAGATATAGATATTGTTCATTTGCTGTTGGGGGGGTTGGGGTAGCAAAATTTATTTTGTACGACCTTGACCGATTTTGGAAAATTCAACCCCGCGATCGAAAAATGGGGGAAAACTATGGCATTCGATATTTTTAATTTTCATGCGATTGACTTCAATTTCATTTTGAGGTTTCGGTGCTCAAAGGATTTAGAAAATCTATCCCCAAGGTCGGAAAACTGTTGTATGAAACTTTTTTGATTATCGTCCGATTGCCTTCAAACTTATTTTTAAAGCTTTACAAATTAAATAATTCGACACGTGTTTCACCGTTTTTGGAAAAAGCATGTCAACGGTCGGAAAACTGAGGGAAAACTGTGCCATTCGGCTATTTAATATTTCGTGCGATTGGCTTCAAATTCTTTTTCAAACTTTTTTGTTTATCATGCGTTTATTTTGAAACTCGTTTTCAAGCCCGTCACATTAAATAATTCGACGTATGTGCTACAGATTTTGAATAATGCACGCTAACGGTCAGAAAAGGTCAGTAATTCAGCATTTTCGTTGTTCATGCAAATGGCTTTGAGGGCAACACAACGGGCGGAAATTAGTTGACAATCTTTTGTCTGGAATTTTAGTATAATTCTTGCAATTCGCTTCAAACTCATTGTCAAAACTACACCAAAAATTATATAACAGAATGCCAAATGATTTTGGAAAATCTACCCCCACTTGTCGCCACGGGCCGGAAAATCCTGGTACGCTTCTTGTTTTGTATTTCTTACGATTGACGAAGGTAGTCAAAATCAACATATTGCATTTTCATCTAAATATTTCGCCAAGCAACGCTGGGTTATATATTTAACCAATTTTGAAAAAATTCTTTTGGATTGCAATAAAAATTACATGCTAGAATGCCTTCTGCTAGAATGGCTTCTGGCAAAATATTGTAGCTATGCCTGCAGAATGTTCTTAAATTCGGAAATAAAAGCTAAAAAGGTAACCTGAGCATTTCTCGAAGCTAAAATTTCAACAAGTAACCCATACAAGATGTATTCCTAAAACAAGTAAGAATGCTATAGTCGAGTATACCCGACTACGAAACTCCCTATACCCAGGTCTAAAACATCCAATCACATCTACGTCCACTTGCACATACATACACACATACACAAAGACGCACACACACACTGGCGGCAAAAGCGACAGCGCAAGCGAGGCAATTTAATTGGTGGCTGTGCTTCTTCTTCCCTCCTCTCGCTGCATCACTGAATCTTCTTTCGTGAATAACTTCCGTGTTTATTATCCGATCGACTTGAAATTTGGACAGTATATTAAGAGAGACTGAAACATTGTACGTGCCAAATCTTAAAGCTATATCTTGAAAATTGTTACTGTAAAACGGTTTCAATCGTTTTGCGGGGGAACGGGGAGATATCTGAAATATGAAACAAACTTGATCTGCGTATGGTATACAGGAACCTACATTTCAAATTTGGTGTCTCTAGCTCTTATAGTTGCTGAGATCGACGCGTTCATACGGACAGACGGACAGACAGACGGACATGGCCAAATCGAAATCTCTTTTGATACTGATCAAGAATATATATACTTTATAGGGTCGGAGATGTCTCCTTCTGTCTGTTACATACATTTGCACAGATGTAATACCCCTTTTTTACCCATTTTATGGGTACAGGGAGTAAAAAACATAAGCGAAAAGTAATTGTGGGAAGGAACAAATTCTGACTGGGTCTTCTTATACACATTCACATGTACAACAAGCACTTCTCGGATGGCAAGTAAGCAGAGAACTTCAAGTGGCATTAACGCTGCTGCTTCCGTCTGATTGGCAGTCAAGAATATACATATATTCCTTACAGTGGCGTAGTATATATGCATGCGTTTTTGCAATGAGGGTGATTGATTCTGAAAATTGAAAATTTTCTTCTTTTTTTTTGGGCTTGCCATTTTGCTTGTATTTAATTAATTCTTAAAATAATTGTATCTTTATAGAATAATATCAAGTTTTATAAATTCTTTGCACAGCCGAAATCGAAAGAGCTAACAAGCTGAAATTTTCACCGTAATCTCTTTCTATGATGAAAGCGCACACTATAACGGTGTTTTGTGAAATTCCACCAACAAACGTGGAAAAGCGCGGAAAACTGTTGTGTGAAACTTTTTTGTTTATCATCCAATCGGCTTCAAACTCATTTTTAAAGATCTATACAAAAAATCATTTGGCACATATTTCACCGTTTTTGAATAATCCACCTCCATGGGCTCTGAGCTCTGAAATGTAACATTCTTGGCTATCGTGTGATTTGAATCAAATTTATTTTCAAAGCTCCACCCAAGAATAAATTAAGCGTGGTGGTTATCAATTTTGGAAACTTTCCAAAACTGCATTACAACAAATTCAAAAGAATGCTGACGGATATTAAAAAATCTCCATCACCACGGACGTTAAATGAGGGTCAAATTCAAATGTGTAAGATGTTTTTTCTTAGATTGACTTTAAAAACTACAAAAATAATTGCATAATGAGCATCGCCCTAGGAAAAAGCACCCGTCCGGACGGAAAAAATGTGTTACGCTGTTTTTACTCCCTGTACCCATAAAATGGGTAAAAAGGGGGTACTTAATCTGTGCAAATGCATGTAACAGGCAGAAGGAGACATCTCCGACGCTATAAAGTCTATATATTCTTGATTTCGATTTGGCCATGTCCGTCTGTCTGTCCGTCTGTCCGTATGAACGTGTCGATTTCAGCAACTATAAGAGCTAGAGACACCAAATTTGAAATGTAGATTCCTGTATACCATACGCAGACCAAGTTTGTTTCATATTTCAGATATCTCCCCTCTTTCCCCCGCAAATCGATAAAAACCGTTTTACAGTAACTGTAGCATGCGTACATATGTATATACATACATATGAATAAGGCTGCAACACTTTGTTGTTATGCCAACAGAATGCAAGCATAAGCAGCGACTTTGTCGCAGCGCGCCTAACGCTAAGTGCCCTCTGCGCATATTCAAGTGCAGACGAAATATGATCCGCACTTGATAACAACGACCGCCCAAATAGCTAAGTCAGCGTTCTCACGCTTGACCGTCGCTGTGTATACATATGTGCGCGCATGACTCTCTCTGACTCTCTTGCTGTATATAATAAGCCTTAAAACCATGTACATATGTAAAACGGCTGCTCACTGCTTCACGGTGGACAGCTCTAACTCTAAGATGCATTCAATAAATAACCATCAGAGAAGACTGACGTCTTCTCGTCATAGTAATCAACGAACTGTTACTTAACAATGGGAACTATTATATGGCGACCGTGACACCGGATTTCACCGGGCTGCAAAAAAAAAAAAAAAGAAAACTGAACAACAACACTAGCAACAGCAGTCAGAACAACAACAACAACATAAAAGCCGAGACTTAAACAACTATAACTATTGAAGAGGACGAAGGAGGCAACAACAACAAGCAAAGGCGGAACAAAAATTAACAAACAGCTGAGTGAGTAGAGTGTAGTGAGTGTTATGGGTCGCGGTGGCCGGGTTAAAAAATTGAATAAAGAAATTGCTCACATTAAGTGGCAATTATATTCACCCAAGGCCAACACACCGTGGAAGGCAACAGCAAGGCTACAGGCCATGCTTGACTTTTATCAGCAACAGCTGAAACAGATAAAAGAAAACCCTACACCACATACTCACTCAGTGAATATCAAAAATATTAAAGTTGTTAATGACAAAACTATAACCACACCACCTCCCAAAAGCAAAGTGCCTCAGTACGTCAAGCAATGCCCAGCAGATTGCCCTGGACAGCCCACACTGCAGATCGACTTGCCTGGTAAGGCAGTAACCTGTGCGAAGACCGGCACCGGTTCCGCCTGAGCCCATAGGCCCAGGACAACAGCAGCTGAGAAATCAACAAGCGCGAGAGGCACCCCCGCCCCTTGCGCCTTCGAAGGGAGCGTCAGCGCAACCATACTGGTGATGACCAGCTGACGCGGAAGAACAGGAACAGCAGACACCAGCAATAATTTTAAAATATATATATAAGTATATTATATTATCGAAACAATTTATAGAAAATTGAGCAGAAAATCTTTTGCCCAATCAGAAGTGAGGCCCATAAAGCCAAACTAAACAAGTAAGAATGCTATAGTCGAGCATACCCGACTACGAAACTCCCTGTACCCAGGTCTAAAACATCCAATCACATCTAAGTCCACTTACCCATACACACACATACACAAAGACGCACGCACACAGGCGGCAAAAGTGGCTGTGCTTCTTCTTCCCCCTCTCGCTGCATTACTGAATCTTCTTTCGTGAATAACTTCCGTGTTTATTATCCGATCGACTTGAAATTTGGACAGTAGATTAAGAGAGACTAAAGTATTGTACATGAAAATCTTAAAGCTATATCTTGAAAATTGTTACTGTAAAACGGTTTTAATCGATTTGCGGGGGAACGGGGGAGATATCTGAAATATGAAACAAACTTGATCTGCGTATGCTATACAGGAACCTACATTCCAAATTTGGTGTCTCTAGCTATTATAGTTGCTGAGATCGACGCGTTCATCCGGACAGACAGACAGACGGACAGACGGACAGACAGACGGACATGGCCAAATCGAAATCTCTTTTGATACTGATCAAAAAAATATATACTTTCTAGGGTCGGAGATGTCTCCTTCTGCCTGTTACATACTTTTGCACAAATTCAATACCCCCTTTTTACCCATTTTATGGGTACAGGGAGTAAAAAAATACAATACAATAAATTATAATGTTGACAGTAGGCTTAACTTATAACACTTATGTAGCCCTATAATTTGGGCAAAGCCTAATGTCGGGCAATTTTTCGATTTGAAGATAATTGCAAGAAACCAGGGCATTCGCACGGGACAAATATAGAAGTCGTTTCCGCGACCAAGAATGTTAGCGCTGTTTGTTTGGCGAATCCTGAGGCAATATTTTAATGCGACTAATTTTAAATTATCGTGCATTGATATCTCTCAAAAATGCTTTTGGTTTCACCCAAAAATAGTTTATAATTTTTACTCCCTGTACCCATAAAATGGGTAAAAGGGGGTATTGGATTTGTGCAAAAGTATGTAACAGGCAGAAGGAGACATCTCCGACCCTATAAAGTATATATATTCTTGATCAGTATCAAAAGAGATTTCGATTTGGCCATGTCCGTCTGTCTGTCCGTCTGTCTGTCTGTCCGGATGAACGCGTCGATCTCAGCAACTATAATAGCTAGAGACACCAAATTTGGAATGTAGGTTCCTGTATAGCATACGCAGATCAAGTTTGTTTCATATTCAGATATCACCCCCGTTCCCCGCAAATCGATTAAAACCGTTTACAGTAACAATTTTCAAGATATAGCTTTAAGATTTGGCATGTACAATACTTTAGTCTCTATTAATCTACTGTCCAAATTTCAGGTCGATCGGATAATAAACACGGAAGTTCACGAAAGAAGATTCAGTAATGCAGCGAGAGGGGGGAAGAAGACGCAAGCAGTTTTGCAGCTGTGGAGCAGCCACTGCGCCTGTGTGCATGCGTGTGTGTGTATGGGTAAGTGGACTTAGATGTGATTGGATGTTTTAGACCTGGGTACAGGAGTTTCGTAGTCGGTATACTCGACTATAGCATTCTTACTTGTTTTAATTGAAGTGTGTACGACGGTCACGTTCGACATCATGGAAATGCCCATATACTTTATAGGGTCGGAGATGTCTCCTTCTGCCTGTTACATACTTTTGCACAAATCCAATACCCCCTTTTTACCCATTTTATGGGTACAGGGAGTAAAAATTAGGCAGGTTGCTATGTAAAAAAAAAAATTTTTACACGTGTCAGGCACTGGGTAAATTACCCAGTAGCAAACAATTATTCCAAATCTTATATTCCAAATAAATTTAAAATTTTAAAATGAAAAAAAAAATAAGTTTTCAGTTCAGTCAGTTTAATCAGAAATCAAAAAAACAAAACAAATTGAATCAAATTAAAGCCATAGGAAGGAAAAATGTTCTATTTATGAATAGTAATGCAATAAGTAGGTTTTTCCGAAGATTTTCTAATTGAATCAAATCATAATTCTGAACAGAACTCCAAAATGGGATTAGTAGACGTTAAGTCAGTGGATTCCACTGCTAACGTTATAAATAAAGTTGAATCAAACAACACAGATTTAGAATTAACAAATATATTACTGGTAATCATAGTTGTTATAATGTGTGCAAATTGTTTTTATAAAATATATAAACTGCATAACAAATGCCTAAAGAAAAGATTCATGAGCCGAGCAAATGACTTGGACAAAATTTAAATTTGCACAGCACAAACAACAATGATTAATCATAATTGACAATATCATAATAACTATAAGATACCAATTAAACTAAATAAAAAAAAAAATAAATAAATAATAATGAACACACAGTATGATGAATAGTAAGAATATCCCAGAATAATCTTGAAAAACAAAGTAGCTTGTCAATATTATGGAATGGCCAGAACTTTCTGAGCGGATCCAAAATATTAAAACGACATTTGAAAAAGCGTATAAATGTCTAACACAAAATAGACAAACGCATATAGATACAGTTAATAGGCACTCCATAACATTGATCGACAGCTTTAACGAAACTGATATATCAACATAAAGATGTATTAACCAATGAACATTGGTCAGAAACGTCAAGGTTGCTAATAAGACTGAGAAATAATATACAAACAGTTAAAGACAAGCATAATTTAAATTTAATACTACCTTCTATTTTGAATACACCTGCAAAGTTGGAACTCGGTGAAAACCTTGAAGTTCGGACTAAGGATATTCAATTAGAAGAAGAAGATTTAACAAATCTAACAATCCCTGCTGTTATCACACTGGATTCCAAAGATATTTTATCCGAAAGTGAAGAAGTTGCTGATAATAGCCGTATAATGGTTGACACAGCCGCTGCCCAGAGGGCATATATTAGGGAAATTGCACAAGCAGTCCCAGAATTTGACGGAAAGAAAACCCGTCTTGAAAAATTCTTAACGGCATTAAGACTTGTCAACTTAACAAAGGGAACTTATGAGGAAATTGCCATAGAGTTGATTAAATCAAAAATAACGGGCACAACCCTCAATAAAATAAAAAATGAAACCACAATAGATGGAATTATTGCAAAATTAAAAGCCGTAGTTGTCGGTGAAACACCCGCCAACATAAAGGCAAAAATGGACACTTTAACGCAGAAAGGCAACACAGCCACTCAGTTCACAACTGAACTAGAAAATCTGCGACAGCTTCTTGAAGCTGCTTATATTGACCAAGGCATACCATCTGAAAATGCTGACACGCTCAGCACTACAGAAGCCGTTAACACAATGATTAGTAAAACTAGTCACGAAAGTGTTAAAACCGTTATGGAGTCTGGTATTTTCACTACCATGGATGCTGCCGTTAGTGCATACATCCGTACTAGTACAAGACTTACTGGTAGTGTGAATACAGTAATGTACTCTAAAAGAGGGAATAACAACTACCGCGGTAGTAACAATCGTGGTAACTATCGTGGTAGAGGCAATGGTAACTACCAAAACAGAGGAAATAATAACTACGGTAATCAAAACAACAATTACCGTAGACGCCGAGGAAATGGAAACAACAATTCCAACCGAGGCCGAAACAACCAAAATAATAATAATACAAACAATGTTAGAGTAACCCAGAACAATCAGGGAAACTCTCAACAACCCTCAGATATTCAGCAGTAGGAAATTATGCGGTTCATACCATAAATCTTAGTTTGATATATTCGTAAACTTTTTCAATGTGAAGACAAATAAAAAACTTGTATTTTTAATAGATACTGGTGCAGACATATCTCTGTTAAAGGAAAATTCTGATATATTTCATGATATCCAAATAAATAAGAAGATCAATATTCAATGCATAGGCCAAGACATAATACAGTCCAAAGGACTGATTTCAATAGAGATACAGACAAGTAAATACATAATTCCACACGATTTTCACTTAGTAGATTTGCATTTCGCAATACCTTGTGATGGAATAATAGGCATTGACTTCATTAAGAAATTCAATTGCCAGTTAGATTTCAAACCAAATGAAGATTGGCTCATAATGAGACCAAATAATTTAAATTTCCCAATTTATGTTCCAATAACATACAGTTCTGGTAATAATTCCATTGTTCTACCAGCAAGATCCCAAGTAGTCAGAAAAATTCACCTATCATCAGATGAAGATAGTGTACTAATTCCAAACCAAGAAATTAAAGAAGGCATTTATGTTGCAAACACAGTTGCAACAACCAAAAATGCATTTGTCCGATTACTGAATACGACCAGTATCGATCAAGTAGTAGATATTAAAAATTTGACATATGAACCACTTTCGAACTACGACATAGTTCAAAACAATCCAGAAAATAGAGAAAAAACTGTCTTATCTCAATTAGCTAAAAATTTTCCACCACAATTCAAAAACGAATTGACTAACTTATGCACCCAGTTTAGTGACGTATTCGGACTCGAAACCGAATCGATCACTACCAATAACTTCTACAAACAAAAACTAAGATTGAAGGATGATGAACCAGTCTACA
>JAWNNI010000155.1:0-75291 GCA_035043065.1 Hirtodrosophila confusa | reverse complement strand
GCGCAAACAACAACAACAAACTAAATAATAACACACAAATTGAAAAACACAAAACTAGTTTGCTCAGTGCAAGTTCGAGGAAATAAAATAAAATCAAATATACTCGACAAAAAAAATCAAAACAAAATAATTTTTGTTGTGTTAATCTGCCAAATTTATGCATGAGGCAAGCGTTAATTTAAAATAGAGTCAGAGAAGCAACAAAAAATCGACAACAACAACAAATTCTATGACTAATTAGCTGATGCTGTGGAATTTAAATTGAATCTCAAATTTGTATTCGAATTCGTTTTCGTATACGTACAACGCTGCGGGCAAACTTTAATGAAACAAAAATTTAAATAAAATACCAACAAATTTCAATCAAAGTGATTTCAAAGTGCTACCAATAACCATTTGAAAATATCAATTAAAAGAATACAAGTGCGGAATAAATAGTGCTTCAATTCGATGCGACAACTGCAATCAACAATACAAATAAAAACTTAAGACTACAACAAGAAAATCATCATCAAGCAACTCGCACACATTTTTGGATTTATGAAATCAAAAAGGTAAATAAATACGGATATACATAGTATTTTTATGTACATATTTCATATGCTATGATCTGCTGTTGTTGCTGATGTATCAATAAAAATAGACAGGCTTGCATATAAGAAGTGGCAGCAACTGGGGAGAGCCAGCCCCAGGCCGGGGCATGCCACAGTGGAAAGCGACGCACTTATTTGCCCAAGGTGTTGAAAACTTTTGACTTTTGTGGATGGGCAGGCAACTTGTCAACAGCTTTAATGCCATGCCCATGGGACAGGCAGATATCTGTTTTCAACTCTGCCCTTCATGAACTTTATACAGGATTGTTAAGGCCGAAAGAAACTTTCGTTCTATTAAAATGAAATTTTGCAGTGTATTGCCTAAAGACCATAAATTTCAATTCATGAGTCAGTTGTGACTCAAAGCAAATGGATTTTTGGAATTGTAATTTAAATAGAGAATTCTGCTTGAATTATATGACGAATGTGCGAAATAATACTTTTATGTACTTATTTAGAAATTTTATTGATTTGGCGCGGCTCATAAACATTTCACTTGATTTATTGTGCGCTTCTATTAGATTTTGCCAGTTTTGTAAATAAAAACATGCATTTGTGCAGGAAATAATTAAAAATTTATGCAGCTAGTTAATCATAGTTATGACCTGTTTTCTGCTGCAACTTGAACTTGGCCACATTTTGTTGTAAGTTGCCAGACGTGGCCAATAAAATTGTCTCAACGAAACTGACCTTTTGCTATTTTCAGAGCCCTAGCATATGTACACCCAGAGACAACAAAAAAACCGCACTCTGAAATTTTATGAATTTGTGCCTTCTTTGATCAGAGGATCTCTCAAATGTTATTTTATTCGTACATTTTTTTGTTTATCAATTAATCGGTTTCAAAAAAATCCTTTGTTTTTTGTATAACACACATTACTAGAAACAACAATTTTTCTAAAATCAAACTTATTAAACGATTTTTCAGAAATTTAACCAGTTGAAAGAAAAAGCTAAATAATATTAAACAATGCAATGTATTACACTATTTACTATAAACTAATGACAATTAGTACCCTCTTTTAATCCATTTTATGGGTACAGGGAGTAAAAACAATTTCAATTGAATTTTTTTTTAAATTAATTAATTAATATTTTGTGGTACCACCCTTGGCTTTAGTTAATCATTTGACCCTATTTGGCATTGAATCTTATAAAGCTTTCAGGTATTCCTATATATCTGTATACTTATGTATACATCGAATGTAACTGAGCAGTGTTTGAACTTAAAAACTATATAAATATAAATAAAAATACAACTTTATTTTTCTAAATGTATTTTAAGCAATTAAAACATGTTTGTGGTATTTGGCATTTATTGTTCGAATTAGTAGCACAAAATACGTGGCACCATGACCCAAATATTCATCAAATGTGGGAACAGCTGTCGGTGGTGTTCCCCTATTGAAAAAGCAAAAGATATTAGCCAACGGCAGACGACAGCAACCTGTCAAAATCGTGCAATAGTATATGATAATATTAATGGGTAATACAAAACCACACAGTGCTACCAAAATATCTACACACGGTTAGAGGCGGTTTTTGCCTTTGCAGTGCCATATCGAAAGTAAACACAAACATATCACACATACGCAACGTGTGCCAATTTTAATAAACAAACTCAACTTAAATGGAAAATCAAACAAATTCTGGCGAAGTGAGCCAACAAAAGCCGAACAAAGAAATGGCAACAAATCAACAAAAAACGAATGATGCGAAAAATAACATAAAAAATAAAAGAAGCAAAGAAAAGAATTAAAATCAGAACTTGCCGCAGGCGGACTAAAAATAAAAGCAGCCCAACAGCAACACACGAGATGCAAATGGAGGCAGTGCCGGAGAGGGGAAGGGGAAGGGGAAGGAAAAGGGGAAGGGTAAGCGGTATGAAGGCAAACAAAAGGCAAAAAGCGGCAACATGCAACTGGCAACAGCACGAGACAACAACAAGAACAACAGTTGTAGCAAGAAAAAGATTTTGATATTTTCCACAAAAGAAAATTAAAAATCACAAATCGAACAAATAGAGAAAAATAAAAAAACCTGCATACAATAAAAACTAATTTTAGAGCAGTGGCAAAAACAGAATATCTGAGTCAGTCAGACTCTGTAGAGATATGTGCTATACGAGGGCTGTTCTTGGAATAAAACACAATCAGAGGAATCAAGATATAAAAGTTAATTTTATATTATATTACTACAACTGCTTTTATAGAAAGCTGATCTTGAACTAGCTGACAATGGAAAAAATATTTTATTAATTATAATTAAATTATAAGAGATATTTTCTCAATCTCAGACAATTTATTTTAAGAAATTTGCCAAGACGAGGTCTGTTCTTGGAGTAAAGAACAAAATTGACTATGTAGAAGTAAAAAGCTGCACAAAATATCAGAAGCAGTCAGTTTTTGCTAATGAATTCCATTTAAAAGTCCAAATTAATTTATTTACCCTCAAACCTCAGTATTTGAGGATAAAATCCTGTTTTAAATCAATGCTCTGTATTAATATTTGATAGTCAATATAAAATTACAGTTGTAACCGAAATTGAAGTCGAAGTTCCCTTCGGTCTCTTTGCTCAGCTTAGAATAGGATATAACATTTACAGTTCTCCTCGCAAATTTGGTGCACATTTTCCAGCAGTCGCTTCATTTTCCATTTAACCGCACCCGACTGCCCTGCTCCCAGCGCCGCCCACCTTCCACCCGCACCTCCCTTTGTGGCGTGCAGACAAGCGTGCAGAAAAAGTTCTAAATTTAATGGCTACACCTAAAAATGCAGCGACTGCAACTGGGGCCGGCAAGCGGTTGGAGGGACGACGCTCGTCGGCAGTTTCAAGTGCACTTTGGATAGACAGCTACTCCCTGTAGTGCCCCAAAAAAAAAAATACTACAACAAAAAATGCTAAAAAGCAGACCCCGCCCGGCGCCCGCATTGTTGCCCCTTCACGCCTGGCCGCACGCATGGCGCGCCTTTTGTCTAGTTTGTTGTTGCGGGGGAATGATAGGCTGGCGAGGGGCTAACGGGCTAAGTAGAACTGAGGGTATGGTATCCGTGTATGCCTCTTGCTGTTGCTGTTGTTGCTGCTGTTGTTGTTGTTGTCTGTGCATTTCAATTCGATTCGCATTGTGCCGGCGGGTAATTGAAAACTTAAGCAGCCACCCAAAGCCGGCGCGCTTCAAAGTTTCCAATCAACAAACTCAAAAGAGCAGAAGTCAGCGCCGCATCCTGTGGCGCTTCCTACACATCCTGTGGCCACGGCACCGGCCACGCCCCCATGCAGGCCACTTCTCAATGCTGCTGCTGCTGCTGCTCCTGTTTGTCCAACAACATTTATTGGCCGCGAATACCTTTAATCGCATGCAATTTGTAGACGCCGCACACGGAACTTGCTAATTTTCACGTCGTTTTGGCGCCGCAAGCAAAGTAACCGCGAGAAATGGCCAGCTCCTGATTCTAGACAGGGGCCAGCGGGCAAGGGGAATTTCAGCAGCGAAATTTCAGTGCTCTTAATTGCACCTTGTTGCTTGCATGTCGCGTTAAGTTTTTTGTGCACCTTCTTACACTTAACTGAGTGTTTCCAGGGGTATATCAACTAAATAAACCTTTCTGTTAATCAAAAAAATCTTCAAATACATTACAAAATAAGCTCCTTTTAATATAGGAAAGTTTGTTTTATTCTATAACCGGGAAGATCCCTTTGAAAGACCACATACCGAATTTCACGATAATCTTAAAAGGTCTTTGCAAACTAAGCCAGGCTTGAACAAGGCTAAGCTCGAAAAAAAGATACAATTCTCAATGAATGTTAATTAATGCTAAATATTGTTTTTAGCGCTGCTCTAAGACAAATAAGAGTTAGCTTCGAGTTGGGAATATACTTAACTATAAGCCGAAAGCACACATACCGATCTTTATCATTTAATTGAATTAAAGAATTAAAATATTTGAATGCCCTTTATGATAGTTCTGCGTCAAATATTGTTTATGAAATTGCCGCCAACTTTTGAGGTCTGAGTTTCCTGTTCTAAAGATCATTCACAAGTCGATATTTTTCAGATATTTTCATTTCGTGTTGCTTTTCAACTAAAGTCGCGTGGCAAAAATTAATTGCCATGTAAGTCACGAGAGCAACAGACGGAAAAAAAGGCAGGCACGAAAAGAACAAAGTGAATATTTTAGAACGTGTTGAAAGTGGCGGCTTTGAGGAACTGTTGGAGTTTTGGACATGAAGATTACAGTTTGATTGCTAGCAAGCTATGTGGTGGGTGAAGCACGAAGGGATCTTGCAGTATGCCACTTTTGTATAGCTCTATTTACTGCTGGCTTGCGCTCACAGGCTTACACATGGATATATTATAGCCCGATTAACGGTAAATGATGAAAAGTGCATTGCTGACAGAAAGACAGACAGACAGATGGATAGACAACAACAATCAGTAAACAACAGCAACTTGTTTAAGCCGCCAACTTCTTGGAATGGTCAAAGCTATGCAACAAGTGCCAGGCAACTGTCCAAGTCAATTCGAGGCTAGGCGATCTGAGACTGGGCCGGGCCAGTCCAACAGCAAGAATCTGATGCCAATTTTGGCAATCTGCACTAAATTGTCCATTTAAGCGAACCTGACATGGGCACACGCTCTCTCGGACCACGCTCCACCTCCGAGACGATGATTGCAATCAATCTCCTCATATTTACACCTCTGCACAGCCTCAGCTTCAAAACTTGCAACAATTTATGAGGCCAAGGCACAATCCAAGCATCAGGCAAGGGCGTTAGCATCGATGCAGAAACATTCGACATTTTGTTTAGGCGGTGGCAAGTTGTTGTTGTTGTTGATGTTGATGACGCTGTGGCTGCCTCAAGTTACATTTCATGTAACTTAATTCTTGCATTAAAATGCATTCATTAACAGTTTCTATTTGCCTGCCGTTACTGGTGCTGTTCGTTTTGTTATTGTATGTATTTATACGGCCGCAACCGCAGAATAGCAAAAATATAAACTTGTGGAAAAGTAATGTGAAATATTTAGTACAGTTGACCATCTACCGCATAAAAACAAAACAAAACTTTCTCAAATGTTCGACAACATTGTTATAAAAAGTTTATTGTGGCTAAACAGTAAAGACAACTTTTCCAATGCTTTGGCTACGTCTGCAAAATTTACAAGACATTCGTATGTTTGCAGTTAAAATGTTGAGATTATTACTGTGTAATTATAAATATAATTTGGCAATTTAAGCTTTCAAGAAATATAAATAAATTCATCAGTTTCAAAGAAAGAGCAAAGACAAGATAATAATTAACTATTAATTAATTGGCACTTCAAAATCTTGTCAATAAAATTAAAATCACGGTAAAAGAATAATTGTCACCTAAAAAATGTGTTCATCAAATAGAAATTTGCAAAAATTTTAACAAATATTTAATTAAAAATTTGTTTTTAAATATTTTAATCCGCTGGCACATATGCAAACGTTCTTAAACCCAATAATTCAACAGATTTCGGAAACAAGAACAGGAACTAAGACAAAAATTAATTAAAGTCATATATTCTGCATTATATTTTTTCGATATTTAGGAAGTACGAAAAATGTCATTGAAATTTCGGATATGCAGTTTTATTTGTAGTGTAGTATTACGCAATGAAAGTAAAAAATAATAACAAATTTCGTGTTTGGGCCCTTTCGATAAGAAACTTAAATTAACAATTGGTCTTCATAGTAAATATATGCATTTTTGTGCTGTTTCGACAAATGATTTCATCGAAAACGAGAACACCAAACCTGCATAAAATGATAATACAATTGGATGCGAATATTGACTCCTGAAGCTACAATTTCATTTTATTTATTAATTGTAAAATTTCTTCCTATTGTTACAAGTATACAAATACTTTGAATTCAACACAAAAGTCGCAAACAATGAAAACAAGTTTCATAATAAGAAATAGGTTTCTAAATGTAAAAATTGTAAATACTTTGAATCAGGAAAAAATACTTGATCTTGCTTTGTCTTGTTTATAAATCCCACAATTCAATTTGATTAATGTGTAAAACAAAATGTTATCGAAATTTAATGAAAACTTTAAAGGTTGGTCTTAAGAAATCTCAACGTCCATAGTATCTAGCCTTACCGATTTATGGGAATGAGATTTTACTCTTGGTCTGCTCTTTATATTAATTCCGCTTCTGAAACTTATTAGTTTGCTGAAAACAAAAATATTTTCAATTATATTTTTGTATTTTTTTTTTAAATTTAATGTATATTTAAAGTTGCTCATTCCAAGCTGATTGAAACTTTCATTTGAGATACCTATAAGCCTATTCTTATTTAATGATTTTAATGGCTTCCCAACCTCCACAGCCCCGTACGTGGCACACCTTTTCGAATGTGTTGTCCAGGAGATTGATTATCATTTTAAATTGAATAATTGAATAGCCTCTCATCAATTGTGCAGTAGTCGATTAACATCTTTGGCTGGATTCGTAGATCTCTGAAATGAGTTGCAAGCTGAGTTGAGTTGCAAGTGCCACAGCCGACACCTTGAGGCAGCCATTTAAGGATCTGCAACGCAATCTGCCAGCAGCTGGGAACTGGGCATGAGTCAGGCATACAAGAGCATAGATATACGAGCATATTTGAATAGATTCGTAGAATCTGTGACTGCCTAATGCAGCAAATACTCGTATAATGATAGTTGGTTTAATGAAGTCCAAATTCGACGGCTGAACCCTGCCCAAGAATAAATTTGTTTATGGTTTTTTGGTTGATGCGTTTTTTCGGCTTCAGTGGGTTTTATGACGGAAGCAAAGCAACATGAAGGAAGCGCCCACACCACACTACACCACTGCTCCACAGCGACTTCAGTTCGCATAACCAATTTGATCCGCTTACGGAAGTTGGCGGGTGGGTTAGACATGTTACGCTCCATCGGTCGCCGTTCAGAATATGTCGATTTTGGATAGAGCACCGCACAGCGTTTTTGGGCAATTCAAACAAATTGTTAATTGCTTTTGATTGCTGGGGCGGCACAGCCCACGCCTGCCCAAGAGGTCGCCGAATCGTAACAATCAATTGAAATCCATTATGAACCAAAGCCCGACTCTAACTTTCACTCTTTACCGTACTTCCAGATGAAATCCAACACATACGAGCTGCACAACTACGCGGACTTACACATGGAGCTGGATACCGACCAGACCAAGCCCGATCCCAAGGATTCGCGCAAGCGCAAAGCCAGCAATGCAGCGGGCTGCCGACGTGGCGAGAAGTACTCGTTGCGCCAGAAGCGACAGAAACGCATTCCCGGTGAGCTGGCCACGCCAACACCACTGCCCGCCCCAGAGCTGGACCCAGCAGCAGTTGCAGTTGCAAAGCCAGCAGTGTCCAAGGCCAAGAGCTCGGCCAAGTCGAAAGCACCGCCGCTGAGCAAGTATCGCCGCAAGACGGCAAATGCTAGGGAGCGCACACGCATGCGCGAGATCAACATGGCCTTTGAGCATCTGCGTCATTGTGTGCCCCAGTCGATATCCGGTGAGGATGCGGCCAACACCAACGAGAAGCTGACCAAGATAACCACGCTTCGTCTGGCCATGAAATACATTGGCATGCTGAGTGAGTCGCTGCAGAATCCCAGCTATGAGAGCGAGTTTCTGGTCGAATGCCTGCGCGAGAGCGCCAATCGGGAGGAGCACATTAGCCTGGACACAGAACCAGAGCCAGAGCTCGATTTAGAGCTGGAGCTAGAGCCGGCGCCGCCAGTCAAGCCGAAAAAACAATCCAAGAGCAGCAAAAAGACGCCAGCTAAGCGACAGAGCAAACAGGCCAAGGCAACAGCAAAGACTTCCTCATCGACGACGACCAGCGCAGCGAGCAGTTCTCCGGAATCGTGTTATGCCTCCTCCTCCGTGGGCTCCCCGGGCTTCTGTGCGGCGGCCTGTTCGCCCAGCTCAGCCTATGCTTCGCTCTCCTCCTCTTCCGCCTCCTCCAGCAGCAACGACAGCGTCAATGGCAGCGCGCCGCTGGACGCAGATAGTCTGCTGGGCATGCAGGCGCTCAGTGAGCTCAACACACTACTGCTGGAATCGGATAGCGATTCGCTGCACTGCATCAATCCCAACTATCACAGCCTGCTGGCCTCGGGCGGCTCAGTGCTGCCCTCGCGTGGTGATTTGCCCATTTCGATGAACTCACCGTTGGATAAGCCGGATATGGAGCTCAGCTTGCAAATACTAGATAATTCGAGGGACTCCTTTGACTTTGCCAGCGATCAGCAGCCATCCGCTTGTATCAGCCCTCTGGCCACACTGGACCCCTTTCATCCGTTTGCCGACCTGCTGCATGGCGAGTTTCCGGACATATTCCTGGCGTGACCAGAGCCTGTTTAGCTTATTTATTGTTAGGCATACTCTTAGTGGATAATTACATATATTGATATTTGTAATAATTTGTTACTTTCTGCGTTTAAGTTTAACCTAATTTGTAGTGCGCGATAACCTAACCTCACTTTAGCATTAGCGTACAGCGGAATTCATCGTGTCATAGCAGGCAGGTAGGCAGACAGTAAACTGCACATTCACATGCTCACAGCAGACAGCCCATGTCCATATGTTTCTTTCGATAACCAAATTAGTCAGCTAAGCATTTTTTTTCTTTTTACAATTTTTCAATGTAAATAAATCACAAAACGTTGTTCAATCAAAAAAGCTATTTTTTTGTCGATGCTGTGGTCTTCGGATTCCCAGCACTGCATAATATTAAAATTTTCAGCGACACAGAGCTCAATGCTTGCTTTCAAATTTCAATAAAATTCACAAACATTAAATTACCCGTTATTCTTTCAAGATGCCGCGTGTGTACGATCCAGAGATAGACTTCCCCGAAGCTTATAAGCTTTGCAAGCCATTAATGCTCTCCGAAGAACAATTAGTGAACATCAGGAACATCATGTCCCGTGAGATAATCGCCGGCTTGGGTAGAGATTCACATTCGCGTTCCTCCATACCCTGTTTTCTCAGCTATGTACAGCAAGTGCCAACGGGAAAGGAGCGTGGACGTTTCCTTTCGCTGGAAATGTGGCCCACCAATTGCCGGATCATGTTGGTCAAGTTCAGCAGTGAAAAGGACATATACATGAGCTCCAAATGCGTGATCGTGCCACATACAATTGCCGGGGCGCGTGGTACACAATTGTTTAACTTTCTGGCCGAGAACATAGCAATTTTTGTTAAAGAGAAAAAGGTGGAAAAGGATAATCTCCCTATGGGTATTGCATTTGCCTTTGCACTCAATAAGCTGGCGCTTGACATCGGCATTCTGGTTTCATGGTCAAAGGGCTATGGTGCACAGGGCGCTGTTGGCAAGGATGTGGTGCAGCTGCTACGCAATGCACTGGCCGAACACAAGGATATATCAGTCAATCTGACTGCCATCGTTAACATATCAGCCGGCTCACTGATGGCCCTGGCCTGGTCGGCACCCAACACCAAGATTGGTCTGATCATAGGCACCGTCACTAATGCCGCCTATGTGGAGCAAAGCTCGCAGTGCGACTTGTACGAGGGTGATGAGGAAAAGCTGCTGATGATAATCAACACAGAGTGGGGCAACTTTGGCAGTAATGGCCACTTAGACTCAATACGCACTGAATTCGACAAGTTGGCCGATGCCGATTGCAGTAATCCGGGCACCAAATATTACGACAAGTGCATTAATACTCTGTTCCTCGGTGAGCTGGTACGACTCATCGTTGTGCGTCTAATGAAAATGGGCGTCGCATTCAAGACGCACAATACCGACTACATTGGCATACACTGGAAAATGGAAATGAAATCGCTTATTGCCATTGAGTCTGATCCCCCCGGCGTCTATGTGAAGGCCCAAGAGGTCATGGACAAGTTTCGCATGCGCAACTGCGAGGAACGCGACTTAGCCATGCTCCGGTTCATCTGTGATATGGTGAGCACTCGATCCGCCAAGCTAGTAGCTGCCGGATTGGCCTGCGTGATCAATAGGATGAACTATCCGCATATATCAATTGCTGTCGATGGCGGCATTTACCGATTGTATCCAAAATATCAGGAGGTGCTCCATCGGTATACCCTTTTGATGACCAATCCAGACAACAAATTTGATATCATTGTGGCAGAGGACAGTCCTGGTGTGGGGGCTGCCATTGTAGCCGGTCTAGCTGTTAATCAGTTGTAATCGCAGCTACCGCTTGCTTGTCAAAGTACAAGCACATATATTAATTATCATGGTTATCGTGGTTTCTTTCAAGGCAAACTAACTCGACGTTTCAAACTTCAAACTAATCGTAGCTATCAATCGTAGACAAAATAATAATGTCAAGGGCACAGTTCTGGAAGCTCTGCTCGAAATTTAAGCTAAATGAATATTATAAGTTTAAGCAGCTAGAAAAGACCATGACGAGGATAGGCCGCATTCAATATCAAATTATATGTCGGACATATACGGAGGAACGAGACAGCTGTAAGAATGTCGAGAATCTTCGAAAATATTATAGAAGTGACGGGTAAGACCCATTATTAATTTTATAGTTAAAAGCTTAGACAATGCAAGTCTATCTAAGACAAAACCAAGTAAATAAGTTGTTTGTAGGCTATTTACCTCTTTTCCGGTTGGTCCACTCTTTCAAGGAGGTCATCAGTAGTTCAAATACCAAAAAACATAAGCCTTAGATAGAAAGTACATTCTTAATTATCAATTTCGCAAAATAGTTCACGATTTATTCAAAATTAAAATCACAGAATTTAAAATGGAGTTTGAATTGTTTTCGTTGATCCAACGAATTCGGTTTATTTTGGAAACAGTTGAATGTCAAAGATCTAAGCACTCGATGATTGAAACAACTGATTTAAATCTCTTTTAAATTTTACATCGAGTCTAAGCTCGAAAATTTCAAAATTCTTAGTTTTCATTAGCTAATATAGCGCCCCACTCTTTGAAAGGTCTTTGGAAATGGCAAACCCACATCAACAATTTCCGGAAGCCTATGAGATATGTCAACAGTTCGCAGTTAGTGAGGCAAAGTTGCAAGAGATTGTCACCCGCCTGACCAAGGAAATCAATATGGGCTTAGCAAGAGATACGCATCCTAGGGCCGTGGTCAAATGCTTCATCACCTACGTACAGGAGTTGCCCACGGGCAAGGAGCGTGGCAAATACCTGGCCCTGGATCTGGGTGGCACCAACTTTCGCGTCCTATTGGTCACCTTGAAAAGCGAAACCGACATTGATATTACTGCCAAGAGTTATGTCATAGGCAAGAATCTTCAAGAAGGCCCGGGCAAGAACCTGTTTGATTTTATTGCCGAATGTCTGTCCGGTTTTTGCAAGGAGCATAAAATTGAAAACGACAATGTACCACTGGGATTCACATTCTCGTTTCCCTTGACACAGAGTGGCATCGACAAGGGCACCTTGGTCACCTGGACAAAGGGCTTCAAGTGCGAGGGGGTTGTGGGCAAGAATGTGGTGGAATTGCTGCAGGATGCGCTCAACCGGCGGGGCGATGTCAAGGTCAATATTGTGGCGATTTTGAATGATACGACGGGCACGCTCATGTCCTGCGCCTTTTCCCAGCGCAATTGTCGAATTGGTCTGATTGTGGGCACCGGCAGCAATGCCTGCTACGTGGAGAAAACGGTCAACACGGAGATGTTCGAAGGCTATCAGACCAGCAACAAGCCAAATATGATTGTCAACTGTGAGCTGGGCGCGTTTGGAGACAATGGCGTTTTGGATTTTATCCGCACATCCTATGATAAGGCAGTCGACATGCAGTCCGTTAATCCAAAAAAGCAAATCTTTGAGAAATGTATCTCGGGCATGTATCTGGGCGAAGTGGTGCGTCATATCGTAGTGGAGCTTATGGGCAAGGGAATTATTTTCAAGGGACAGACTTCGCAAGCCATTAATGAGAAGTGGAAGTTCGAAACTCGCTTTATATCGGAAATTGAGTCCGATGCCCCAGGCCACTTTCGTAACGCCTCCATGGTAATGGATAGTATGGGCATACGAACTAACAGCGAAAAGGACCTTTCCTGTCTACGCTATATATGTGAGACCATATCTACCCGATCCGCTAAGCTGACATCCTGTGCGCTCGTCTGTTTGATCAACAAGATGAATGCGAAGGATTGTGCCGTGGGCATTGATGGCGGAGTCTACAGATACCATCCCCATTACCACAGACTGCTAACGGAAACGATGTCGATGTTGTTAAAGGGTTCAGCCAAATTTGAACTAGTTGTATCTGAAGACGGTTCGGGTCGTGGGGCAGCGCTTATTGCTGCTGTCTGCGCCAAATCAAATGGAGGAAAATAAAATTTCAAGTATATAATATATATATTTTCAGTTCTTCTATTTTTGGTTAACAAAGCCCATATAAAATATGAAATTTCTTTGTTAGTTAATAAATTAACAGTATTCTCATATTACGTATCGTTTAGCTTTTGGCATACTGCAATGCTAACATTGAGCAACACTGCGCGTATAACGCGAATATGAGCAAAATTACGCAAAAAGAGACACTCCACACTTTACATTCCCATACACTGTTCAGTAACAGTATATATCGATATTCAAACATTTCGATAATTTAGGTTATTTTGAAGTTGCATATTCTGGTATTTTGCCACTAGTCAGTTGCTGCCACATTGCTTTCAAGTCTTGGGCGAAAAAATTTACAATGTACGTAATTTATCAATTGCAAACGCAGAGTATGAAAACTAATTACAATTCAATAGGTATGCACTATCCAGTACACTTATGCGCTCCCCAGCGTTGCGCCAGGGCCTGCATAGGGCCGCTGCCAACCGCCAGGTATCGCTGAAAGTCGTCTCCGTCGGCTCCACCATCAAAGATGAGAACTTCTTTGAGAAGAACGAGCGTCTAGGCCGCGAGATGTCCCCCCATTTGACCATCTACAAGCCACAGCTCACCACCATGCTGTCCATCATGCATCGCGGCACTGGCCTGGCCCTGGGCATGGGCGTCTGGGGTCTCGGCCTAGGCGCACTCATCTCCTCGCACGATATCAGCCACTATGTGACCATGGTGGAGGGTCTGCAGCTAAGTGGAGGCGCCTTGACCGCCATCAAGTTCATCATTGCCTACCCGGCTGGCTATCACACCGCCAATGGCATACGGCATCTGCTCTGGGACACAGGCCGTTTCCTTAAGATCAAAGAGGTCTACTCCACCGGTTATGTAATGGTTGCTACTTCCTTCGTGCTGACCGCCATCTTGGCGCTGTTGTAGGCAACACGCTCGACCTGCATCTTCTGATGGTTGATCCTAGTTAAATTCTAGTGCGAACATGTCTATAATTGGTTAAATGCATAATACATGTACTGTTTATTTATAATATCTATGCATGTATGTTTATTTGCTCGGTTATGCAACAACTGGGCGTTTGTTGCTGTTGCTGTCGTTAGTGCCTGCAATTTGGCAGATATCGTGATTTTCTGCGTTCGCTAGATAATGACAATCGCCAGCTCAATTTGATAGCCAAGTTCCTACGAACACACTATAATTTGCGTAGGGTATTACGGTTCGGTCTTTAAATATGTAACACATGCCATAAAATTATAAATATCTTCAAACTGAGTCCTTATAGTCTGTCAGTCTCTCCATATTGAGGTAATGTTGATTAAAATCGGTACAGATTTATATTATGTATGAAATGATTTTGTTTCTATACTTTTTCAGATGGTATTAAAATTGAACACATCCTGTCCAAGAGGGGGTACTAAAACTTTGAAAATGTATGTAGCAGGAGTAGAGAGGCATTTAAAGTATTCATATATTCCTAATCAGGACGACAAGCTGTTTGTCTGTCTGTATGTCCATCTAGAACAATCGCTCGCCAATATAGTTGTTAATATAAATACGTCAAAGATGTTAACAAATTGCAAAAAAATGATTGTTGTCAATATTTTATGCAATTTATTTCCAGGAGCAACAAAAAAAGGCATCTTGAGTAAGATATGTCTACAAATGCCAGTTGTGTAAATATCTTTGACTACCTCTGTATATCTAGCTAGTTATGAAATCATTGGCGCCCCAAAGATAGCGTTCTTGTTCTGTTACAGACATCTTAACCAAACAGATGGCGTACTCTATACAAAGCAATCTATTATATCATCGAAACGTTCTTGTAAATAAAAACGCTCTTGTTTATAAATACTCAGATTATACGCTGTTTCTATAGGGTACTGGTGCAGAAAATGAGTCTTTTTGTGTTCATTAAGGCTTAGTATAGAATTTATCTAAATATTTAATGTAATTCTAATTGATTAAACGTTGACTTCACTTTAACAGTCGATATACGATCAATTCTGCAAAATCAAGCAGACTATAAACTTAATAAGGAACGCAAAAAAGCAAATCTAAAAAGTTACACTCATTTATTGTGAAATTTTTGGATAATTTCCTTTAGCAAGTATTTGCTGTGCAACATTCATATGAGGCTAAAATGTAACTAACAACTAATATCACAATTTATTATGTAATTGCAGTATGTATGTATGTATTGATTGTGTGGAAGAGCTTCTACTGTATGGTGCCATGCGATTTGTTATTGCCTTCCAGCCTGGGCTCATCCAACAACTCAAAGTCACAGACCAGCGAAAAATGATCTGAGGGATATTGAAAGCTGGGTGTGCGATTTTTGCCAATTTCCTCGCCGGCTGGAAACTCCAGACAGTTTTTGATCTGTAATTCATAGAAAATTGTTGTACACATTTATCGAGATGCTCAGTTTAGACCGAAGTCCACATACCTTAAGCTGCTCAGGTGTGTAGAAGACGTAGTCAATGGTATGACACTCTTCACCATCCTCTCGAATTTTCCATGTGGTATATGGCGGTTCGCGTTTTATGGACTGTGAGATGAGCTCATTGGCATCCTCGCAGCACTCGGTAAGCTGGTGCTGCTGCTGCTCCCGTTCGAGCTTCATATCTGCATAGGCGCTGCTGAGCTTCAGCAGATCGCAGCCAAGAATAGTTGCATAGATGGGCTCAATGGGCTCCGCATTGAAGTCTCCGCACAACAGCAGCGGACTCTCTCCTGCAAACTGCTTTGCAAATCGAACCAAGTCGCGTCCTTGCTCGTTGCGCAATTTGGCCAGAAGGGCGCCATGTCGTGCCTTTAGATGCGTAGTGCAGACACAGAACTCCTTGCCCGTGGTTTTCAGCTGCAGGCGTGCCGCAATGGCCACCTGGTTGCTTTGGACACGCCAGACCTCAAGGATGCGCGTGTCGTAGCCCAGGAGCTGGAGTTTGTCGCGCTTGTAGAATATGGCACAGCCATCGGGACCATTGTTCTGCTCAATGTAGAGACAGGGCGAGTCCGGCTTGGGAAAGAAGATGCCATCATAGTTCTGGCTGCCCAGCACGGTCTGCAGGAACTTGAAGTGGTCCACCTCCTGCGTAGTGATAGAATGTTGATGTTAAAGCGCGACTGCACCACATATAAATATGGGAATAAATAAATACTTGCAGACAAACAACATCCGGCTGGTTCTGCAGAATCTCCTGGACAATCAAATACTTTCGATGCTGCCAAGTCAAAGCCTCTTCAGGACAACGCACAAAGCCGTCATTGTGCTGACCCAGAGCTATAAAAACCATAATCGTAATTATATAATTATATCGAACTTCAAATAATATTAAAACTGACTAAAGGACAGTTATCATTTAATAATCCCTTTTAGTTGTTTGTTAAAATAAAAGTCATCAATTTTTATTAACCTTATACGACATTCATTGTGGTAACAATATTAATAATCCTTTTAAATAAATAAATGCAATGATTTTCTTAACAAAAACAAACCCACTTTAAAATAGATTCAAAATGAAATATGTCTGCAAAATTTTTTTGTCAAATATCTAAAAATCCACAGAATTTTTATCGGAAGAAATGTGAATTTTTTAACTTCATTATCAAAATTATTATCAAATTATCATTAAATTATCAAAATATTTTAAATAACATTTTTTGATGCGCTCATTTAATTATTTTCTGCATTTAAAATAAAAGCTACCTATTCGGTAACTTCCAACATTTAAGGCAATTTACAGATATGTTAAGAACTGTGATAAGTTTTTTTTGGATCTTACATACTTTGCGACAGAATGTTCCACTGCAACAATCTTATATTCTGTGTGCCATCGTTCTCAACAGGTGCACTGCAAACTGTGTGAAGATTTAATAAAATATCTCAAAGATACATAAGTATGATGGCAGCTTTTACATACCACGTGAGACGGAATTCAGCTTGAGGCAGCGCAGTCCATCGGTCACATCCTCGCTGATCAGCGACGGTTTGAGGAAGCAGCGGCTCAGGAGCGAGGGTTGATCGATGCCTCCGCCGCGTAGTTGCTGCACATGCTCCAGGAGAGCCGCAGTGCTCAGACCCTTGGGCAGCTCCAAGCCATCATCCTGTGAGTCCACATTATTGATCTTGGGCGCCGAGTTAAATGAGCCCATCCTAGAAAAAGTATTTATTTTTTGATTAATTGTTTGCATTACAAAATGAATAAAAATTCAAACATTGACCGCGTTCAGAAATTCTTTTAGCGATTATATGTGCAGCCAAAAAGAAAAGAAAAGTAAAATTAAAAAAAAAACAGAGTAATGCAGTATTTTTCATTTTACAAATTTCCTTTATTTTGGTATGCAGCTCAATCGAAATTTAAAATGTGATTCACGGCCCAAGCAACACTCGCAAGCCTAAAACAATTTTCAGCAACAACAATAACCATAACAACAAACAAATGAATAATAACAACAGCGTGTTTACAGCATTGGAGCTCGTAAACAATTTGATCAAGGATAGATATTTTTGTAAATACTCACAACGCATTCGGTTTTTTATAAAGAATTTTTCGTAGTATTATGCTGAAAACGAATAAACTATGACTATGTCTTCGACTGGCATAGAACTGTGCCATTTGTACACTTCTGAAAAGAACATTTAAGTAATTGAAAATTTGAAACATATTTTGATAGTTTTGAATTGAAAGTGCAACTGTTTTGTATTGAGTATTTAAATTAAAGATTGCTAACAAGCACATAAATAAATAAGATCTTTAATAATAGGGAATTATGATGAATTTGAAATTGGGAGGCTTTACTAATAAAGAAATTATAAATTATATTAATGCAATTGTTTTACTGAAAGATGAAGTGTTGCAAGTTAGTTATGCTTATTCAGCCTATATTTCAATATAAATATTATATGTTTGTAAACGAAGAATTAATAGAGAAAATGAATGGAAAAAAGTATCATTCTATTATGATGATACGATCTTTTGATGTACTCGTATTTTACCCCTTTTTAAGGATTAAAATGATTATCTTGTTTACGATACATCATTTTAGAATCTTTATCTTATATGCTGTATAAGAGGTAGCATTGTATCTTTGATTTTATGATTGCTTTGCTTTGTTCAATAGAATCTACAACTTTATGGACATTATAATTTGTGGGGCCAAAAATCCAATGGCGATGTAATAAACTTATATTCGGCAACTTTTTCTGAAGAGGCAGACTGTGTACATACACATACATATATGCATAAATATATATATACATATATATGATGCTGAAGCTGGTAGCTTTCACAAGAGCAGCTAGAGAACCCGCTCCGTAGCACCCACCCACACAAAAAGCTTCGGACATGGCGAGATGTCGCACGCGGCTTGAAAAGTCGCTCGGTCAATAGCTTCACAGCTGTTTGGCTGGTTTTCGGATCGCAACGATTGCTTATAAACCAGTTCCGAAAGATTGTCAACGCAATCAATCAAGCGTTGGGGACGGGCGGTCTCACCTGGTCAGCATCACCCTTTGCAGGTAGGCCTTGCGATCGTTCTTGCAGGGCGGCTTGTTGGCCCGTTTCAGTTGCAGCGCTTGCTCCATGTGGCTGGCAGGATCAAAAGGATGCACTTGGGATTGTGGTGGTTGGTTGGGAACTGGGTGAATTTTAGTTTGGATTTGGGGTTTGCCGAAAATTGTGCGAAGTGCGCTTGTAAGCGACATTTGCGAAACTGAATGGCAACTGAAATGCGGCGTTTTATTAGAGATCAGCCAGCAGCCAGACAGCCAGGCAGACAGACAAACAGAAGGGGAGAGAGAGAGAGAGAGAGCGAGACACACACACACACACAGACTAACGCATAAACGAGTATTTCAGCTTAACAGCACACACACACAGATGCACACAAAGTGAGATGTATCTGCAAGATACAGAACAAGATCAATACGTTCTACTCACGTGCGTTGCTCAGTTGCGAAAAAAAGAGCAGCGTAACAACAAGAACAAGAACAAGAACAACACCAACAATAATAAGAATAACAATACAAAACAGCTACAATAAGATACATCGAGACTGACAGCTTACTAAATATTTATGCGTAGCATTCTTTATGTAGATACATTCACATGGAGCTGCACGCCATTGTCTCGCTTTCGTTTCTTTGTGCCAGAATATTGTAATGAAAACAAAAGTATCTTTGGAATACGGCTGGACGCATAACTGTAGGCAGCGCAGCGCTCTAATGCCCATACATTTGATTTATGCCTAAGCAAATTTGCTAAATGCAAATTTTTAGCAGACATTCTGTACCCAAAATGCGCATATTTAGCAAATCTGCGCCTTCATACAGTCCAAAGATACAGATATTGCATATTATTTGAGTACAATTTAAACAACAACGCAGTTACATGCGTAATGAGCCCCCAGCTGGACACTATCTATGTATCTGCTACTTAAAGATACTGTATCTTGTTACCTGGGTATGGGTACTGCCACACGCCGCGCAAACGTCTTTGATGTGACAATTAGACGAGATGTTTTCATTAAAAACTCCATTTTGCTGGATCTGTTTATAGTTTTACTTAGTCAGCACTATGTATTAATATGAAGTAAACGTGTTTCGTTACTCGCTTTGGATTTGTTTTAGGTTAACTTGAAATGTTTTATATTAAGTGTCAATATTGCAATGTCAAAGAGACGCGGTTCAAGCTGTATTTCCTAAAATAATAAAGTAGCAAAGGTTAAGCATTAGTTAAACAGGTTATTATTTTGATGTTGGGGAGGGTTTTCCACTTGCAATGCGCCACAGATGCCACCAAATGCAATCAGGGGCCACGTGACCAGGTCTCAAAATCGCAGATGATAAGAAATAGTTAATGCGGTATCAAAGGTGAGCATGACACGCAGCTGTAGCTCAATTTAAAGAATAGATAATGAAATACTCGTGTTACTACTGTTACTCGTGTGTACTATTGGCAAATAATGAGGAATTAATTAAACTGAACTTAACTCTTCTGACCCACATTTCCCGTTGTTCGCAACATTTAATGCAAAGATATATCTATATATTATCACTTATTCAACTTTTCGGGTATATCCATTCTGAGTCTAGAACTATTTTAGTTTAAAGTTATTTTCAACTAGTGTTGTCGATTTAATAACTGGTATCAAAATCGCTCAGCTCAATGTACCAACCCGGCGATTAACTAAACACCATAGCACTTATAACAATATTAAAATGTTGCTTGTGATATTAATTATAATATAGGAAAAAAAATAAAAAATTATAAAAAAATTAAACCAAAAAATAAAATAAAATAACAATAAATAATATAGCAATATAATTGTAGCTCAATGAATAATTTCTTCAAATCAAATTCCAGTACTTTCGTTAACAATAAATTCCCTATATTTGATATAGTATTTACTGGTTTGTGTGAGAGTATAAGTTGCAATTATAAATACAATTATTGAGGGAAAAATGTTTCAATTTTGAAAGTTTCTAAAGCTGATATCAACAAGTGTAAGGACTACTTTATCAAGTAAAGTATAACAAACAATTGTTATAATAGCTATCAAAATGATTGGTCTTGAAAGTGTAATCAAGTATAGAAATAACAGTGTCAATTGCTGCTGCCTCAGTTGGCCAATTAACGATAAGAGCGATAGCTCTTGTAATTGTTGTTTATAATTTTGCACAAATTGTGCAAGGTTAGTTATAAATATTTGTGATTGAGTTGACAATGCTCTGACAATGCCTAAGAACACTTGACACTCTGTCAGTGTTGGCCATGAACTTGATTTATAAGCGCAATTGCCGCTGGCTAATAGCAACAGCAGCAACAGCAACAGCAGCAGCAACAACAACAGCCGCCGCAACAAGTTTCGGCACTCAATATCGTTTTAGAGCTTGCCCCCCGCTCGCATTTATCTCTCACCTCACAAGATACAACAGCAGATCTCGCGGCGGCGGCGTTTCATAATCTGCGATTGGCGGCAACATGTCTCCACCAGCAGCGGCAGCAGCAGCAGCAACCTCGGCACTGGGTGTGGTCAGCCGCCAGACTGCCTCACCGTCCTCCCCGTGTGTATCGATTTCCATTTCCAGTTTGCGTGCGGCCAGACGCTGCTTCATTTGCGATGTGGAGGTCATTGCCGAGGTCTTGGCAAGCGCTTCCGCAATTTCATATTGCTTGAGGAAATCCTGGCGCAACTGCTGCTGCTGGTGCTGTGCATCCTGTTTGGCCACGCGGCCAGTCAAGCTGAGTCCACGCCGACAGTCATCGTTGCACAAACGCAGGCACATCTCATTGATAGCCGCATTGGGCGCAACCAAATGCTCCGGCGCTCCCTGGCTGCAGTTGAGGCAGGGCACGTAGTCCTTGGAGCTGCCCAGCAGCTGTTGCTCTGCGTAATGTGCTGGATCTGGGGAGCTGTTGTCATTCGGCGACGGCGGCTGTTGCAGCTCCTCTGCAATGCTAAAGTAACGCGGCGGCGGCTCATCATCCTCATCCTCGGCAGCGGCGCCACGAGCGTGGCTTGCCTTCTTCGACTGCGAGATGTTCAGATTTAGGAGCAAGGCTGTGACGGGCATCGCCTTGCCCAGAGCTGGCTGTCGGCGATGGCCCAAGCGCTGCTCCTGCTTATCACTCTGGTTATCCATTATGCATGGGTTGCTTTTAACACGTTTTTGTTTTGATCACTTATTTGTTCATGGGCCACGCGGCGTATGCGCTATTTTAAACAACCGTTGCGCGTTTAGAACGAACATCCAAAGTATTAATACGCGCGTGCGTTGCTTTTCCTTATTTATATATCTTTTGGCCGCTCTAGCCCGATCGAGGCAATCAAGTGGACGCTGCCTCGCTCCCGCGCTCCCACTCCGCGCCTCTCCTCTCCTCTCCGCTCATTAATTGAGCCCAGTTGTTGCTGCTGCTGCTTTACAGTCATAAGTAAATGCTATTGTTGCTCTCCGCTGCGCGCTCCTCTAGTTAAGGCAAACGAGATTTTGTGTGCGCACTTTCCAAAATGTCAAAATATACAATTAGCAACAAACAACAACAATTTAATAATGCTGCCTACAATTTGTGCTATGATTTATGCTTTGATTTTATTATATCTTTTACTTTCTTTTGTTTAATCAAAAGTTTTGCTTCAAGTGGGCGAAGCGATCCACAGATTAAATCCCTCGTTTGAGTTGACAACACAAAATAAAAAATCAATGAATCTACAACTAACTCATGATTAACTATTGTACAAATGAGATTGCGAGTTCTATAACATAGTACTCGTAGTCTCCAGGGCATCAAACTGATTGGCATTTAAGCAACTTAGTTGCACTGTGCAAATGATTAATAGGCATTTAATTAACAAACACTATGTAAGTTTGTAAGTGCACTTGTATGTTAAATTGCCTCACATGTTTTATTTGCCGTGTTCATGAATGCCCCAATATCATAAGGTTGCTTCTTTTATCTAGTATTTGAACTCATAGGGCAGCTTGCCAATTGCGAGATAAAAGAAATAATATAATGACTTAAAAAACACGGTTTTTGGAAGAAAGAACAAAAATGTTAAAGAACTAACTGGTATTAGACTGCCAGTACCCCATATCATCGTATCATATCATAATCTCTTCACATCTGTTAAATAATTTCCTCATTTTCATTTCTACCCACTGTGGAGGGGGCTTTGTTTCTTATGCTTTTCACCTTCAAAGCAAATTGCAACTAATAAATTTTCATACAATTTCACATTTGCATGTCATGATTAGCATTTGTTCAAGTGCAAATAATTGAATTTAATTTCATTTTATTTAATTTTTATTAGTTTAAGAAAAATATCATTTATTTCCGCAAAGTGCAAATTGAATGCTGTATAAATGTATCTTGTAATAAAAATAAAAAATAAAGCCATAAAATAAACAGCAAATTGAAAACAGTTTCTAAGAAATGAAATGCTCTAAATAATTATTTGTTCCCTTAAATATTGTCCTACAACTTAATCACATACATTTTAATTTAAACATAAATATTTATTAAATTCATTAGTAGCTAGTTTTGGTATAACAAAGTCATTTCAAGCTTCTCGTATCAAACAACACGACATATTTACTATTTAGAAATCATTAGTTTTTGTTTAATGAAATGAGTTTGTGTGGAAAACGTTGCATACTTTGGGGCTGCGAACAAAATTCCAAATTCCGCAGGAAAATAAAACAGTAAATATACAACAACAACAAATTTGGTTTGTTTATGATGTTTGCTATACTGATAAGTCCCGTGATAACAATAATAAACTGTTTTGTTAACTATTCATACCCCAAGGTAGTTTTTCGTCTGAGTGGTTCTAATTGTTGATAATCAATTCACTTCCTCCTCTATAGTAGTATTAGTCAGCTCCTAAGTCTTTTAAGACGCAGGTGCTAATAGATGATAACACATTACTTACTATATTTAATTTAATTTAATTTTTTTGGCAATCTAGCACGGAAAGTGTGGCAAAATCAACAAGAGCACCGCCCGACATTGAGTTTTATTTATAATGTTTGTATCTATGTAAATAGTCTGTATATCTATATACAGACTATACAGTCTCCTACAAGTCGAAAACGTTTCGTGAACTTGACAGTGAGCACTCAACTCTCTCGGCACCTCAATGAAAGAGTAGGGTGTGTGCCCCGTATGCATGTTTATGGCGAAGAGCAGTGGGGAGAGCAAGTGGACATCTGGGCTGCGCCTGTCACCCAAAGGTGATCGTTCGTCCTTCACTCCGTCAAACTGTAGACGGGTTCATTTAATCGAAAAATCCCATGCGACGTCTCGTCGTCTGCTAATTGATAACCTTATCAGCAGGGGGATTGTGGGAACAGTAAGGGAATTATACGACAATGACATGCCCTATTGGACAGGTGAAGGATTCTTGTGAACAGAGAAATTAACATTGATGAAATAAATGTGATTTTTAAATAGATTTTGTCCGAATTAGTATTTGTAAAGTGAAATAGAAACTCTACGACGATCAGTTAATATATCATGTTCAAAAAACTTTATAGAAATCTTTAGATCTTATTATAATATTAGTTTTGAAGAGATTTTGACAGAAAATTTACTTTGTCGATTGCTATTACTAAATCAGAACTCTAATGAGGGTTCATCTGTATGTGGGACTTAACTGCTCATTTGTTCAATATATTTCTAACATTAGCTGGGTAGACTCCACAAAATTCGTCCGCAACTAATTGACTCTTTTGAAGATATATTATATTAACCTGAATATAAATTCTAATAGGATTTACATTACATTACAATAAATTTATGCCCTTTTCAGTGATAGGAGCATAGTCTTACTATACTCGTGCAGTACAATTTCATTATTTGTAGTATGTATGAGTACGCGATTAAAAGAACGTATGTATAAGTACACTTTGTTCTGCGAGTAGAACTCAACGATTAGCAGAGAGATTTCGTTATACAACAGCAGCATTGGGACACATGGTCACGATTTGGAAATAACTGGTTCACTACCGGCGTAAACTGAAATTGTCCGCCTGAAGATGGGTTTAACTACATTTTCTATACGACTGTACTGTTTTCATTTAATGTTGAACGAGTATACGCATTGCACAAGGGTCGGTAACGCATTGCAAGTGGTTCTGGTTGAGGCAGTTGGTGGGCTTGCACAGTTTGTGGTCTTCAACTCACCATTTTTATGCCTGCACCACGCCACAACACATTGTCCAATTTGGGATATATAGATCAAGCGAAAGAAGACTGCTCCGACTTCTTGGGGTGTTCAATTCACAGGATTCTAGATTGTCACGTTGTACGGTGTTATGGCTTTGTTTGGGGCCCTATTTAGCAAAATGTTAGCGATTCAAACGCGCCGTCGAACCGCAAAGAACTAAAAGCGACAATTGTTGCTTTGCGGCATTTATAGCTCGGCATTGAACGGCGACCGATGTTCTCTCCGCTCGCCATATTGGCTAGCTGATAAGGATACGGTTCTGTTCTGTTCTGTTCGGCGCTCTACGAGTATGCTCTATAGAGCATGGCGAGACCGCCAGCCCAGAACCCAAAAAAAAAAGATTGCTGTGCTCAATATGATATGATATAGTACAATCCAAGAGCGTGCAGCGTTTTAACAAATCTCAGAATCTTCCTCATTCTCTTCCTCTCTCGCAGCGACTATCTCACTACTCACAAGTATTAAGTTCAATGGCTCGTTGTGTCAGGGACTTACAAATACTGTTCGATTTCATTAGATCCAACGGGTCAGCTGTTAATTCTGTTGAAAGTTGGCTGTGGAATGGGTATTACTTGACCAAATTATAGTACAAATTGTAGAATTGCTAATAGCTTAAGAAAGTGTAGATAGAATAGAATAGAATAATCGAATTAAATGTTAAATTATTTAAAAGCGAGTCAATACAATGATATAAGAATAATAAAATTACTAAAATAATATTAAAACCACTCTAAAATGTACATTTAATGTAATTTTATGTATATGCGATTAAATCAGTATACATATGTAAAGCCTGCAAGGAATTTAGTTGTGGATACACAGTATTGTGAGAGTATTAAACTTGTACAAACATTCCGGCTGCAGCAGTAGGTCAGCCTTTATATGTATGTACATGCATCCAGTTCAATCTGGGAATGCACTTGATAACGATTCCTGGGTGTTATTTGTCAGTTCTGGCTCAAGGTTCTTATGTCTGGTACGGCTCCAATCTAATCTAGAACACACAAGCGACTACTTCTTGGTACGTAGCACTTGAAATTCGCACATGGAATTTGTCATAGGCATAAAGATTTGCTAGAAAGTGGCCCTGCAATATTTATAATAGCTGGGAGTAAGCCATAGATGCGATAAGGCGTGTGGGTGCCCAGAAGCAGATCGCATGCAATAAGTGACGTATAAGCCACAAGTCTAGAACAAATTGGCTGAAGTTGGTTTGAGGCGGTTGCATGTGCGCAGTAAATCATATGGAAATGTACATGTGCCGGCCGGCCGGCTGTCAGGTCCACTACATGCGATTCTATCAAGGGTATTGGGTCTGGAGCACTGATTAGCAATGCCCACTCTACGAGTTGAATATGTAGTATAGCTCACAGCCAGTGGTCTCTGTTTAGATTAGATAGTCGCATTAATGACGGCCTTGCTTAAGTGTTGGGTATAAGGTACGACACCAAAATTTCTAAATGTTGTACGTGGCATGGAGCACATTAGTACATTCATCACTAATGGGTCTGTAATAGACATACAGACAAATATACAAACATACATACATACTTATATGTACTTTGGTTCGGCTGCGATTTGAGTTTTGTTTACGTCGACCTGCTGACTGCCTTATCAATTTGGGCAACGTAAGCGTGCCACTCGCATCAATGTATATATTATATACACAAGCATGTACATGTATGTACATATGTGTATGTATTTAACCAAGTCTGTGTTGGAATTTGAGCTGTATTCACTTATCACTGAAAGCGTTTTCTAGTAGCACACAGCAGTTTCGAGTATTGGAAGGCTCAGTGTGAGTGCATAGAATTTATACTCTTTATACTTATGTGTGTAAGAAATTACAACTTTATCAAACCGGCTTGCTTTGCTTTGTTTGGCCATATTGGATTTTTTTTGAGTGTATACAGTACAATGACTCGAGGGCACTTTAATCATCTTTATAATAGGCTTGGGGTAGGTAAGGAACGTAATTCGGCCTTACAGTCTATAGAAAGGATGGGTGGGGTGTGTACACATTCTGAGCTCATTAACAACATATTTTTCTACCCTAGCAGAGGGTAAGTATTATAATTTTGTCTCGAAATGTGTTTATGGACTGATGGAGACGTTACCGACCCAACAAAGTATATATATTTTGAATCAGCATGAATAGCCGAGTCGATATAGCGATGTACGTCTGTTTCTATGCGAACTAGTCTCTCAGTTTTAAAGATATCGTAATGAAACTTGGCACAGACCCTTCTTTTAACTGCAGGCAGTGCATATGTCGGAACCGGCCGATTCGGACCACTATAACATATAGCTGCCATAGAAATGATCGGTTGAAGACTATGTTTTTGTATGAAAAACTATTTTGTTAATGAAGATTTCCTCATCAAACTCACCCAAGCCAAGTTTTTGTAGTGTTTATATAATCTAACCAAATTTGTTCGAAATCGGACCACCAGAGTTTGTTGTAGTACATATAGTTTTCTATAATTTTATCAAAATCTGCTGCTAGGATATTTACATAGCTTCGGCACGCCCAAGATCGCCGTTCAACAGAAAGAATTTACTTCAACTTAACATCGTAAACTGTCCTGCTTCAATGACCTCAGTTATTTAAACGCAGAAGCTAATTGAGTGGCCGCCGCCACTTACTTACTCTGCTTGCATGCACTGCGGCTGAACTTCTTGATGCAAGTGTGTGTATGTGCACGAAGAGATGCTTGGGAATCTTAGACTTGAAAACAGGTTGTCTTAATGACGGGTATACTCGACTAGATCATTCTCAGTTGCTTATATTATAGTTTATTAATTAATTAAATTAAATATGGATATACATACATACATATGTATGTATGTATATGTATAACTATTTTATTTATCAATAAAAGCTGTAAGCAGAGAATTCCTGACAAGTTCACTCAACTGCGACTAATAACAAAAGGACCTATTTCCATAATGAAATCAGTTCTTTTGTGCCTGATATGCGCTCTTATTTATGCAGGCAACGCCCTTGTCAAAGCCAAGACTTACGCTTGTTATGGTCACACTGGCACAGCATTACACAAAGTGCCGTTACAGTAATTAAATGGCCATTTCTGTAGTCATTACTCGAACAAATTCCATTTAAACAAGTGCCCGATACTCGTGAGCACGATGGGGGCAACAGCCAATTTGCCAGCTGCCTCAAACCCAAACAAACAGTTTGATGACACTGAAGAGCGCCCCAGGGAGAGAACAGAGTCAGCTGCTCTCTCAACGTGCGCTCTCTGTCTGCACTATCGCAGTCTCAGTTGCTCTTTCAGTCGCATTGAAATACAAGTCAAAAATATTTTGTGTAATAAAATACAAAATACATGCACACAAGTACTGCATACACATACATACATACATACCTCCATAAGTACAAAGAAGTAAACAAAATAAAGGAAGGATATGGATGGCTTAATAAATGAATGCACAAAGAAAATACACAACATGTGGATACCATAAGAGCGGAAAACCCCAATGGCATGCAAATGGTTAATGTTGTTGTTTTGTACTGGGAGCAGTCTTTTCGTGGCGCGATTTGTGTTTTTGTTTTATCAATAAGCTTGGAGCCGGGGAGGTCAAAATTATTACACATGCATGTCTGTACAGTAGGTAATAAACTTACAAGTATTTCTTGAAGAATTTATAGAATGCCACCAGAATATATACAAGCGTTGAAAATATTTTCATATTGCAGTAAACAAATTTTTTTTTGGTTTTATAAATTTTGTAAGTAAATAAAAGGAATGCACAAGTACCAAAATGCACTGCTTACTGAAAACAGCGAAGGTTCAAATTTGAATATCACTTTCAAAACATTAAAATTTGAATTGTATTTTTTGGGTAAATATATATATTTAATTTTTTTATTTTTATTTCCACCGAATATTATACACTCCGCTGAAATTTCACTATCAATGTCATTTCCGCATCGAACACGTTTTTCACACTAAGCTGGCATAAAAACGATGAGACTACAAATTCTGTGACGTATGTGTGTATGTGGCGCCATGGAAGCAGACAAAGAGCGAGAGAAGAGAGAAAGGCTAAGAGAGAGCTGGAGTAACTGAAAGCCGAAGCTAGCTGGGGCTTTGGCTGTTTTTAGTAGTTGTATAAACTTTTGGATACGCTGCAAGACTTTCAAAACGTCTTATCAATGTTAATAAACATTTTATCGCTAATTTAAGGATTCTAAAATGTGACAAATAATATGTAGAGTAGTTTAACATGTGCTCACTTTTCACTAGATAGTTTTGGAATGAATGAAATAACTTTTATTACAACGAGTATACATATACATATCTTCTCTTAGGAACTCGTAATAAATAAATATATTCTATATAAGCGATATATGTATGTATGTATGTATGTATGTATGTATGTATGTATGTATGTTCTTATCAACTAGCTGCCGCAAGACGTCTGATGCATGGCGTCATGTTCAGGAGGTATTTGTAATAAGAATTGCATATAGATGTAAACTTTCCACAATTCAAACACATAAATTTACACAAAAGATATGACAGCTGTATTACCTAATTTCATGGCTTTGAGATTACACGATTGAATACCCATTAAGAGTAGCGTATTTAGTCACGTCCACTTGTTGGGAGCGGCACAGCCAGATTGTGTGTGGGAGAACCTAAGAGAGGCAAACAGCTCAAACCTGAAAATTTAAGAGTGCAAGCCATAAAAAAAATTCGTTTCCATAAGCAAAGAGCACCGGCAGCATGTGTATGTGCTTAAAAAGCTATCTAAGCTTTGTGAATTGGCTGCGAGCTTTAAAGCTCAGCACAGTGTTGCAAATACTAAAATACAAAAGTGCAAAATAACCTTTAAAAGTTGTAATAAAAGCTTTTAGCAAAGTTATTGTTACTAGCTAAGTAAATAAAGTAAAGCTTACTTCCGGTATATTGTACACATATCTTAAAGCTACGTATTTTATTAATTCGATGGCATATAGTCAAAAGCAGGTCCGACACGTATTGATATATTAATAGGCTGATTCAAATAATCCTTTCTGAGCCTAAAAAGAAAATTAACGATATTAATTAAGATTTTATGCAACCTTAGATAAACAGTTATCTAGTCCAACTGGTTGGCCCATATACTTGCCGTTTATCTGCCTCGCTCTCATAATGCTGATACCCCTTCCGTCTGGCCGATTTGTTCAGTCGCAGCGATCGGCGCAGCTCTTTGGGGAGCGGTTTATTCGTTTCGCGTCTCAGAAACTCACTAACTTGCTGGCACCTGGAAGAGAACGTCTGCCAGGCCAATCGCAGAAGCTGCCCAGATCTGGACCTTTTAACCCCGCTGGCGTTTGCAGTGCAGTCGCACAGGTCTATATTGGAAACGGCCCACGCTGACATGTTGAGCTGCCTGGGAGCAGACAAAGACTGCCAAACTGATTGGACGGACAAAGAACTGGCAAGACAGCTGGCCAGTTACTTAATTGCTGATAAGATTTGCCTAACACTCCGAGAAGGCTATACAATCAAATTCATTTCGATAATCAAAGACGTTTATACGCAGTACAAATACGCACGACAACAGTGAGACAGCTACTATTTGCGCCACTGTAACTAGATTGTACCGTAAAAAGCTTGATCCATGATCAAGTATTACAAAATATACCTAAGAAAAGGCCCGCTTTTTTCGTCATGCAGAAAATGTAATACCCTTGCAGAGATGATAACTTTCGCATATAAAACAAAAACTTTGTCATACATCAAATGATTTTCGATTGATCATTCCTATTTCAGTTAAATAATTTTGATCAAACGTATTGAAACTATTTTTATAAAGCTTAATAAAACATTCAATTTTGGGAGTTTGATAATTTTTTTTTTAATTCTTTAAAGCTTCCCCAACACACTGACGGAAAACTAATCTTAATTTTTTTGATGGGACAAATATGCGCATTACCCTCTCAAAGGAACAGCTGATAGGTATCGATTATGCAAGGTTAGCTTTAAATAGTTCAAAAATGAAATGCCTGAAATCTGCCTCCAGTTATCCAGTGGACTAATTAACTGTGCAATGGTAATTCAATTGAGTTGAAATTCGAATATTTTTGCATGTGTACTGTGCCAGTTGTTAGCCCAGAAATTCAACAATTTGCTGTCGATAATGTTGCCTGAGAGAAGAGCAAAAATAATTTATGTGGGTGTGTGTATGTTGGTGTGTGGGCGGCCCTCAAGTAACGACACAGAATGTCCTGGTCCTGACCAATAACCGTACCTAAATGTGCAAACGCAGTTATGCATTTTTCGCATAGACACTTTTCAATAACATTTTCGGCCTGCAGACAGCTCACTTCCTCTCTTCCTCATATTATATGTGTGTGTGTGCTTAGAGGATATGCCCAATGACAACATGTCCTGTAACAAAATACAAAAAGCAGAGCCCGTTTGGGTCTCGTGTGGCCAACACCTCTGTCCGATGTGGCCCGCTGTGGCAATTGGACGGGTCCAGTTCCCAGCACCAGATCTAGTTCCTGTCCCAGCTTCTGCCACTTCCACAGTTTCGAGTCGCAGCTGCACAGTAGCTTGCAGCAGCTTCCCAAATAAAATTGCATGTGGTTGCATGCAGATTGCCAATATTGGCTGCGCAGTATGCCTGGGTTTTTGGCCGGCTTGAAATGTTATAACCAAAATTCGTTTATTGCCATATTGTTCTCATGGACTTTGAATTTGTCTTCGAAATGTTTTCCTGTGGCAGCTGCCTCAATTAGTCACAGCCATGATAATTGCCTTAAAAGCCAGGCTTAACAAGTTTAGAAGATGGATTCAAAGCGTTGTTTAATTAGTTGGCAAACGCCATAAATGAAATTATAGCAAATGATTAATCTGTATGAGTATGGTATGGAATTTTATATGGTTTCAAACTCATTCGAAGAAATTTTAAATACATAGTGACCAATATTGCTGCAAACCAAGCAAACTTTGTTAAAGGTTCGGTTCACTTTTCAATTTAATTACATTCTCTGAGTTCGATATTTTCAGATAAATGTTAAACCAGGTGTTGGTTTCAGCCTTGGTTCGTCACCCTTTTTATCTAATTTTACACAATTTTCAAATAACCAATTAATTAACAACAACAAGCAAAATGTGGGTACATTCGAATGGGTCCCCCCGTAGAAAATGTTTCGTTGTATGAGATGCGCCTTCTGTACGACCTTATATTCTTTGCTTATACTTACGATTCTCTTTGAGTGTGTAGCGTGTGTGTAGTATATATATATATTCGCATATACATTGACATATATCTCGCATCTACAATATTTATAAACTGTCACAGTAAAAGTGGTTTGAGATTTGCAATCTGATTCCTGTAAATGCTTCTGTTAGACATTGCAAATGGCAAAAATATGAGACTCAACTGATTTTCTATAAACTTTGGTTTTGTGTTGAAATCATTGGCTTCCAGCTACGTTTATTGATAAAATGCAGATGCCAGCAGGCCTGCTTGTAGTTAGCCAAAGAGCAGGGGTCAAGGTGGCAGCTTTCCTCAGAATTTTGTCAAACAAGTTACACATGCTTTCATGCCAATACATTCACAACAAGTAGAGACCAAACTGCAAAACAATGAATATAAAATCCCATTTAAATAACAAATAACAGAAAGAAAATCTTTAATGAAAAATATGTCCTCTATAATGATTATTGGCTGTTGCCTTGATGGTATATTAAATGGTAATAAAAGGATATGTATATATTTAAAAAAAAACGCTTTTTTATCCATTCCATTTTTTGTATATACCCGCATCCACATATATTAATATTTGCTGAGTATGGACATCTTTCGGAGATTTATTACATTTTCAATAATTGCACTTTTGACTTTTGGTTGGTGGAATTTGTGTTTTTGGAACTGCTCATGCTTAATCGCCACTCGCCTTTTATATTTCATTTATTTATTTACCACGCATTGCCTTAAATATCTTGTTTTTGGTTATACGCGTGCATGTCAGATACAATATTATGTTTACCTTTCAGCAATAAATTGCAGCAATATGTTTTTATCCACTGTTGCACATATCAATCAATTTTTTATTATACGACCTCAGCTCGTTTCTATTTACAATGCCATGCAAATATTTGTGGCAGTCTCAATTGACGTTTTTCGCTAGGAATGGGGATGTGATGGGCGGGTGGGGGAGTCCGAATAAGGTAACAGTTGCCAACAAAATTAAATGTCCCAGCCTGTTGCAAAACTAATGTCAATATGCGGAGCTTAAAGGCAGGCCCAGCTGCTAAATTAGACCAAGTAGGGAGGGTGTGAAAAAACTGTAGAAAACTTCAAGGATTCGCTGCACGTTCGCATCTTTAACGCCATGTGTTGACTTTTGCTATATTTTTGTGCTAGCACACATACGAGTACTATACACTCACACACACACACACACACACACAGACATCTCCTTTATCTTATATGCGCTATTTTATGCCCTTTGGCAACAACTACAATATCCGCTGCTGGCCTACTCTTTCTCTTTATACTCTATTGACCAGGATAAAAGAGTATATAGGAGTTGTGCGAATACTTGTGTGTCTGTCCTAAAACTTGGGCAATCCATTTTATTTTGCTTACATTCTAATATATAAATGCGCCAGTGAATGTATTCATTTTTTGCCACTAATTTAAAACTTAATATAAGATCTATGCCCCAGAAAAATGAGATTAAAAATACTTCCACTTCTGAGCAAAACTTTTTTTTTGTTGTTGTTAAAAGTTGGCATATTTATTTAACTTGTACACTACTACCTTTTTGACAGCTCAAACTACATTGTTGTACATTGAAAATCCTCTAAGTCTATAGCTATATCTTCCATAATTTTAGTTTGAGTTACAAAATTTGAATGCTAGGAACAGAGTATTTCGCAGTCGTAGTTAACCGACTGCAATGTTAGCACTTGTTTTTTTTTTTTGCTTAACAGTTTTGTTGTGGCTGCTGCTGCTGTTTTGCTCGCCTTTTTTTGGCAATAGATTGTGTGCCACACTTTGGCATTTTATAACATAAACTTTCATTTATTTTCGCTCGTCTTTGCCACATCTTTGCCGTTGTAGTGCTTGTAATGCGCTCATGTTGCTGGCACTGTAATGGGAAGCCACATATGCTATGGCCACAAATACAGTCACACACACCCACATACACACACACACACACATACGACTACACACAGGCGTCTGCTGTCTTGACATCTGTCTACCAGGCCCAATATCAAACACAAGAGCGAGCGTTTGAAAATCGCCCCAAAAATGTAGATTTGCATGCACATCAGCATTGGGCATACATTTATCTCGCCCACTGTGTCGGCAGCGGTCTCCAAAGTAGGCCGCCAGTTGTTGCTTAATGCGGCAGGATATCAAAGGAGGCAGCAGCCATTCTCTGCACGGCTGGAGCATGTCGAGGCGACTCCACTGGGTATCTCATGCGGCTTGTTCTGCAATTTTCAGTTTAGTTCACTGGCAACTGTTTTTAAAGCATCAAGAAGAAAAGTTTAACTATGTTCATATTTAATAACGGAGGAGAGCTTTGTTCATATAGTTCACATTTAATTTAATTTAATTTTGATTAAATAAAAGGTAGAAAGTAGGTAATTTTCATTGAAACAAAGTTTTAAATTAAAACTTTATTATCAACATAGTTTTTTATTTCAAACTTATAATAATTACTATTCCTGTGTGCAAGGCGCAACATTAATAGCTTTTGTGATTAAAAGTCACAATTTCATTTTATATATTTATATATTATATTATATTTTTTGATTCGACGCAGCATGTTTTACATTCGTAAATAAATAAAATGAAAAAAATTCAAAATAAAATGAAAATTTGTCTAAGCTTCTTCCCATTCGTAATACAACGATTAAAACAAATCACGTTTATGAATACTATAAAAATTTTAATTAAAAATTTTAATGTTCTTGAGGGAGCAGATAGTACATATAGTATACGTATATCAAAGAGTCACGTAGTCTTCAACACATAACTATTATGTGTATTGTAATTTTGCTACAAAAGCGGGATAAGAAATTTAATGGCGCCCCTGTAAAGAGACATTCTAATCGTATATCGTATTTGATGTGCTATTTAAGTTTCATACTATATGTATGGAAATTTCCTTGATTTGCTGACTATAAGAGTTTTTAGTAGGTTGAAGAACGTTGCTTAATTACGCAGAACAATATTTTTAAATAAATGAGGCATGTTTTTATTATCCGGATTATGTTGCATTAGAATTTATATAATAAGTTTAATTTAAGTTGTTTATAATCAAATCCGAACTTATTATATATATTGATTTAGGTCTAGTGCGTACAGAAAATATTACGTAGGATATTATGTATTATGGAGTTTATTATTTATTTGTGCAGGGACTTTATGTCCAGATCGGTCCGGCAGGTCTTGGGGTGGTGGCGTTTATGTCTTCTCCTCGCTCTTGTGAGAGGGTTAGCAGTCCTTGGGGCAGCGTTACCTATTCGCCTAGATAGGATGATTGGTTGGGATTGCAGCCTCTCCATGTATTTTTGGGCAATCGCTTGTAATAACAGAATGATTTAATGTGAATTTGAATACAAAATATAATGAAAGGCTTGCGAAACATCCTAGCCCTTTAAACAGCAGACTGAATAGAAGACTCCGCAACAGAGGGTGGAAGCGCATCTACCCAAGGGACCTCCCCAGTAAGAGAATCCTCTCACAATATACATACTATTTTAAAAAAATTTACTTATTCATTTTTTTATTTATATTCTCTCCCACACTCATATTAAGTTAGTCTTTAGTAAACATCTACCAACTATAAACATATCGATCCTGGCTTATTAAACTCTATACATGGTTGGGTAAGATCGCAAGGTGGCGATCAAATACATAAAAGATATATATATAAACAAGAAAGAACGGCTATCTTCGGTGTGCCGAGGCTATATACCCTAGCAGCAATGTTTTTATACAAACCTCAATTTTCGTCACATATTTGCTCCGACTTAGATCAAATTATAGGAAACTATTCGAAGTACAATAAAACTCTCAATTAGTTTGGATGAAATATATATGTGATATGGTGTCCCGAATTTGACGAAAGTTGGTCAGATTGTATAAACTCTCTAAAGACTCTGTTTGAGAAAGTTTGGTAAAGATACCTTAATAAACAAAAAAGTTTTTCATATAAAAACATAGTTGTTGACCGATCATTCCTATGGCAGCTATATGTTAGGGCTCTAAACCTGGTTAATATACTTCTGTGGAGTTGATTCGTTAGTGGAATTCGGAATAGGTTTGATTAACAGTAGCCTAAGCATTTTGTGTTACATTTCAAATTTTCAAGGCATATGACCACAAAGAATTAACTCTTGGCAGTAAAGAAATTTCTGCCTATTCTCTACTATGTATATCTCAGACAATAGCTCTACTATTCGAATATGAGCACACCAAGAAGACATGCACTTAAAAGTGGTTCCTTCTCCACATTTGGCTTAACAATAAATCTATTCCGCACATGTAATTGGGACGGCTCATGGCAACCTTATGGAACTGTCGCTTCCGCTAGCCCTAGTATGTCAGGTCTGTCAAGTCGATCTCATCGGCAAGCCTCTAAGAAAGCCATTCAAGCGTATTTTCACAAGGCAACCCACACAATCGACCGACCATTTGGCTTAAATATTTTATGCAAATTTTCAATGTAATAAAAATTTCTTCATGTTCACACACACATGTATACACACACAGTGTCACACACACACACATATTCAAATTGAGGCGAATAAAAATGGATGCCAATGCCGTTTGTCTTTCAATACATTTCTCTTGACTTCCCTTGCTCTTCTGCCCTCCCCACCCATGTTGGCATTTGCTTTCAGCGTGTTTGTGTGCAAGTGGGCTATCAATGATTTTCAATATGTCGCAACTCTCAGCCCAACTTGGGGCTATCTGTCGAGCAGGGTTATCTTCCCTTGCTTCCCCTATGCGCGCCGCTTTCCCGCTTTTCCGATTCCAGCGTCACAGCAGCTTGAAACAAATGCCGAGTTAATGCTTTGGCTGACGTCGCCGACATCCCCAATACCAACGACAATGAATGCCGCATGGACATGACCTCAATTGCATTGGGTACATACACTCAAGCCCACACTCGCACACACACACACACACACACACACACACACACAGCCGCATACAAATTGGTTTGATCGACACCAATACCTAAGGGCTGAAATATGTGTGTTAACTTCCCATCTCAAATCCCCCGGTCAACGTCCAACGTCCGCCCATCATCCCTCCGCCATGAGAAGGCCAGAGTAACACATTGCCATCACTGTCATCTTTTAGGCTGACAAGTGCGAGTCAGACGAGGCATTACGAGATGTCGTCGCCAGTGCACCAGCAGCGGTTGCTCTCCCCAGCTCCTTCAGGAGCCCCTGAGCTGCCAGCTTTTTTATGTCGTGCTGCAGTTTTTTCCTTTTTCTGACACCGCCATTTTATTTAACATATTGCCAGTTGGCTTGAGCTTCATTTTTATCATTTTCGTGAAAATTGAGGCGTCAACACTTTTTGCAGGTTACCTTCAGTCTGATGGCTTAGATCCTGGCTGTCTATCGTCCTGGCTATCTGTCTGACTGGCCGTTGGGTTCATTGTTTCGTGTTTATGATGCACTTAAATTTAATATTTAATTTTAATGTATTTTGGCAGCAAATGCAGCAACAAAGTTTCCACATGTTGTATGGCATTAACAAAAGCTGAGTAAATGATAGTCAGATGATACTGAATGTTGGGATACACTGCAAATCCTTTGTGCCATATGTAAATATGTAAGAAAAGTTGTGAAATATGAATAGGATGCAATTAGATCACGTACTTGAATTGTTTGCATAAATTTTAAAGCAGCTTGGTCTAAGATAATCATAAATTGGTGTCAATTAACCTAAGCAAAACAAAATAAATGTGTAATTAATTAATAAATATGTGTGTTTGCTATTTTAGGTCTTATAAAATATAACAAAATCTAGGAACAGAACGTAATATGGAACATGACTTTAATGGTAATATGACTAGTAGAAAGGCAATTTTTAATAGTTTGAAAAATTTTTAAAACTATGATATATATGTATGAAAATATAGAAAAATGTTTTTGCGATATAGTTAATTTGGACATATAGAAGATTTCTTATAAAAGGATGAATTGCTCCACTAGCTTTTTACTCCCTGTACCCATAAAATGGGTAAAAAGGGGGTATTACATCTGTGCAAATGTATGTAACAGACAGAAGGAGACATCTCCGACCCTATAAAGTATATATATTCTTGATCAGTATCAAAGAGATTTCGATTTGGCCATGTCCGTCTGTCTGTCCGTCTGTCCGTCTGTCCGTCTGTCCGTATGAACGCGTCGATCTCAGCAACTACAAGAGCTAGAGACACCAAATTTGAAATGTAGGTTCCTGTATACCATACGCAGATCAAGTTTGTTTCATATTTCAGATATCTCCCCCCGTTCCCCCGCAAATCGATTAAAACCGTTTTACAGTAACAATTTTCAAGATATAGCTTTAAGATTTGGCATGTACAATACTTTAGTCTCTCTTAATCTACTGTCCAAATTTCAAGTCGATCGGATAATAAACACGGAAGTTATTCACGAAAGAAGATTCAGTGCTGCAGCAAGGGGAAGAAGAAGCACAGCCACCATTTAAAATACTTCGCTTGCGCTGTGGCTCGTGTGTGTGCGCCCTTGTGTATGTATGTGTGTGTATGTGTAAGCGAAGATACGATTGGAAATTTTTGACCTGGGTACAGGGAGTTTCGTAGTCGGGTATACTCGACTATAGCATTCTTACTTGTTACTCCCTGTACCCATAAAATGGGTAAAAGGGGGTACTAAATCTGTGCAAATGTATGTAACAGACAGAGTATAAATATAAATAAATATAATATAAAGTATATATATTCTTGATCAGTATCAGAAGAGATTTGTCCATGTCCATCTGTCTGTCCGTCTGTCCGTCCGTATGTATGAACGCAAGGATCTCAGCAACTATAAGAGCTAGAGACACCAAATTTAGAATGTAGGTTCGTGTATAGCGGGAGCAGGTCAAGTTTATTTTAGATTTGAGATATCTCCCCCCGTTCCCCCGCAATTCGATAAGAACCGTTCTACAGGAACAATTTTTAAGATATAGCTTTGGGATTTGGCATGTGCAATACTTTAGTCACTCCTAATCTACTGTCCATTTCAAGTCGTTCGGGTAATAAACACGGAAGTTATTAACGAAAGAAGATTCAGTGCTTCAGCGCAAGGGGAAGAAGAAGCACAGCCACCACTTGAAATGCCTCGCTTGCGCTGCGCTTGAGCTGTCTCTCGTGTGTGTGCGTCTTTTGTGTATGTGTGTGTGTATATGTGTCTGTATGTGTGTGTGTATGTGTACGAAGATGCGATTGGAAATTTTTGACCTGGGTACAGGGAGTTTTGTAGTCGGGTTTACTCGGCTATAGCATTCTTACTTGTTTAAATTTATGTATTTCTATTGCTAAAACAAAACCTGCACAAATTCTATATTTATTTATTTATTTTATTATATTTTACTATACGATGACTCTGGTGGGCAAGTCCTTGGGATTAAATCGATTCCGTACAAATTGAAGCAGCTAACCAATCGACTTCTCTACCGTATTTTATGTGTAGTGAAAGCAAATTCGGTTGCCCCATCTTAGCAGTAGTATATTTTGTAGCATACTTTTGTGCGTCTTTGGCGAGGCACGTGAGCGTCTTGTTTATTGCTCCGTCTGGCAGCATTGTTTAGCATTTTTTTATGTTTAACATAATTCCAATCAACAGTTTGTATCAATAAATAACATTAGCAGACCAAGAAACCCTAGCAACCCCCCGCGCGACTCGAGCGGTCCGCTAATGAGGGAGAAAGCTACCTGCAGGAAATGCCTAAGAAAAATGAAAGGAAAAGCATACATAACATTGAGTGTCTCGTAAAAATTTCAATTATCCAAAATGATTAACTTTGTTTATTACACTGGCAGGGGAAGGCTCAAGGACGAGCGTCGTTCTGGCACATCATTTATCAGTTTATGACTTGATTCTATTATTTATTGGCACTCGAATAGAGGGCGGAAGGCGGCAGGAGACAGGAGGCAGGCAGCAGGCAGCAGGCGGCTGCTTCGACGCGTCGCAATTTCAATTATAATTATGTGAAAATCGTAAAAAAAAACACACCACCTTATGCGCCTTAGATAAAAATCACTTAGTGTGCGTGGCACACACAGACACATGCAAAGTTTATGGCTAACAAAAATCGTCAATAAATTAAGCGGAAATATATTTTGCCAGCCATTGCCGGGGGCGTTCTTGCTGCTGTTGTTGCTGCCTCGCTCCATTTGGTCCTTTTAGCAAATACTCGTATAATGCTTTTGGCTGGGTAATGGTTTTTTAATTTTAGTGTCGTTGAAATTATGGTCGAAACAATAATTTAATAAGTTAATGTCTTCTTCTTCTTCTTATTTTGCCGCTTACCCTCCCTGTTGTGTTGTTGCCAAAGGCAAAAGCAGCGCGTTGGCAGCGTAAACAATTTTCATTTGTTGCCTGCCTTCGTGTATGAGGCAGCCAACAATTTTCTCTCAGTGGCAACAATGTTATTTATGTATTCGGCTTGTTGTTGTTGTTGATGTTGTTGCTGTTGCTGTTGCTGTTTTGTGGCCAGCAGGTGCAAAGTTTGCGGGGGGGTTATAATAGTCGTTTGTATGCCTGCTGCTGCTTAAATTGTTTTCCCAGCGGGTGGGCCGGAGACTCGCATTCCCAGCTCCTGGATTGTTGCCATAGCCAGTGGCTATTAGCCACTACCGAGAATCAAGTTAAGTAACTGATAAACTTAATATGTGTATTTGCCAGGGCATTGCATTAACTTGTCTTGTGTTTATGAACAAATGGTTGAGACTGCTTGGTCAACTCGAGGCTTCTTCAGTTCGCCCTTTTAAACTTCAGTCAATCACATCAAGTTTATGCAGCTTACTTTGTTAAATCTCCATATGGCCTGGCTGAGCATAACCCTAACAAGACCCGACGACATAGAGTCAGAAAGACAATACATTGCGCAATGTAAAATGGCAAGAACTTTATGACTTCATTTTTTATTATATGTAATTTCATGTTTTATGTTTTGGGTAAATTTTGAAGGCATGCTGGAGCTGGACAACAGCTAGCCGGCCAGCTAGCTAGAAATTTTGCATAAATATTTTACCATTATACTTTATGATTTTTACGATTTTGTTTTTATTTATTTTGGCCTGCCCAAAAACAAAAAATGAAATGAAAATATGCACACACACACATGGTCGCTCAGGCTGCATAAAATTTTGAAGCAAGGCAAATAAAATAACAGGGAAAAGCAAAGAGAATAGCGACAAGCCTGACATGCCATGTGTCCTGTGTCCTGTCTCTAGGTAACCTGACATTTTGGGTTGTTACTTGGGAAGAGGCAACCAAAAAAAAAAAACAAAAAAAGGGAATAAAATGGAACCGCAGGAAGAAAAACACACACGCAAAACATAACCAATTTGTGTCATCATAATTGTAATTCGTCGTCTGCTGATGCTGTTCCTAATGCAGCTGTCTCTCTCCGACACACGCTTAGGGCAGCTGTCTCCCTCACAGCAGGCGCTGTCAGCTCCGACCGACTAACTGACGGTAAAAAAAAACAACAGCACTACAAAATTCAGCATATTTTAGCATAACATACTCGTACATACAACATATGCAAATTTTGCATTCTGGCTTTATTTTAGATATTTTAAATATATTTTCCCTGCATACTTTTAGGCGCAATGGGGCTTAGACAGAAGCGAGCAGAGGAGAGACAAAGCTGCCATTACTTTTGTCAAATTAATTTGGCATATTAGAAGACTTGAGAAGGCATCAATAAGCTGCTGGAATGCCAGTCATGCCACAGCCAAAACAAAGACCTAGACCGGAAAAGTTCAAGTTGAAAAGGTAAAAAGGTAGCGAATGAACCCTTTGGCGCAATCGGTCATGAAATCCATTATGATGATTGTTAAAAGTATTTGTTGTGGCATTGCGCAAATAATCGTGGTCCAGCAAGTATTTATAAAGTAATAAAAACATTGCCGAAATGTTTTCTGCTTAAATGATAAAGGTTGCTTTGGTTTTTCAAAACTTCTGGCCAACCAAAGAAAATTAATAACAAAAAGGACAACTATGCGTGCACAATACAAAACAAAGCGAAATCAAACAAAAGCCAAAGAGCCATTGCTCAATAATGATGGCAAATTCAGGCTGTGGAACAGTCTCAAAATGATAGAAAGAGAAAGACAGAGAGAGAGCGAGAGAGGAAGACGGGAAGCAATTGGAACTCATAGCCAAGCAATCAGCGCATAAGCACGCCCTGTAATCAAGCATAGACCCGTGGCAGGACCCCACCCAAACTGAAGCACAGCGTGGTGAAATGAAAAGTTTTATAATTAAAATTGGGAAAAAGAACGAGTAAAGAATGTTTTCTCGCTTCCATTGTGTGCGCAGATAATCAAAGAACGTTCTCAGAATTCAACTCAACCAAGTTTTGTCAAATTGTTTTGTTAAAGAAAGTTGCAGTTTAACGTTGTTAGTTCCGGCAACTGTTGTCTTTTGGGAGGTACTGGAATCTAAAACACAATCCTTTGTTTTCATTTATCAAGTATTATTTAACCAATTTCATAGATTTTCCAGAACTTTTCTTGGAAGTCTCCGGCTTGTCTAGCGTTATTGAGAAGAAATCGGTATTGGGAACACAATACTAAGTTTTAACTTCCCTACTGACCAATGGTGCATGATTGAAGCTTTCATTTGCAGTCATTTGCTAATAATAGCAGCGAGTGGGAACATTGGGAGCAACCTTTATAACATATGGCACTTTGAAAGTGGTGGTTACATGGAGCGTGTCAGACATTCCCCTAATGATGATAGCTTCTAAGTATTCAGCAATTGACGTTCTTAATTGCCGTTGCTATCACGCGGAGCATAATTGCTTGACCAATTTTTAAGACAGAGTTCAATGAAACATTAGTTGCAAAACCTGATAAAAATTGATACACATATAACTCATACGAACATCAATCATTTGCATTGGGGACTGATAAAATCCGTAGCATATTAGCTAACGATTAACATTAATTTGTGTGATAAATGCTCAAAATCAATTATTAGCCCGTGCGGCGTTTGTTTTATTGACATGTGACATATTAACAGTTATGGCATTCCATTAAATATGCATTCGTTTCAATTACCTTCAACTCAGAATGAATGTGTGTGTATGTGTGTGTGTGTGTGTGTATGTGTGTGTGCCTGTGTCTGTTTGTGGAAAAAGGTTTAAAGTCATTTTCATGCTAATTACAACATCTAAAGACAGCTGCAGAGCGAGCTACTTGTGAGCCAGTTGAAGATGTATCACTTGGGGCATTTAAATTTTCAAGTTTTAATGCAAAAACCACACACACTTACACACACACACACATACATTCGCGGATAGCCTGACACACATGCATATATGAGACGCAAATTAACTTATGGCAACAATGCGCATCTCAGGCTTCGCCCACATCATCATAATCTTTGGGATCATCATCAGCTTCGTCGTCTTCTTTGTTGTCGTTGAAGATGCTGGATAAAAGCTAGGTATATATGTATGTTTGGGTATAGCAATGTGCAGGCTCTCTATGTATGTGCTATATGTACAAGTGACACAGTTATTATCCGAATGCCTTGACGACTCAGCCAAGTAGTGGAATAGCAAACAATAAGGAAGACACTCGGAAAACTACGTACCAAAGGATACCCTTCCTGGGCAATGAATATTTTAAAATGACAAACAAGTTCATAATGCATAGCAATATTATATAATTTGAATACAAATGTCCGATGAGTATAGTGATTTTTGGAAGTTGGAAGATAAAAACCAAGATTTAGGATCTATGCTCCTTTGGAGCTAACCTAATAACCTCATATAAGTACAGACAACGTACATATTTTATTTAAGAAAATATATTTTTCATAAAGTAACACTTTTTAAATAAAATGTGGTCACAGATATGTTCGGAATTGGAAAAGGATGAAATACCGGGTTCCAACCGGTTCGGCTCAGAACATTTTGATATGTGTATTTATTGATAATTAAGTATTTATATACCTTAAAAAGTTTACTCCCTGGGTTGTTAGCATGTTGATGCCACAAGCTGCACAAAGGAGGCAGCGTGCCCCGTTGAGTATAGGTAAAAATTGTTTCATGCTTACGGGCGTCTCTGGAAATTGTGGCAATTTCGCTAGACTTTTGTGCAGCAAAAGTGCGCGCATGCAACTTACTTTTGCTTGTTTTCATTCTTAATTAATAATTAAGAAATAAGCATGGCAACCGGCAGCAATGGCGACATTTTTAATTGTTGTTGTTGTTGTTGAGTGTGGCATAACTTAAGGCGCCCAACTCACGTGATTTAATTAGCCAGTCGGCTTAAATCAGCAACTTTTTGGCTTAATGGTAATGGCCATGGCTAGCTAATTGCTAGTTACTTTGCCATTGTTTGTCTACTCACTTGGAGGGAAGCCATTAACCGTTCAATGCTCGTGTACGATTCGGAATCACAAATCGCGCCATTTTCGATTCAATAAAATGCAAAAGGAAGAAAAGCTGTGAAGAACCTCATAAAAATGTAAAAATGCTGCGCCCCACGCAGCACTTAAAATCCAAACCACAATGCGCAACATTTTGTCAGTGTGTGGGTGGCTGTGTGCGTGTGAGTTTGTGTGAGCCACCAATCCATAGTCAATATGGCTGCGTGTGCGTGTGCGCTCAAACCAACGCACTTCCGGTTTAATTAAACGGAAACTGATTTAATTGCATATTTGATGAGCTGCGAGGCAGCGGCCAAATGGATGGCTAGGCGCTACTCTGAGGTTCTTGCCAACTGGCGCGTTGTTGTAATCCTCGCTCATGTTGTTATTGCTGTTGCTTTTGTTATTGCTATTGTTGTTGTCGCCAGGCGCACTTAGTTATGCAACAGTTACAAGAAACAGCCGCAACGCCCAGGACTATATGACTTGACGCTTTGAGAGCTTAGCATAAATTGTGATGAATACTAAAAAGGCATTTTATTTATGCCTCACTTAATTACACACACACACCCAGACATACACACATACACACCCCCACACTTTGTGGAGTGTCGATTTTAGCCACCTTGCGACTGTGAAAAGTAGCTATGTCCTTAGCGTCCTTGTCACCTAAGCGAAATAAATAAATAAAATGTCACTAAAGTCGAAGTCGACAAGGAAGTTGTCTTGACCCCAGGAACACAGTCTCTGGCTCAGTTTATGCGTGAATTTATTGATGAAATAATAAGATCGCGTTGTATTTTATTGTATTTAAAAAAAGAAGAAATTTCGGAAAAATGTCAAAAAAAAAAATATTATTAGGATTTTAAATCACATAAACTTCTGATTATAATGTTTGCAAGATATGCGAAGAGTTGTTTATTTTTTTGGAAAACCATTTGGAGTGGAAACGGATGTACGGGATCTACAGGATACCGCATCCAACTCTAGCATAACTGTAAATAAATTTATAAGTCAAACTCCTTAATCACACTTATTTTAAAAGCGATTCTTATGTTGTGAATTTTACCATCCGCTAGTCCTTTTCAGGATATAACTTTTCGCATAAACATTGCTTGTTTTGTGCGCCCGGCCTGATAGTTAATTTTTATTATTTCCTCTTCACACCACAGCCAAGGAAATTGACATTGTCCAGTATTTTTCACTCTCTTGCCCGACTGCTGGCTTTTAATTTAATGTGCGCATTTTTATGAACATGTTAATTTGATATTCAATAAACTTGGTTTGATTTTCGGCTTTTAATGGATTCTCGGATTTAATGATATGCCACCTACCCAGCCCCAATGTGCTTCTTCGTTCTTGCCTCTCTGTTTTAATGACTCTCACTCCTGGACTCACTCAACGCTTCGGCGGAGATTACCAAGTTCACATCTTGTGCTACAGATTTGGTGTGGCATGGCGCAAATTGCTGCACAGCTTGTTGGGTTTATGATTTGTGTGTGAAACGCGCACTACGCTATAAGACCCCCAGCTGAGATTGTGAAATTTCAAAATCGATGCATAAAATGGTGCTGTGCTCATTTAATACCCGAGTAATATTAATGAAATAGTGCTTGGTTGCTTTTAGCTGCAGTTATTAGCGTGTAAAGGTAGCTTAAGCTAATGCAACAGAAACAAGTAAGAACGTTGCAGTCGGAGGTACCCGACAGCAAAATACTCGCTTTCAAGTCCGGTATAATTTAGTTGTTTGTGGGGTGGGAAACAGACGGGAATAAAGTAGTAATCTGTATTTCAAATTTGGTGAATCAACCTGAACAGATATTTGGGAGATAGGTTTTGTTCATTTGTGGGGGAGGGATGGGAGTACCAAAATTTGTTTTTGTCAAATCTATCAAGGGAGTCAACAGTAGTCTATGTGCCAAATTTGATGACTCCACCTGTACAGGTGTGGAAGATATAGAATTGCTCATTTGCGGGGAAGGGGGTGGTAGTGTCAAACATTTTTTAATGCTGATATGTCCAGGGTGCCAACAGTCGTCTGTATGTCAAATTTGGTGACTCTAGCTATGAAACTGTAGGAGATATACCACTGTCAAAAAGGTGTTTTGGGAAACCTCTGCTGATTTTTGCGGGGTGGGGGTGGCGGTAGCATATTTTTGACACTTTATAAACTGAATTTATACACCAACATTTGTACCAAGTTTGGTTGCTCTAGCTTCAAGAGTGTGGAACAAAATTGCGTTCATACAGACGGATAGACGGACATTCACAAACCGTATATACTCTTTTTCAAACATTTTTTGTTTAAACCGAGTAAAATGACAAAATGTCACACAGTATTATAAAAAAAGCTTAGTTTGTGCAGAATGCACAGATAATTAACGGGAGAAAAACTGATATTCAATTTTATAGAATTTCGTTATTATCATAACTTCAACTAAGCTCTACCAAATTGTGTTGAATCAAGAAATTCATTGACAAATTGAGACAAAATTCAAATTAAAATTTAATTTCTATTTCAATATCTTACAACTACCAAACAAATTAAGCTGTAATTTGTTTTTGAATATTATTTTAAAATACATTTAATTGTAGTTCTCATCTTTACAGCTTTAATTGCTGTTAAGAATGTTTTACTGTGGCTTTACAGGGATTTTCGCTAGAGTAGAGAATCTGTTTCATATTTAAAATTTATTTCTTGATTAATAAGCTTTTGGTTTTCTGATCAAAAATTGTTGTTACTAGTTTAAAAAAATTAAATTTTCCATTTAATAGCGGATTTGATCATTAAATCAATCTGTTATCTGGAATTTGTATGTCACTCAATGTTTTATTATTAATTTGAATTTAAATTTTATCTTCTATGGGTTTCTTAAAATACTCGCGGCTTCTAAGTTTTTAAGTACTTCCTTCTTTGTAGCTATTGTTGCAGTCTTCATTTTAGGGCTCAGTCGTAGTAAAAAGGATTCAGTTCTTAGCCCGTTGGCTCATAAAACTCACTTGATTTTAATTTAACAGCCAGCCTGAGTGCAAGCCGAAGTGGCAGTGTCAGTCGCAGTGCTTACCTCTTCATCTACTACTCTTTTATGATTTTGCAGCACATTATTGAGTAATTATGCGGCATCATAGGGCATCGTAACTCGACATCAGGCAGGTGGGAACTTATTATTACGGTTATCTAGTTACCCAGGAAGAACAGGGTCTCTCGCTACGGCAATTTTATGAACACTCAAAATGCAAACACATAACATTAACAGACTCATTAACTGCGAACAAAGCAAATATAATTTGTAGCCCAATAAATTTGCTATATTCACTCGTATATTCGACTACCCGCTGCTGTAATATGGCCTTAACAAATAAGTAGAGCCCAAGAAAGCGGAAGCCACAAAACAGGGTCGCAAAATGGAAGCTAGACAAGCGAAAGCAAAGGAAAGAGAGACAAGAATAGAATCAAGCCAAAATAAATAGGACGAAACGAACAGACAGAGAATCCTTTTATTACTTTGGCGCGGCAACAGATTTCGCAGGCAGAAAAATGAATTTAGCATAAATGAAACATTTTTACGAGCTGCCATTACGGCCAAAGCAACATGACAACAATAAAAAACAAAAACAAATACGGAACGCAAGCAACAGACAGAAAAACAGAGCAAACGGAACCAAATATTTGGTCAGACCAGACGCAAATGATGAACCGTCGAAATTTACGTATGCGCAATGCGTGCCACACACTTATATACAAATCTGTTATGTGTATCTTATACAGTCGAACTTCTCTAGAACGAACATCATCTTTGCCTTGTACTGTATTTCGATGTCAAACTTCAGCGAGAAGTGAGTGACAATCCAAGAAATACGCTAGATACAGGGCAGACAAATATTACAGCTAAATTTCAATTATGTACTTATTGAAAATGCGGCCTTGCGGTAAAAATATCAGATTGCTAAGTTTCGATTCGAAGTTTCGCCTGTCATTTATCAGATTGGCCAACAGTTAAGTGTTAAGCACAACGTATGATTCCCCTTTTATTACCTAATATTGCAATTTCTATTGAATTGAAAAACGAAAGTTTCGGAAATAAATTGTTAATATGGAATTTGAGACTTCGTTTTCATATAATTTAAGATAGAAAAATCGGCTAAGTTTTTTAAGCACAGCTATCTTGCTTATATTCATGTGTGTTTTCTGTCCATTTCAACTATATATCGACAATTATATGAAGAGACGTTATACAATGTACTGCTTTATTTGAACAAGAATGCTAATTGCAATGATGATTAGTTGATTAGTTTTAAAATTGGGTAAGATATATACTTTTCCTGAATTTTTGGTAAACAGTAACTTCTCTGTAGTTAACTATAGAGAATTTCAACTGTATAAGCCTCAGTAAAGGCATCATACTATATGTGTGCGTGTACTATATAATGCTGTCACAAGCTATAGACACACAGTTGAACAGATAGGTCTGTGCAATAAAAAACATCATCGAAGCCATTTGTCAAAAGCAGCAGCCAAGAGACGAACGACTGGCACTTCGTATTTGGTATTCATTGCCAAAAATCACAATAACTGCGATGCAAGGCGCTGCTCATTGTTACGGCGCCGCGAAGTAGGCAACATAAAGTGCCAGCTACCAATTTCCCTTTTCAGCCATGAAATGCGGGCAATACGCTAACTTGTGTCCAAACACGCGCGTGTACAAAACGCGTTGGCGTTGAAGTCAGAGCTGGAGTTGGCCACACTCTCACGACCTTCTACGGATCCGGCTCTGTGTCCGGGGCCGCGTCCGGGGCATTTTAAAGCGTGCCTGGGACTACTGTCTACTGTGAGAAACGCATAAATATTCTTGTTGCCTCACGGCTGTTGAAATGGCGTGAAATAATAAAAGCGACGTGAAAGCAATAGCGGCCAGGCAATCGCAATCGCAATGGCAACAGCGCCCAAAGGCTGTTGAGTTTTGTTGCTTGCCATTGCCAGTGTTGTTGTAGTTGTTGATCCTATTGCTGTTTGGTATCTGTACTGTTAGTCCAGCTGCAGGCCATGGCCCAGCCCAGTGAATGCCAAGCGAAATCGCGATTTTTAGTGCGTCTGCCATTTTTGCGTAGTGCATTAAGTGGCTACGTAGATTGCGTATACGCAGTGTGCATGCCGGGAAGAAACTTCAGTGGAAGGAATAAAAACGGCAGAGGTGATTGTAGGACAAGAGAGAAACATCGTACGAAAACCAAGAGTCTGCAAGTGTCTGGAATGTAGTCAATTAGATTGGGTGAGAAAGTAAAAATAGAATAAATAAGTGGCCATCAATTAATCACAAGTTTTATAAACGATATTTTTAATGCCGAAAAATAAAAGCTGCTGCAGAAATTTTAATTAAATTGCCCATAGACAGATAAACGATATATAAATTTAAATTAAAGAAATTTAAAGTCATGTGCTTATATTTGTCTGATATATTTTCCGATTTGACTTGTTCCGCCCCTGGCTGAAATGGAATTCGATTGAAATATGTACAAGCATATTAATAAAGACTTTCAGGCTAACGTTAGAACTCACAAGTTACTCTACAACTTCTTAAGCTACTCAAGCTTACTAAACTAGCAACAACTTGAAAACTTCTATCCGACATTCAAGCTGTCTGTTGAAGAGCTTATGCTTATGAAAGTACTGTTGTATATGAGCAGGACAATGGAACCTGATTGAGCTCAGCACAATCTGCTATCAATGCCTGAGAAACTTGCAAAATGAGCAAGCTGCGACTGAGACTATGCCCCTAGCCATAGATTCTGATGTTCTGACCTTGTTTACCTTTGCCAGTGCCAACATGTAAGCTCCGTCAGCGGGCTTTGAAATTATTTCTATCTTATTTGATTTATGCGTGGCTGGTTTATATATTCTACAAATAAACAGAGCTAAGTAAATGTGCGAGGGCGAGCATTCATGCAATTTATGAAAGCCACTGGCTCAGGCTAAAAGGGAACCCAAACCACACAACGCCTCCATGAACCAGGAGTCATGAAGCACGCCCTTAACTCCGTGCCCGCTTGGGATTAGAGACAAATTAAAATTGTAATATTTTATTTATGTGAGTTGTTTTGTTGTTGTTGCCCAACAACAGCAACGACAACAAGTAGGAGTTCTTATAAAAGAAAATTGCCGACTAAGAGATATCCTTTACTCAAGTCTGAAATTCCTTACAAATTTATAAGTATATACACATGCTGTTATATAATACCCCCTTTAATGAGGTTGGTGTTTATAGCTCTTAGGATGAAAAGATGATCCACAAATGTTTGAAGTATACAAAAAAATATGTTAGATCTTAGAAAATTTGTTGTTAATTCAAGGACTAGATAGACGGATATATCGCTTAACTTTGCTACCATTTGGAGCAAGTTAAGTATATACTATTTAACACATTTACAGGGTAAAATAACTGCTGAGGCAGGACATTCGTCCTGGAACATTGTCATTTGGGTGCTGCTGGTCTGTTGGTATTAGGGGTTAATTTGTGTGTTTATTGCAGTTGGCCAAGTTTGCGTTTGTGTTTGTATTAGAGCGCCGTGGGAGAGCAGCAGATACTTAAATGTATTTACACGCGATACAACAACAACAACAGCAATAATAACAACAACAACAGCAACAGCAACAACAATAACAAACAATAAGCAACAAAACGGCAAACGGCAAATGCCGAACGGCAACGAAAAATTGTAGACTATTTAAGAAATTTATGTGCGGATGTTTCGCCGTCGGGATATTTCCGGTTTATGATGATTATGTTTTGCGCGCAGCCACCCCTCCCCCATCTCCCCCTCACTTGGCGCCGCTGTCGCTGCTTTCTTGTGCCACGTTTTATTTTCGTTTATTTTTAACAAGCGGATTACTTCTTTGCCACGTTGTTGTTGTTGTTATTGCTGCTTTTTCTTTTTTATAACTCTGTCTCTATGCAATACTCATAGCTTTGAGCCGGAGCTTGGGTCGCGTTTTCATTTCTTTTGTTGCTGCCAGCATAATGCATAATAATCATAACAATAATTTCTTTTATTTTTATTCCCCTTTTTATGTTGACCAAAGTTTTTTATTTGTTCGACGCATAATTCTTTTGTGCATTTTAATTATTATTTAAAAAGCTTTTTTATGCATTTCAAATTACAGACATGCATATATTTCTCGCAAACGTTGGCTATTTCTTGCGGGCAACGCAATGCAATGGCGCTTACTAGCCATAAGCTTGCCAATGTCATTTCTATATAGTACTACAATAAAACTGATATCCTGCAGAAAACTTACGAATGAATACCAGCCCAACAAAACCAAGACGAAGCGACTGCAAAATTGCAACAGTTTAATAGTAACCTTTATGAATTAAGGAACTTAAGCGAATTGTGTTTGCAAATGACTTTCTACTTGAAAGATTCAAGTGCACATTTCTTTTTATATATTTAAGCTATTAGTTATATGTACCGTCCAAAAGCTTGTCAACCAATTGAAAGTAAAAAAATATTTTTAGTCAACAAAGAACGGCTATGTTCGGAGTGCCAAAGCTTTATACCTAGCAGCAATGTTTTTTATACAAGACTCAATTTTCGGCTGATTGCTCCTATTGGGAGATATGTGGTTGATTTTGACAGAAATATAGGAAACTATATAAAGCATTATAAAACTCTCACTAAGTTTAGATGTAATATTTGTACAAACAAAAAGTTTTTCCTGTAAAAACTCATTACTCATCCGATCCTATGGCAGCTTTTTGAGATAGTGGTCCGATATGGAACACATTTGGTTAGATTGTATAATGTCCCTCTTTGGGTGAGTTTGGTGAGAATATCTTCATAAGCAATAAAGTTTTTCATACAAAAACATAGTTGTAAACCAATCATTCCTAAAGCAGCTATATGTTATAGTGTGCCGATCCGGCCGGTTCCGACATATATACTGCCTGTAGCAAAAGGAAGGGTCTGTGCCAAGTTTCATTTCGATATCTTTAAAACTGAGAGACTTGTTTGCATAGAAACAGACGGACTTCGCTATATCGACTCGGCTATTCATGCTGATTCAGAATATATATACTTTGTTGGGTCGGAAATGTCTCCATCAGTCTATTACACATTTCAAGACTAAATTTTAGTACCCTCTGCTAGAGTAGAAAAAACTAATACATTTTTTATTTAATTAATATATTCCAAAATTTCTGTTCTACTTGTTCTTGTTCTACCGGCATTGTTTAATATCTGCAGAAGCTGATGCCCAAACTAGTAATTTACCACAACCCCTGGTTAAGTGTACAAAGCTGGAGAAATTGTTTGCGTAACCACAGCAAATGCGGCTAACAAAGCCAGCAAAACCCCAAACTCTAAAGTGCCGCCCAGCTTCTTAAAAAAGGAACAACTCGAAATTTGTCGTGAAACAAAAACACAGAAGTGGAAATTAATTTGCCTGGCAACATGAAGAGAAGAACAGAAACGAGTCCGTGAACCGACGACACACACACACACACACACACACACACACACACACACACACACAAAGAATTGGGGTATTATTTTTATTTCTTTATACAAACGCGACCTCGTCTGGCTTTTATTATGGGTATTCAGCTCACTCACATTACATTATACACATGTTATTGTTGTTGTTGTTGTTGTTGTTGTTATTGCTGTTGCCGTTGGTCAACGGCCGGCCACAAAAAGTAATCTCTGTGCATAAACGCATATCCTGGTTGCAGCCATGCCGAATACTGAGCATAATGCGACCACAATTTTCATTGTGGACATATCAGTACAACAAAAAGTACAGAAATTTGTGCGGTACATCTATTGCTGGTGTTAAGCCCGAAACGCGGCCACGACAAAGTCGCTTATTAAGCCAAATACAATAACCGGGCTTTAACCCGACGCCTAGCTGCATGCACGCCTCATAAAAGTCTAATTAATTAAAATCGTGCCCGAGACGCCCAGCGGCACTGACAGCGCGACAAATGCGCCAACGGCAGCAGCCAACGCGTCGTATGCGTAATGCGCAATGGGACTTGGGCGGCAGACGCTAATTAAAAGCCTGCCGCACAACTTTTCTAACAAACAAGATAGGAAAAGTGCCATTCACATATGGAAGCTTAAATGCTCTTACAGATTTTGGCTATAGTCAATTTTACTAGAAGTTTATATATATCTATGAATATAAAGAATAGAAATGTACGCGTGAAATACATGTTTGTATTTTATTCTTTCGGGTGGTCAGTTTTAGTGAATAGCAACACCGAACAAATTTTGGAATTAGTTGATTTATATGAACCGTTTTTTGTTTAAATTGCTGTTTGCAAAAAGTAATTTTTAATCAAATTTTCAACATACTTTAATAGCTGAATACGGACACACGGGGGTTTCTATGGCCTGTCCAAGGTAATATTTTTATAAATCATAACAGAATACTTTACATAGCTATAACGCCCCTAGTTAAATGGTGAGGTAAAAAATCAGCAGCTAGAATAGTTACAAAGCAGCTGAGAACACGCATTCATGTGAGTTATAAAGTTAATCAGGCCTCAAATGTTATCCCCAGTGAAAAGCTGAGCCAACAGCAGCCTAGTGGCATTTGATTAAAAGTACTTTTAATAAAGTTCTTTGCTGCCATTGATGATGTTTATTGCATACGTTTTTCATGGTCTGCTAGAATGTTAATTAGTTTTTATGATGTGTGTGTGTGGGTGTGTGTGAGTGTGTCCTTTGTGTATGCGCACAATCCAGAAAAGGCCTGCGGGATTATGGCTTATTAAAAGGCTTATGAAAGTCAAAAGAAAGTTTACTTAATTTCAGTTAGTTAAGCGCCAATGAAAGCCGTCCACCACTTGAGCATTGACCAAAAAGTTTACTGGCCTGCCAAATGGCCAATAAAAATGGCTCAGCTCGAAACAAAATCACAAACCAAAGGCGCTGCGCTGGCGAGTTGGCAATTTAACAAGAATTTTTGGATTGGACACTGCGAGTTTATGACTAGCACATAAATTCAAATATTGCGATATAAAATCAAATAAAATTCTGTAATAAACATCAAATTGACAACACGTTGTGCCCATTTATGGAACTGTCACTGGATAACCTTAGGGACTAACTTATTTACATGTTTGCTTTAAGCTAACATTTGATTAACATTTCTCGAGCAAATTACTTTTACTGAGCAATTAGTTTCTCTCATTTTTGAATTTTATTCAGTTACTCAAAACTTTAGAGTCAGCAAATGTATATTTGCAGCTAAGCAAAGGCATAAAGGCATAAAGGCATAAATGCATAAAATAAGTGAATCATGCAAAGAACTTACACTTTATATTACTTAAATAAATAAAAAATCAAATCAAAGCGTCCGTGCTTTGGAGAATTCATATTCAATTAATATTTCATTGGGCTTGTCATCAAACATTTCGTTTGGTCTCCTGTCACTCTTAAGCAGTTTACATTGTAATTGCTTTGAGGCCCGTTGCTTTTGTTTTTGTGACTATGTGCAATCTAAGCCGCAGTTCAATGGCCAGAAATTGTATATATTCACCAGGACTTCCCAAAGCCGCTGCAGCCCTTCAAGTTGCTGCTTGCTCCCGGCCACGTTTCTGGGTATTTTAGCCAGCAATTGTGAGCGCAATTGTGCGCACTTTTTTTGGCTTGGGCTCCGCATTTTAATGCTTCCCCCATTTTTTGTTCAGAATCCGTTGGGAAAAAAATGGTTCAGAAAGAGTTGAAAACATGCTGGGCACGTGCTGATTGATGTAAAATGCGTAATGAGTGCGGTTATTCTTGGGTATTGGGTATATGGATAATGACCGAGCTATGAAGAAAGTTTTCTAATTAGAATATACGTAGCAGTTGCCAAATGAACGCAGTTGGCGGTCCCTTTTAATTTTCACCTCTTCTGTAATGAGCCAATTGGAGGCAATCATATTCATTCCTTTCGCACTTTAAACAGCTACGAGAAATTTGTAGGAACTTTTCCCACTTTCCAATCGCTTAAAACTAATTTCCAAAACTTTATTCTTATACTATTTAAACAATGATCGGATAAATAATAATAATAATTATAAATAATACATTTGCTATAAATTAGGGGAGAAAACACGGAAGCTGAAAAAATTATTAGAACTATTAGATTAACATATATTTATATAAATTTTATTACAAATAATTTGCTTACATGTTTTGATAAATTAAGACATTTGCCTAAAAATATTACATTATTTTTTTGACAGTATCAACTGTCTATTACATTATTTGATAAGTTGTCTTATCTTATCTTATAAACATAAATAAGTATTCTGTTAGCTATGCAGCAAGTTTTAGCTATGTTTACTCTCTTTTTCTTTGATCAAAAATGACTAAATTCTATCTATACCCATATCAGTTAAATATTTTTTGTTAAAATCATCAAAGTAGATCAAGTAACTTGCATAGATATGAGATATCCACTAGTATCTACTTTAAATAAACCATAACAAAGACTAAAATATGTTTGTGCGCCTGATACTGATAACTTTTTATACTCGTAGCAACCCAAACAAGTTATATACTTACTATCAGTAACTGCGCAGTCGCTTCGAGGAATGGAAACCAAATTCGCAAAACAATTTTCTCAGTTAAAAGTTGACTTTTGTAAACAAGCGGCTTTCCTAAACTCTCTCTTGTTCTCTTTAGTCATTTTATGGCTAATGATAAGCACGATTCAGGTCAATAAGGGCACAGATAGGTGAATGCTAGAACGCTTCAATATGTACACCAACTTAAGTGTTAAACAGGCTATAATCACTATGGCCAGTCCAATTCGGCCAAGCAGCATCGATATAATGTCCAGACTGTAGTAGTGCATGAAGGACATGTCCTCCTCGGAGAGGCGCATGTGTGGAGCTCCTTGGTGGCGCAGCACATACTCCGTCCACCAAACGGCCGTGTCCAGAGGGTTCATTGGCTGATCTCGAAGTCGCACGGACATCTGCTTGGCATTGTGCGCATAGAGCGGATTCTCAATGAGGGCCTTGATGGCCCGTGTTGTTTCTTCAACGGTCATCGTAAGGATATTTTGAATTTTCGCCACGCCTGCCTTTTCCATGCGGTCTGCATTGCCAAACTGATCGTAGTACACCGGTAGGCAGAGCATGGGGACACCATTGTAAGCCGACTCAATGATGCTGAGCATTCCAGCGTGGGTGATAAACAACTTGACCTTGGGATGGGCCAGCAGCTCCCGCTGGGGCAATAGCGGACTTATGTAGATGTTCTCTGAATTGTTGGGCAGCGTATCCAGCTCATACTTCCAAACAATGCGCTGCTGCAGTTGGTTAAAGCTTTGTTGCAGGGTTTGCAGCATATTCGGGGGCAGCCACTTGGCAATGATCTCCATGCCCATGGAGAAGTATATGACGCCGTGCTCGGCCCCGTCCAGGAAGCGCTGAAGTGAAGTATCCAGTGAGGCGCTCGGTTGGTTCAAGTGCATGCCCGCCACTTCGATGACATTGGGCACATTGGATCTGGCGCGTCCCAGGCTGAAATGCTGATTGATCAGCATCAGCGAAAAGTTGCGTCGGAGATTATAAAGGCTCTCAGCAGACTGGTTAAAGTAGTGCTTATACAGCTTCGTCTGAGGAGGCAAGTAGACCAGTCGCTCCAGCAGCCACTCCTCTGTGATGTATACCCAATTGCGGAGCTTATCCAGCAGACTGCTGCCATGCGAGTACCCTGCTGGTGACATTGGCTCATAGACACTAGGGGCCCTATTGCCAGCTAGGTAGTCAATATTCCAAGCGGTTTCAAAGATCGAAAGACCTACCAGACTTGCATTGTAGTGCTGGGCAAAGCCATAGAGAGCATCTGTGAGCGCTGCCTGAAGTATGACCATGTCAAAGTGAGCATTAGTATTCTGGAGCAGCGACCGCACACCTGCGTCCCTCAGAATGTATAGGGAGGATTTGTAATAGACGTTCGATATCAGCGATGCCTCATGCCACTTGCTTAAGAAGAAGTTCTCATCAATTTCAAAGTCCACAAAATCTGTAATGTTAGCAAATGTTACTTAAGTTGTGTCAGATCTATGGACTACATAAATAATTAATATTTAAATAAAAACTTAAATCTGTTCTTATGCAAACTTGACTCTCACATGTGAATCGCCACTAGCTAACTACAAGTATATATGTATATATTAAGATATTACAAAATCTCAATCCACTGGATTGCTGTTAGCCACTGCCTTCTCAGTGGTGTCAATCACTATATCTTTCGCTTACCCTCCATTATCTGATCTAGTCCTGGTACACGTATATGATGAGCACCATCAATGTCCGCCAAATGTTTCTCTGCTGAAATGATTGTTACATTATGACCTTTGTGAACAAGTGATTTTATATAAGGCGCCACCACCAAGAAGGGCGAGGTTGAACAGTATGTGAACACGGCTAATATGTTGGCGGCATGTGCCAGCCGCACGCACAGCCCAAGCAACAGTAAAGGACTGCCAAAGTGCCGCAGTCCACCCATGTTTCTCGATATACGTACATATTACTACTGTTCCGTAAACTGAGAATTAATGAAATTATCAAATGAAATGTGTGTTTGGCTGGTTTCGGAGCGCATTGCTAATCTTATCAATAACATTGCCATTGGCACTGGAAGTTGGTGAGCGGGGTGAGTGCCACCTTTATTTTTAGTCGGAACCCGAGCGTGCTTCAGGGTGGAACTCACTTTGACGCCTTTTAAGATTTGTGGAGTCTGAAATGTCTCTTTCATACCGTGACACAAGTTGATATATGTGTTGTATTTCTGTTATCATTCAATTTTCAATATGCCTCCAAAATTTAGAATTTGAGTCATTTTACACACTTAACAATTAATATTTGGGTCAACGAATATATACCCCTGTACGGATTTTAAAATCCAATAAGACAGCCTTTAACTGGTATTACTGCTACCAAAGCATACAGACGATCCTTTTGGATTGGCGTCACAGTTTTCACATTCTGATTTGAAATCAATCAATTTAGTAAATAGTAGAGATATGAATTTGTTGTCAACCATCCACTCATTTATACACGATAAGCATTATAATCACTTCCAATCAAACTTTGTAAAAAAATATGCGTTTTATTTGGTAGAATAGTTATCAATTTATTCGCTTGTTATCAAAATTGGCGCTCTCTCTCACTTTTACTCCCTGTACCCATAAAATGGGTATAAAGGGGGTACTAAATCTGTGCAAATGTATGTAACTGGCAGAAGGAGACATCTCCGACCCTATAAAGTATATATATTCTTGATCTGTATCAAAAGAGATTTCGTTTTGGCCATGTCCGTCTGTCTCTGTCTGTCCATATGTATGAACGCGTGGGTCTTAGCAACTATTAGAGCTAGGGACATCAAATTTTGAATGTTTTTGTATACCATACGCAGATCAAGTTTGTTTCCAATTTCTCATATCTCCCCCCGTTCCCCCACAATTTAATAAAAACGTTTTATACGAACCATTTTAAAGATATAGCTTTGGTCACTCCTAATCTACTGTTTAAATTTCAAGTCGATCGGACAATAAACACGGAAGTTATTCACGAAAGAAGAATCAGCGCTGAAGCGCGGGGAGGGAAGAAGAAGCGCAGTCACAACTTAAAATGTCTCGCTTGCGCTGTCGCTTGTGTGTGCATCTTTGTATATGTGTGTGTGTCTGTGTAAGTGTACGAAGATGCGATCGGAAATTTTTGACCTGTGTACAGGGAGTTTTGTATTCGGGTATACTCGACTATAGCATTCTTACTTGTTACACCCTATAGCCGTTAAAAATGTTTAAAAGGGGCTTCTAAAACCGTGCAAATGTTTGTGAGAGACAGAATTGGTAATGCTCAATAAAATAAAGTATTTGTATTCTCGATCAGCATCAACATCCCAATCGATCTCTCCAGTTTGTCCGTATGTATGAACTCCAGGATCTCAGTGACTACAAGTGCCAGGAAAACGAAATTTGGTATGTATGGACCTGTGTAGATCAAGCTTATATCAATCTTCGGACACCTCCGAATATCAATAAAAACTATAAAAACCACAGATATAGCCTCTTGGCACTCAGTATTCTAAGATCACTCTTGATATACTGTAAATATTTTATAATAAACAAGGAATATATTCAATAAACTATTTTCAATGGTTGCAGAGGAAACAGAAATAGCAGCCCGGCCGTTATTCCAATCTGCGAGTATGTGTGTATGTACATGTGATTACGAAGATGTCTTTGGGGATTTCAGGCTTAGGTGCATGGTGTGTCGTAGTCGACCACACAAGACTAGGGCATTCTATCATTATCTTATAGTCAAATAACTGCTGTTGATAAGCGCGATTCAGGTCAGTAAGGGCACAGTCAGACGAATGTTTAAAGGCTTCAAGAAGTACATTAACTTAAAGGCTAAGCAGGCTACAATCAACGTGGCCAGTCCAATTCGACCAAGGAGCATCGATATAATGTCCAGACTGTAGTAGTGCATGAAGGACATGTCCTCCTCGGAGAGGCGCATGTGTGGAGCTCCTTGGTGGCGCAGCACATACTCCGTCCACCAAACGGCCGTGTCCAGAGGGTTCATTGGCTGATCTCGAAGTCGCACGGACATCTGCTTGGCATTGTGCGCATAGAGCGGATTCTCAATGAGGGCCTTGATGACCTGCGTTGTCTTTTCAACGGTCATCGTGTGGATATTTTGAATTTGTGCCACGCCAGCCTTTTTCATGCGATATGCATTGCCAAACTGATCGTAGTACACCGGTAGACAGAGCATGGGGACACCATTGTAAGCCGACTCAATGATGCTGAGCATGCCACCGTGGGTGACGAACAGCTTGACCTTGGGATGGGCCAGCAGCTCCCGCTGGGGCAATAGCGGACTTATGTAGATGTTCTCCGATTTGTTGGGAAGCGTGCCCAGCTCATACTTCCACACAACGCGCTGCTGTAGCTGGCTGAAGCTCTCTTGCAGTGTTTGCAGCATATTCGGGGGCAGCCACTTGGCAATGATCTCCATGCCCATGGAGAAGTATATGACGCCGTGCTCGGCCCCGTCCAGGAAGCGCTGAAGTGAAGTATCCAGTGAGGCGCTCGGTTGGTTCAAGTGCATGCCCGCCACTTCGATGACATTGGGCACATTGGATCTGGCGCGTCCCAGGCTGAAATGCTGATTGATCAGCATCAGCGAAAAGTTGCGTCGGAGATTATAAAGGCTCTCAGCAGACTGGTTAAAGTAGTGCTTATACAGCTTCGTTTGAGCTGGCAGGTAGATCAGTCGCTCCAGCAGCCACTCTTCTGTTATGTAAATCCAATTCCTAAATCTATCCCAGAGACTAGGGCCGAGGGAATAGCCTGCTGGAGCCATGGGTTCGTAGACACTGGGCGCCTTATTGCCAGCCTGATAGTCAATATTCCAAGTGGTACCATAAGGAGAGAGACCAATTAGGGTTGCATTGTAGTGCTGAGCAAAACCGTAAAGAGCATCTGTCATCGTTGCCTGGAGTACCACCATATCAAAGTGAACATTGGCGTCGTGGAGCATTGATTGGACACCCGCATCACTTAGAACGCGGAGCGATGAGTTGTAAAACCAGTCCGATGCAAATATAGCCTCGTTCCACATGTTTATCTGATAATCCTCAATATATTCATACATAGACAGTTCTGCAATATTGATAAATGGAACTCAAATTAAGAAACGTACTAGCCCTCAATTGACACATATTTTCTAAAAGTGATCTTTATGTCACACAGGTTTTTTTTGTTTGTACAGATAGGACGGATAGACAGACGGACGAACAGACAGAACGACAGACAGAGCAACCAAACTTGGTACACATGTTGGTGTATATCGTCAATTTATGAAGTGTCGAGATCGAACCGTGTATAAAACGGGTACTTAAAAATTTTTCCAAAGTGTGTATAGGGCAAAATGCCCTAGATATTAAAATAAAATCAACTTTCTATATTTTTATTTGCCTCTTAATATAGGGCGCAAGAGTGTTAAGTTTAATATTTGCTTACCATCCAATAGCAGGTCCAGTCCCTTTACACGTATATGATGAACACCATCAATGTCCGCTAAGTTGCTCACTGATGAAATGATTGTTACATGATGACCCTTGCCAACAAGTGCTTTTATATACGGGGTCACCATCAGGAAGGGCGACGGGGAACAGTATGTGAACACGGCTAATATGTTGGCGGCATGTGCCAGCCGCACGCAGAGCCCAAGCAACAGTAAAGGACTGCCAATGTGCCACAGCCCTACCATGTTTCTTGACGTCCGTACATATCACTGCTCTTTCGTATACTAGACATAGTTGAAATTATCGAGTGGGTTTCGGAGCGCATAGCTAATCTTATCAATAACATTGCCATTGGCAGTTGGTGAGCAAGGTGAGTGCCACCTTTATCTTCAGTCGGATTCCGCGTGTGCTCCAGTGTGGAACTCACTTCAGTACAATGCGACTGCAGGAACTTCTTGTTAGGGGTCTTGCCCTCGCACTACTGCTGCCATTGTGGCCAACACGGGCTGCAAGGATTCTGCTTGTATTTCCCTATGAGATGGACTCTCAGTGCAAGTTATTGACGCCCTATCTGGAGGCGTTGGTGGACCGTGGTCATCAGCTGACCTTAATCCACGCCTTTACAAATTGTCCTATTCTGGAGCGATTGCACTCGATACACATAAAATCTCGTTACAACCTAGGTAAGTTATTTTAAAATAGTTAATATAATAATAGCTGTATGAGGAGACCACTTTGTGATAATGCAAATGTACTACCATCATTTTGATGCATTCTTTTAAATAAGATTTTGATGTCGATGAATTTTTGAGCGTGACCACCAAATGGAATGAGGTGAAATCAATAGTAAGCTATATGGTAAAGATATGCCTTAACGTGCTGGAAAATACGAAGGTTCAGCAGCTGTTGAGCTCCAATGCGAGCTATGATATGGTGGTTCTGGAGCCATCGAATACAGATGCTCTCTTTGGATTGGCGGCACACTTCAATGCCACTCTAGTTGGTCTTGCTACATGTGGTGGTGACTGGAACATGGAGACTTTGGTGGGCTACACGGCATCTTCCACGTTTGAACCTATAATGCCCATCGGCTTTAGCCGTGGTATAACGCTGATGGATCGAGTCTATAACTGGATGCTCATCTCCGAGGAGTGGTTGCTGCATACCTTAGTATTTTTGCCCAGGCTGCGAGCAGTGCATGAACATTTCTTTGGTCATCTCACGCAGAATTTTAATGAGATTCGTCAAAGTTTCTCGCTGATATTGCTGAATCAGCACTTCAGCCTCTTTGATGCGCGACCGAATGTGCCTAGCTTAGTAGAGGTGGGGGGAATGCATGTGCCTAAGCAGTTGCCACCGCTGCCGGCCGAGCTGGCGCAGTTTATAAATGAGGCGCCACATGGTGTCATCTACATGGCACTGGGCACAGAGTTGCAGAGCAAGGATTTGCCAGTAGCGACTTTAACTACGATTCTGGATACCTTTGCGGCTTTGCCACAGCGCGTCATATGGAAGTTCGAAGGCAGCTCTCGCCCCAATGTGAGCAGCAGCATTTACATGGCCCACTGGCTGCCACAGCAAGCCATACTCGCCCATCCCAATGTCCGGCTGTATATCAGCCATGGCGGCATACTGAGCATCATTGAGGCCGTCCACAATGCCAAGCCTGTGCTGGGGATGCCGCTCTTCTTCGATCAGTCTCGCAATATAGAGCGTCTGCAGGCGGAGGGCGTGGCAGAGCTGCTGGACATTTACACGCTTAACAGGCAGGGCTTTGAGGCAACCGTCAGACAGTTGATCGAGCAGCCTCAATATCGTCGTAATGCCCAGGCCCTCTCACAACGATTTCGAGACCAGCCCATGCATCCACTGGACACAGCTGTCTACTGGACGGAATACGTCCTGCGGTACAAGGGTGCGCCTTTCATGCGAGTCTCGGTCTCCAATATGAAGCTGTGGGATTACTATTGCTTGGACAATCTATTTATGATCGTTATACGCCTAAGCCTGCTGGTCTGCCTGATGGCTTATGTGCTAAGCAAGTTAAGGATCTGTCTGAAAAGGGCTTTAATCAGTATGAGAGTACCGATGTAAGCAGTTAGAAGACTAACGTTTTGTATATATGTACAACAGTAAGTTGCCAATTTAATTTGCTTAGCCCAAATGAGAGGCAATGAACGATACTGCCAACATTTTCTATTATCTTATCTAAATGGCTTTTGATTGTTACAAGTGTTAATACGATTTTGTATACCATTACTGATTATATATTTATACACTATAGTATATATGTTTGGTATGTAAACTCACCTGCATTACTAGTCTATTTAATTTGTTTTCGTTTGTTTTGTGAAAACCGAGCTGCAGCCAGGCTTAGGCATATAATTGGAAATACTTTATGGCAACAAATTTGTATATATTGTCAGATAACTGTATCGCTACTTGTTTACAGTAAGGTCAAGTAACAGCTTAAAACCTTATTTTTAATAGATATGTTCAAATGAATATGATTATTCACGCACGGACTTAAAAAGTATTATCATTATTAAATAATTAGGTACTGTTCAACGTTATTTATTTTTATATTGTAAAATGTTCATACGTAAGTTAAGTGATGTATCCTATCTTTAAAAATTAAATGTATATGATAAAAAAATCAAAATGATATTTTAAACATATCTTACAATAAATATACAGTTGCGGCCGATCGCAAATTTATAAATATTTTTATTTGCTTGCTCAGAGTGCAGTTTTCTTTTTTTATTCACAATTCGATATTGGTTAATATGTATGAATTTTATTTATTATTTATTTGATATTTCCTAGAGCTACAAACCAATGCTTATCAGTTGTAGTTGTCACTAAAGCTATAAACAATTTAAAGAGACGTAAAATACTTCATCACTAACAGATACATATATGTACATGTAAAATACATAGTATAATATAAATATTTTAATATCCAGAACTATTTGTAGGCTTGACGTGGATTCGAGCAAGTTTTATATTTAAGAACCAAGGGACCAATCCATATACCAAATGTTAGCTTGCACACATCACAATACTTGAAGTGCAACCTTTCATAACCGAAATGAGCGACCCAAATCGTGAGTTTTCACGCTATATTCTCAGAGAGCAACAATTTCATGAGCACAAAATTATTTACGCTCAATTGAACGCTGACGTTCTGGGTAGATTAATAATATAGTATATCAAACTGGTAAACTGATTTTTTTAACCCAGAGAGTCAGAGAGCCATAAGAACAAAAATATAGAAAAGAGAGAGAGAGAGAGAGAGGCAGATTGAGCAGTCGGGTCGGTTGCATAACAACTGAAAATTAGTAGACAAATAAAATCGTTGTCAGACGCGCGCCGATGACGACATATATTAAAACGGTTCTATAAATAAAACCAAAATAAAAACAAACAGTGCATAAAAGAATAACGTAAACTATGTTACGCTTCAATGGATTCGCACACTTTACTCACGTCTGATACTCGCAATCAAAAAACAAAAAACAAGAGTCGCTTGGGAACATTTTGTTGATAATTAAAAGCAATTTCGTTTGTTGGTTTAGTAGTCGGCGAAACACAAACCAATTTGGTTGTTTATACTGAGATGGAGCTAGGTCGTTGTGGATTTTTGGTGGCTTTGCTATATGCGCTGCTCGCTAATATTGGAGTTGAGGTGCAAGGTGCCAACATTTTAGCGGTGTTTCCATTTCCCGGCAAATCGCAATATATTTTTGCGGAGCAGTACCTCAAGGAGCTGGCCCGACGCGATCACAATGTGACAGTGATAAACACCTTTGGCAGCACCAAAACGGAGCCTAATTTTAGGGTAATTGGTGCGATCAAGATACATGAGTTAATGGCCGGTGAGAATGTTTTACCTTTGGGCACATACTATACAATACGATAAGATACGAGTGTTGTTTACTAGCCTACAGCAATGTGGACTATAATCAGCAGGCCAGCCAGTGGACAGTGTTAACCATGACCTCACAGTTTCTGAACCTACTCACTGCCAATGTGCTAGAGGATGCCGCTGTGAAGGAGCTGCTACAAAGCGAAGAAACCTTTGATTTGGTCATATTGGAAACGGTTCAGAACGAGGCGCTCTTTGGCTTGGCCCAGCACTTCAAGGCCCTCAGCATTGGCATCTCCTCGTACGGCACGGATCGACACATCGATGAATTAATGGGCAATATATCGCCGTTGTCCTTCAACCCCATGCTGCTGTCCTCGCGCACGGAGCACATGAGTTACGAGCAGCGCCTGTGGAATGTTTGGGAGGCAAGCATTGCCTGGCTGCACAAGCGGCTGGTGCATTCGCCCAGCCAGCAGCAACTTTATAGGCAATACTTTCCCAGGGCCGAGAGGACAATGGAACAGGTGCTCGATAGCTTTGAACTGATGCTGTTGGGCCAGCATTTTACACTCAGCTATCCGCGTCCCTATTTGCCCAACATGATTGAGGTGGGCGGATTGCACTTGCAGCAGCACAGTGAGCACAAGCCGCTGCCCGCCGAGATAGCCAAGTTTGTGGAGCTCGCCAAGGATGGCGTCATATACTTCTCCATGGGATCAAACATTAAGAGCGCAGATTTTCCAGCGGCAACACGTCAGGTGCTGCTACAAGCTTTTGGCAGCCTCAAGCAGCGGGTGTTGTGGAAGTTCGAGCAGGATCAACTCGTGGATCAGCCCGAGAATGTGCTTATTAGCAAATGGTTTCCACAACCCGACATTCTGGCCCATCCCAATGTCAAGCTGTTTATCACTCATGGCGGTCTATTAAGCACTATTGAGAGCGTCTACTTTGGCAAGCCTGTTCTCGGTCTGCCCGTTTTCTACGATCAGCACCTGAATGTGGAGCGCGCCAAGCAGGCGGGCTATGGCCTGGGTCTGAATCTGTGGCTCATGAATGCCACCGAGTTGCGCGATCAGATTGTTGAGTTGCTTACCAACGATAGATATGCACGTGCTGCACAGCTCAAGTCGAAACTATATCGCGATCAGAAGGACACACCGCTCGAACGCGCCATCTGGTGGACGGAGTATGTACTACGGCACAAGGGCGCACCCCACATGAGATCAGCATCGCGTGACTTGAGCTTCGTCCAGTTGCATGGCCTGGACACCTGGGGACTGCTATGTGGAGTCGCCTCCCTGATCGGATTGGTGCTTTTGTTTGTATTGTCGGGTGTGCTGAGAATACTTCGTTATTTTCTATGCAGACGACATAAAATAGATCATAAGCTTAAAACACAGTGAAATTAACTAGCGATGAATTATTTTGCTTTTAATGAATATGATTAACAGTAGAAAAGTATTTGTAATTTTGTATGATCTTCATATTTCATTTTTGCTTAACACTCACAACACTAATAGGTATTATTTACTGACATTTGTAATTAAAGCAGCTCTTTCTGAAATAACGTACAGATTTATGTGTTTTCTATACCAAAACAGATTTATGTATATCTAGAAAAGCGTAACTAAGTTATTAGTAGTGCTGAAAAACTATCGATGGGTACCGAGTGTACACCATTGCTTCTATCGGTAGTGTCATCAATAGTTTTATAGCAGTGATTTCAATACACATTATTTAGAGAACACCACAGTTAAACTCATCGCATATGCGAGTCGCGGTGATTCCATACATACATATACTACATCACGATTAAGAGAGTTGTCTCGTACAAAACAAGCGTATACTACAGAATGAGAGAGAGCTGTCTCTACCGTGCATATACTACATCGAGAGCGTGCTGAGCAACACGGCCATCTGAATGAGCACGAATGCAGAGTGGCTCCGAAACCGCGGCACTCTCAATCGTGCTCTGATCTCATACAAAATGCGCTCTCCCGCACCTATAAGCGCGCTCCAAGTCAGAGCAACCCGACCGAATACGAAGTCAAACTGGCCCTGATCTAATCAAAGTAGTCAGTGTAATGTTGCTCCTTGGCTTTGCTAAATGTCAAATTCTCAATCGTGGAAAATCACAGCTTTTTTGCTTAGTTTCGAAAGGTTCAACAAGTTGTAAGTGGAAATAAAACCACTTTTCAATATTTCTAATGTTCTTGCCGTATAACTTTTAAGATGTGATTGAGAAACAAAGACTCCTGTTAGTATTTGTAACTTCTCAGTAACCCGTTAATTTGTGAAAGTGTTTTAATTAACACAAATCATAATAAAATCTAAAGCAAAACAAAAGTAAAGGAAAAGAAGAAACAAAGACTAAATCTTCAGTTAATCGGTTTTTGTTTTTTGTGTGTTTAACATTTACATTATTCACATTCGTTTACAAGCATTTACAGGGTAGTTCAGGGGCTTACAAGCATTACAGGGTATTTCGTGGTCAATGCTACTAAACAAACATATATTATAAAATATGCTGATGAGCATGACTGGCTATTTTCGTATCTCGCATGCTGCGGCTTTATAATGACTTTGAACTTGACACAAGAAAAACAAACACTTTATAACAGACGGCTTAATTTAATAGTTTATACTGCACATGCCGCTGAATGATAAAGGTGGGGCCTGCTTTGAATCTCATACAAATGACTGTAAACGTCGCCTCTAAAAATTGTTATCGCATGCACGTCGATTAGATTATCTAATTCAAACAATGTTTTCCATTTAAGCTTGCCCAATTCCACAGTTTAGTGCAAAAAGAGAATTTGCCTGTGGCACACGGCTTTAAAAATGTTCGTTCTACGGCTGTCTTGTCTTGTGGCGCTAATCCTACAGCTGCCAAATATCCTTGAAGGCGCCCGTATACTTGCAATATTCCCATTTCCGGGTCCCTCGCAGTACATCAATGTGCTGCCCTATTTGAAGGCGCTAGCTTCGCGTGGTCATGAAGTAACCTCAGTGAATGCTTTTCCCCAAAAAACACCAGTGAAAAACTTTCGTGATATTCCTGTACTGGAAGCGTTTAAGGCATATGAAGGTGGGTAAAAATGCACTACTTCCACTGGCCATAATAACCTACAATAGCTGCTGTTTACAGAAATTATTGCTGGTGTTAGTGAACCGAAAAATGTATGGCAGGAGAACAATTTCATAAACGACTTTTTTATAAGTGTTTCCAAGAGCGTTTTGAACAACGCACAGGTGCAAAGGGAATTGCTCAAGCCCGGCACGGATCACTATGATCTGATCATTGTAGAGGCTTTGCGTTGCGATGCTCTTTATGGCTTTGCGGCCCACTTCAATGCACCCATCATTGGACTATCCACATTCGGCACGGACTGGAATATTGATGATCTGGTGGGCAACACTTCGCCGATCTCCTATACTCCGCTAGTGACCGCGGGTCTGACCGACCGCATGACCTACTGGGAACGTGTGCATAATTTTATTGAGACATCGGTGGCGTGGCTTAATTGGAAATTGGTGTATCTACCTGTGCAGATCAAGCTTTATGAGCAATTCTTTCCACATGTTGCTCACAAAAAGCCTTTGGTTGAGCTGAGCAAGAACTTTTCGCTGATGCTGCTTAATCAGCATTTCTCGCTAAGTTTTCCGCGCCCGTATGTGCCCAATATGATCGAGGTGGGTGGACTGCACATTGCTCATAGGCCGGCGCCATTGCCCAAGGAGATGGAGGACTTTATTCAAGGTGCTGGCACGACTGGTGTTATTTACTTTTCTCTGGGCTCAAACGTCAAATCTAAGGACTTACCTCAGGAGCGAAAGCAGATGTTGCTGCAAACTTTTGCCAATCTGCCACAGCGTGTGCTTTGGAAGTTTGAAGATGAACAGTTGCCTGACAAGCCCGCGAACGTGTTTATAAGCAAATGGTTTCCACAACCCGACATCCTGGCTCATCCCAACGTGAAACTTTTTATTACACATGGCGGGTTACTCAGCACAATCGAGAGCATCCATCACGGCAAGCCTGTGCTCGGATTACCCTTCTTTTACGATCAATTTCTGAATGTGAACCGTGCCAAGCAAGCGGGCTTCGGATTGGGTCTTAATTATAAAGAGATGACATCCTCGGAGTTCAGACAGACCATTGAACTATTGCTCTCGGAGCCCCGATTTGCGGCAACAGCCCAGCAAATGTCAGCTCGCTATCGAGATCAGCCCATGAGTCCACAGGACACGGCCATTTGGTGGACAGAGTATGTGCTGCGCCACAAAGGAGCGCCCCATATGCGGGTTGCCGCACAGGACTTGAGTTTGGTGGCCTATCATAGCCTCGATGTGATTGGCATGTTGTTGGGTACCAGCATTTTGATTCTCGGCTTGGTTTCATTTGTACTGTGGAAGCTTCTGAGCTGCATTAGAAATCAAAATGGATCTGCAAAACCGAAATTAAAAAAGCAGTAATAAGTTTGTATTTTTTTTCTTCAAAATTCGGTGGCATTACATTACAATCTTCAATAGAATTTAATCAAATATTTGAATAAAATTTAGTGTTAAGCTTTCTAATTAATAAACTATAGTTAGATTTGTATTATGTACATATTTAAATATATGCTATAGGTTATAGTTGAAATGCACTTTCCGACTGGAAAAAAATTATTGAATTCTATATAGTCGGGCTACAACATGTAAATATCGCTCATTGGTATGCAGTTTATGATGGTGTGAGTATGCACAAATATGCGCAAAAATATGTATTAACCGCTATCCAATCAGTTGCATACGCTGCGTATGCGTAATATTAATTTGCATCGGCACTTCCGTTGCATGTGGACGGGTATTTTTGGCCGCATCGCCAAATGCGTAATCAAAAATTCATGAGCTGAATGTGTTATTGGTTGTTGCAGTTTGTGTTGTAGTTGTTATTAGCCCTGGCACTTTGCATAAAAAGCTGCAGGTGCAGACTTTGTTGGTATGCAAATGTAAATGATTTCATGCTATTAAAGCTGCTCAATATTCCGTTAAAAGTTTGCGAAACAGAGATAGAAAATGTACTGATATCCTGTTTTGTGGTCGGTGAACTTTTAATGAGCCCCTGATTAAAATCTGAAATGCACAGGTAATATTTTCTACCTTATGTATGAGTAAAATGTATTTACGAGTAATACTATAAGAATCAAATATCATTAATTAAACGTTGCATTCGAAAGCCCTCGACTGATGACGACTGAGTCTGTTTCAAATCTCGAGTGATAAGATACATATATACATGAAAATAATCTCAACACTTCTACTGCCTATAACATACTGAATAAAAACACATACAAAACCTGCTTGCTCTATGTACCTTTAAAGCTGTCGAAAATAGTTTGTGTTCATAGGACGGACATTGCACAAGTCCAACACGGTCTATTCGCCTTTGGTTTAATGAATAATATATATACTACAATTAATTCTTATTACCGTCTCAAATAAAAGGTTAAGCATTCATAACTTAGCCCGAAACGATGTTGAATATTTAAAGCTTTATAATTTGATTGCCATTGCGAAGCATATCAAGCAATTTTGGCAGCAAGTCCAATTTCTAGTTATCAAAGTGTCAAAAAATGTGTTCGTGCCAGAGATTCTGTTTACTATCTCTGGAAAATATGTGCCAGCAGCAAATCAGTCGGTTCAATGCATTTGTCTACAGTTAGTTCGATTGCTTACCTGGCTGCAGAGCTGGTTGTCAGACAGGCACTGGCATTTGCATTTGCTTTTGCTCGTTGACTCCAGTTGTTTGTTTTCACAATAATTTTTCAAATTTTATGCAGGTGAGAAGTAAGAGAGATTTGCTGGCATCGCAAATTGCAAGAAATTTTCATAAGAGATTTGCAAAATATGCTGCCAATGTTGGGGTACTTGGGCTGCATCCACTGTTGTTCAGATGCATTTGTCAAATGCTATGCTGAAAACTGAAAAATTTCTGTTTTAACTTGGCAAGGTGAGTGCCACAAATTGTGTGTCATGTACAACTGTACGTCAACCTATATATAACAAGAGCATAAGGAGGAACACCTCAGCAATAAATGCCAAAAATGTACTGAAACAGTGCGGAAGGCATAAAAATAATATATTTATACTATGTTCCCAAAGGGAAAATAGTATATTGGGTTGCGAAATGTCCGTCTGTCCGTCTGTCCGTATGAACGCAATTTTTTGCCTTTATCTTTGAGCTAGAGCAACCAAACGTGGTACACCTGTTGGTGTAAACCGTCAATTTATGAAGTGTCGAGATTGAATTGATTGAATATCCAAATTATATAGGACTGGGAACATAGTATTCTGCAGACGGGTGCGTCCGACTGCAACGTTCTTACTTGTTTTATACTCTGTTCCCGAAGGAAAAAATAGTATATTGGTTTTTCGAAATGTCCGTCTGTCCATCTGCCCGTCTGTCCGTATGAACGCAATTTTTTTCCACACCCTTGAAGCAAGAGCAACCAAACTTGGTACACATGTTGGTGTATACCCTCAATTTATGAAGTGTCAAGATCGGGATTAAATTGAGAACGCCCCAAACTTAAATCAAGCTGGAAGCATTCTTAAATCGAGTTCATTCTGCGATTGAATTAAGCACAGATATCATGATGAAATGAAGTGGGAGTGGAATAAATATAAGAATGAGAATTGCACATAACAGAACATAACCTTACGAAAAACATTTAACACGTGCAAAGCCGGGAAACACCTGATAGTATTGTATACATATATTGAGCATACTTACACGGTCTTTAAACCATTTTGATCTAACTACTTAGCTTGACTTAATTAAAACATATAGTTCTTTCAGATACGTACTGAAATCATTTCGAAAATGAACTCAAAACTTACGCAACTGATTTTTACATGGTATAAAAGAGCGAAAACTATTTGATTAACACAACTGTACGGAAGTTAAGGGGACCACCTTAAATCAATTAGAAACAAGTAAGAATGCTATAGTCGAGTATACCCGACTACGAAACTCCCTGTACCCAGGTCTAAAACATTCAATCACATCTACGTCCACTTACACATACACACACACATACACAAAGACGCACGCACACAGGCGGCAAAAGCGACAGCGCAAGCGAGGCATTTTAATTGGTGGCTGTGCTTCCCCTTCCCCCTCTCGCTGCATCACTGAATCTTCTTTCGTGAATAACTTCCGTGTTGGTTATCCGATCGACTTGAAATTTGGACAGTAGATCAAGAGAGACTAAAGTATTGTACATGCCAAATCTTAAAGCTGTATCTGTTAAACGGTTTTCATCGATTTGCGGGGGAACGGGGGGGATATCTGAAATATGAAACAAACTTGATCTGCGTATGGTATACAGGAACCTACATTTCAAATTTGGTGTCTCTAGCTCTTGTAGTTGCTGAGATCGACGCGTTCATCCGGACAGACGGACAGACGGACAGACGGACATGGCCAAATCGAAATCTCTTTTGACACTGATCAAGAATATATATACTTTATAGGGTCGGAGATGTCTCCTTCTGCCTGTTACATACTTTTGCACAAATCCAATACCCCCTTTTTACCCATTTTATGGGTACAGGGAGTAAAAAAGTATTTTTATGTAATTAGAAAGAATTAAATGAAATAGTTTAATTTAAATTAAATGACATATATAACAACGCACCTGTGTTTTGCAGGTGAAATAATTTATTTAAAGACGCCGTGTCATTTGGTTATATACGCCTTTCTCTTATATAATTTTGTTCTTGAAACCTCATATAAGGGGTTTGGCGCTCAGATTTTCGCATTGTGAAAAATGAGTTTCAAATTGGGAATACTTTTGGTTGTTTTCGCCGCATTGCCAGGATACGAACGTAGTTGGGGTGGTCAGGTGGATCTGAAGGACTGAGACTTGTCTCTCTATAAATGGTCTTGTTTAATTCAAAATAATAAATATCGCGCGAACATATTTGGTGTCTTTGATTGTATAGTATATTGAGTTCAAAAGTATTCTTATGTTAATTTATATATTTATTACTATGAATTTGAATTTCCCTCCATTTCTATTTATATCTCTTTATCTAAAATTTGAAGCAAATTTGATCTGATATGCGTTACAGGTACATTCCAAATATGACGTCTCTAGCTCATAAAGTTCCTGGGATTCAAGCTTTCAAACAGACGGGACAAGGCTTAGTCGACCCGGCTGTTGTCTGATCAAGTTTTAGCCGTATTTAACCATATTTGCACAGTTTTAGCACTCTCTAACCCAATATCTGGGTTCAGGGTGTACAAATAGAATTAGTATGGGACACGCTGAAGTTTGAAATTAAATTTATTGGCGTACATAGTTATACATAGTTACATACATATATTCAACAAGTGGAAGAAATTATTTCGAAACGGTTGCTCATCCGGTTAATTAATTTTACTACGTACACAACTTTACTCTCGGAGCCTTATAAAAAGGGTTGGCAATACAATTTTTGTTTTCTGCAAAATGAGTTTCAAATTGGGAATACTTTTGCTTGTCTGCGTTGCTTTGCCAGGAAGATACCATAGTTGGGTTGGCCAGGTTGACCTAAAGGATTGAAACCACGTCGCTTAAAATGATTTTGTATAATACATATTAATAAATATTACTTGTATTGATTTATTTAGATCTTTAATTCTATATACTTAATGATTTTAATACCCTAGCAGAGGGTATTATAATTTTGTCTCGAAATGTGTAATATACTGAAGGAGACGTTTCCGACCCAACAAAGTATATATATTCTGAATCAGCATAAATAGCCGAGTCGATATAGCCATGTCCGTCTGTCCGTCTGTTTCTATGCGAACTAGTCTCTCAGTTTTAAAACTACCGTAATGAAACTCGGCACAGACCCTTCTTTTTGCTGCAGGCAGTACATATGTCGCAACCGGCCGGATCGGACCACTATAACATATAGCTGACATAGGAATGATCGATCGACAAATATGTTTTTGTATGAAAAACTTTTTTGTTTATTAATGTATCCTTACCAAACTCTTCCAAGCCGAGTCTCTAGACAGTTTATACAAATGGCTAAATTTGGTCAAAATCAGACTACTATTTCACTATATCAAACTTTTTGTTTATACAAATATTACATTCAAACTAAGTGAGAGTTTTATTATACTTCAAAAAGTTTCCTATAATTTTATCAAACTCGGACCACATGGCACCCATAGGAGCAATCATTATAAATTAAGTTTCGTATAAAAATTATTTCCTGCTAGGGTATATACCTTCGGCACTCCGAAGATAGCCGTCCTTTCTTGTTATATTTATACTCTGTTCCTAAAGGGAAGCTATGTCAACCAAACTTGGTACACATATTGTTGTATACCCTCAGCTTAAAGAGTGTCGACCGAAAGTCACGAAATTTTATAAACAAACCATTAACCTCACTAAAAGATCTGCTCCAAAGATGTTTAGATGTGTAAACATAAAAACGTATGTTGACTACCTTAAAATACTTGGGAACTTTGGGTCCATTGTGCAAAAACGCAAAATATTTTGGACACGGAATTCAAGCAAAGCCTATCAAATCAATTATTTGGTAACAATCTAATTTTAATGCAAATACATTTGTTTCGCTCGAAGATGGTATATAATAATTGTTTGCCGGATTATCGGCATAACTAGAAAAATGAGATTCCTTCTTGCAGTACTTTTCGCTATTGGTGCCGCTCTGCCGGGCTCCTGGAAAGCAATTTGGATAGCGCCAGTCCCACTTAAGGACTAATACCAGACTTCTTGGATATTCTGTACATTATTGTTGCGAGCTGGAAGGTTTCACAAGACATACTATGTTTTAAATATTAAATAACCTATATTATAAAACTAAGAATCTTGGTAACAAGCTTACATTTTGTAGAATACCTTTTTATGGGAATGAAAAACAAGTAAGATGGTCTAGCCAAGTAAGCTCGACTACGAGATACCTTCAACAAAGCTCTGATATCCTCGAACACATCATCGTTCTCACACATAAGCATAAACGCTGATAGCAGCCACAACTGCACCGATATTTTAAGTG